>BSBK01002844.1:1200000-1545000 GCA_027943335.1 Chamaecyparis obtusa
TTAATTGAAAAGATAAATAAATTTTTGATTGGTGAGGAAAACCCGTGTACTTAACAATTGATTACAAACGTATAATGGGGCAAGGATTGTGATAACTTTGGGGAAGAATTGCTTATACTTTGGGGTACCTTACTCATTTGCAATAGTTTGGATAGATGGAAAAAAAATGGGAAATCTTGCTTGGAATACATATAATGGGGCAAGTGTGGTTGATTATGTCATTTGTTCACAAAGCTTAATTGAAAAGATAAATGAAGTTTTGATTTAAAGTAAGCTCATAAAGCTGTGTACTTAAGTCTACATTGGGCAAAAAAGAGACAACATAAAGGGAAAAATATTTGTCACCACTAGTTTTCCAAATGGTAGAATTATTTTGAGTCGAGAAAATTGTTTTACCTTCAAGAAAGCTATTGAGAGGTTATTTAAGGAGAAGAAAAATCCTTCTCAAGTTATTCACGATCACAAGCTAACAAATTTAATACAAGAGGTAGTTGATGAGTTCAAAAGATCAAAAATTAACAAATCAATAACAAATTGCTTTGTAGTTAATGCTGGGTTTGATGAGGAATGCAAAGTTGTTGGGATAACGTTGAAAGGGCTAGTCAAGAATATCAAGTTGTATATGCAGATTTTGAGAAAGAAAAAGCTGATTTAATGAACACTAGACATGAAAAATTAATTTATCTTGGAAAAAATAATCCCAAGTTATTTTGGAAAGATCTTCAGCCTAAAAAGAAGCAAATTGAAAATAATATTATGGATACACAATGGTTTGATTATGCAAGACAACTCTATGAGCATAAATTAGAGGTTTTCTCTCCTTCTCTAATCAACAATACATGCAAAGCTTTTCATCATGCAAGATGTAGATATGGGTATTAAGAAGTTAGGGGTTGGAAAAGCTAAACATTTGGTTGGTCTTCAAGTAGAGTATCTAAAGTGGGGGTTGATATTTTTGACACCTCACATAATGAAAATATTCAACATCATTCAACAAGGGCTCTCTAAGGAATGTATAACTAGTCTAGCAATACCTTTTTGTAAGAGTGGTGACAACACTAATCCTTCCAATTATAGCACTATTGTGAGAAATCTATTGTTTACAAAGCTATAAATGGTAGTATGATAGAAAACAAAATTAGCACATGGGTAGAAGAAAAAGATAAGTGTGCAAAAAGACAAGCAAGTTCCAAGCCTAAACACCCTATAGTCGACCATGACATCACTTTGAGGCACTTATCGAAAAAGTTTGGGAGAAAAGGGAAGAAGTCTTTTGTTGTTTTGTTGATATAAAAAAGGCACTTAACACAATTTCTAGGGCTAAACGGTGGCATCTAATGGAAGAACTTGGGATCCTTTGCATCTTAGGGCAACTGTTTATATGCTTTATGAAGAGGTTAAATTTAAAATCAGGTTTTCAATAGACATCTTATAAAGTTTTAGGATCGACATTGGGGTTAAGCAAGGATGCCCCTTATCCCACACTTGTTTTGGTCTTTATATTGACACGCTTGATGAATGGTTAAATTCTCAAGGTGGAGAAGGGGTTCATTTGGGGGAGTCTATGATAATGTGTCTTCTCTATGCCGATGATCTTATTTTGATTACAAATTCAACTCATTAGTTGTAAAGAGCACTTATTTTTCCTTGATATTTTTTGTAGAGTAGCGGGGATGCAAGTTAATATTAGCAAAACTAAAATCATGATTTTCTCTAACAAAATAAAGCAAAGTCAACATAAGTTTCACTTTGCTGGCAACACTCTTGAAGAAGTCAAGGAGTACAAATATCTTGGGTTTGACTTCAACACCAAGTTAATTTAAGAGGGCTAAAGAAAAAAGAGAGCTTTGGGTGGATGGAAAGCGCTATATGCTATTCAAAATAGGTGCAAAGAGGCTAAACTTTGAGATTGGAAAGTTGTCCAAGTTCTTTCTTGGCTTCTAGTCCTCACAGTTGTGCTTTATGCATGTGAATTGTGGGCTAACAACAATTATATTTCAAAGTGGAAACAAATTGAGAGAATTCAAAAACGCTTGATCACAAACAAGCTTAATATTAAAAGTTTGGTTAACTATGATATTTTGTTGAGTGAAGTGGGGGCAGTCCATATTTAATCAATTGCTATGATTCTCATAGGTTTTTTAAAGAGAATTGAAAACATGGAAACAAATAGATGGTCGATTATTGTTTTCAATGATAGTTTGAGCAAACTAAAGATGACTTAAATAAGACAAAACAACATATGGATGAATAAATGGAATATATATTTAAATGTAGGCAACGAAGATATAAAAGCTTTTGTTTTAGATAATTTTAGCAAGCATACTTGGGGTAAAGTGCTTGGGAGTAAAAACAAGTACTATATTGAGGAGTTCAATCCCACTTGTGATTTTTTTCAAAAAAACATACGTAAAGGCTTGTATACTGCAGAAAGCCAAAAATTTTATTGCTCAATTAAGAACTAACTCTCATCAACTTCGATGTGAAATTGGGGAAGAAAGGGTGTTTGTTTAATTGTGTTAATGTCTTCACAACTGGTTTGTGGTATAGTCTTTTCTATGAGGAGGCTATTGAAAATTGGGAGCACTCATCATCGTCTTGCATAGAAAAATAGCATAATTGCTTAGATGTTGAAAGTTGTTCTTTTTCTATGTCAGCAATCAGAATATAGACATATAAATCTCTTATTAAATTTTTAACTAATAAATTATTAATCTAAAATCTCGATTCTACAGTTTAATGTTGTAATGATTTGATTAATTGATTTATCCTTATCAGAAGTATAGGAAACTTTTTATTTCCACATACATTATTCAAATAATTTAATTATTATTAGTTTTGGGTCACCAATCCTTGCTTCTGTATTTTTTTATAATCTGCGCCTGCTGTATTTGTGTTTATCCTAAAAAGTACGATACGTTTTTTAGTCTGAGAGCGTAAGACATTTGTTTAGGTTGCAGAGAAAAAGCGGAAGTTGAGAAAAGACGAATGCTGCGAAGTTCGGATGATTAGTTATTGAAGCAAGCTAAACTAACATTACCCAACACTGAAATTTGAGGCAGCAGTAGAGGGAATTGAAACTGATGGCAAAAGCCAGTGAGAAGAGGTGATCACCTATCCGATACCCACAGGGATTGCACATACTTATTTATTATGTTATGTAAAATTTGATAATTTGATGAAACAGGAAAAAAGAGATCCCGCCAGGCAGCGTGATGAAAGCTGTAATTAGACCCGGTGGTGGTTCAGCACATCCTCAGGAGGGAGACCGGGTACGCGTTTCCTTTGACCACACACATCTCTCTTTGTTGTTTCACCATATATTTATGCCCAAACATTGCCAATTGTTCAATATACAATAATATGTTTTCATCTAAACGACGGTTCATTGAGTGTATGTAAAATGTTAATGCATACAAAACATATACATTTTTTCATAAATTTTTACCATCTGCACATCAGTTGTGCACTTATCCCATAGACAGGAACAACCATCGCACGAACTGAATATGAAACAATTATTAGCACAATAAGCAGTCCATTTCATTAATTCTTATGAAGTCCTCGTCCCTTGTAAATGCTATCTTCTCATTCACCTCTTTCATCTCGTCGCGTAAATATAGGATTTATTGAATTTGTTGTAAACCAAATAATCATTTCACATAAATATTAATTCAAAGGGTAAATAGAGAAGTTCATATACTGAAAGGGTGCAATTAGTGGAAAAACAACTGTAGACGATGAACACTTAGTCAGCAGGGTACCCAGTCTTAACTGTTCCCCACATCAAATTGGCCAAAAGAACCTCTCGGACTTATAAAACATTGTAACAGCAATAATAAAAGCAGTAATAGTCCTTGAATGGCCATGACGGCTGGCTCAGCAAGGCTTCTTCCGGGTTCCCATAAGAACGTGTTATTTCTTACTACTAGGCTGCAGTAACACCAACAGAACCCAGCAAGGAGACCGCTCAAATGCAAGAGCAGAGAAGGCATTATAAAGGCAAAGGTGCATTGAAATGCTCCCAGCATCCCACAGGTTGGAACATAGCCAAGGCACCTCAAAGATGGGGCATACTGGTTTTTTACCCCTTAAAAATCACATCTCCTCACCTTAGAGGAGTATTTGGACATTGCCTCCTGAAGATGAGTCACCAACGACAAACGAAACCCTGAAGAACTTGGAAAATGTGAAGTCAAAGAAGATTGGAGATGATCAAAGAGAGCCTCATGCAAGGTCATCTTGGAAGCACTCTGATAAATTGCATTGTATCACCATTTTGCTAGTGAAAGCCATTGGGTTCATTGTGCTTGCTAGTTTGACATGAAACATTCATTAATGTTTCTAAGCATTTATTAATAGTGTCAATTTGGCCATCAGTTTAAGGATAATAGTTTATACTCGTTCAGTTAAGTGCCTTGTAACATAAATAAATCTTTGTCAAAAGATGTTTGTGAAGGTAGGACCTTGATCACTTGTGATGAAGCCAAGCATACCACGAAGATTGAAAATTGTATTTTAGATGTGTTATGCCATGAATACTACTATGTAAGGGTGGAGTAGGGCATGAAAATGAGCATACCTTGTTAGACGATCAACAATCACCAAATTGACATCATTTCCAACCTTAGGAAGACTCCACAATGAAATTAATGGATATCTGCCCAAATTGTGTCTACAGTAGGAAACGGTTGTAGTGATCTTGGCAGTTTGACAATTTCCCACATGTTGTACCGATACATTTCATGCTTGAACTCAAAAATTGCGACATACTACTGAAGTTTTCCCTAGAAGAAATTTTGCTTGATGCACTCCTATGTCTTCAATAATCTTGAGTGCCTTGCTATGTAGTACAAATGAAGTTCCATTAGTAATTGATGATTTAGTTGGGTGTTGTCACATTGATCAATGCAGCCATGGTATTTCATCACTTGTCCCATCGACAATGCTGACACAAATGGAGGATGTTGCTTTAACTATTAAATGATATTTTGAATTTTGGTATCAACTTCCAATTCTAGAGGAATTGCTTCCATTGAGTGGGTACTAGAACTGAGAGAGAGTGTAATGAATCGTCTTTTTTATATTTATTGGAAAGTGCATTGGCCACCACACTTTCATTATCTTTTTAAAAAATGATCTCATAATCAAAACCTAGTATCTTAGTCAACCAACTTCTATTTTTTAGAGGACTCCCTTTGCCACATGAACAACTTAAGTTTGTTAGATCAATTTTTATTTGGAATTTGAGGCCTAATAAGCAAAGACACCATTGTTGAACTACATTTATAGAACAACTAACATCTCTTTTTCATAAGTTGATGTAGCTAAATTTTGTCCTATCAATTGCTGCTAGTGAAGCAAGTCGCCAACCCTCTTGCATCAAGGTGACACCCCTACTATCCTAGAGGAATCACACTCTAGGACAAATGTTGTTTTGAAAACTAAGCATTGCCAAAGTTAGGATGGAGCACATAACAATTCTGAGGGCATGGAAGTCCTTTTTGCTTCCTCATTCAACATAGAAGAATTCTTTTTGAGCAATTTTATGAGAGGACTTGGAAGTTTACCATAACTCTTGATCGAATTTCTTTAGTGCTAGGTCAAGCCAAAGAAACCTCGCAAACTCTTGATTGATTTCGATTTGGGCCAATCATTCAGTGCCATAATTGATTTTGGATCCACTTGCGCTCCCTCCTATGAAACAATGTGGCAATCAATAGTCCACCTCATGCACATTGAAGACACACAAGTGCCAGGATAAAAGTGAATTATCCTCTAAAACCTAGAGGGCAATCTTTGCATGTTGGATATGATCATTTCAATTGGGACTGCAAATGAGAATATCATCAAAAACTGTTAGGATGAATTTGTGAAGGTAGCTTTTGAATACTCGATTCATTAGACTCTAAAGGTGGAGGGAGCATTAGTCAGGCCAAAGGGCATTGCCAAAAAACTCATAGCGACTTTCATGTGTTTGGAAAGTTGTTTTGGGAATATTTTCTACCTTTTTTTTTAATTTGGTGATATTTTGATCTAAGATATAGCTTTATAAAAGAATTAGCTGTCATGTCGCTGCAATAGTAGATCAACAAGATATTTGATATGATAAAAAAATGTCTTCACAATTTTTCTGCAAGTATCAAAGTGTTCCTCGTGGTTGATATGGACCATATGGTATGCAATAATAAAGCAGCAATTTGTTTGAAGGTGGAACCCTTTGGAGCGGTGATCTCGTTAAGATTGTTAAAAGCAATCCCATGAAGACAATAACAGCTGTTTACAAACAGCAATCTGTTTGGAAGCGATTAGTACAAAGGAGTGATTAGTTAAGGAATGAAAATATGAAAAGACACCACTCTCCAAGGAACCCATAACCATAGGAAAATGCATGTCCCTCCCATACCAAGAAGCGAAATATCTATACATCTGAATTGACTCCAAGGCATAATCATCAGCAGCAGAAAATATATACTCAGCAATAGCATTGATCAAATAGCAGAAGAAAACAAGGTTTGAGAGAAGCAACTAAACATACTTCTGATACGACTTATAACTGTGACATTGCATTCAGCAAGGAGATACAGCAAGACATCATCCAACAAGAACTCAATACATGTCAGACCCTGTCATCAAACCCATACTCATTGGTATATTTATATGTTAACATACTTGTCTATCATGGTTATTAGATAAATGTATGTTGTCTATATATATTATGTAAATGAATAATGCTTAAGTCTATATAAGATATGTTGATTGTCATATATCAATTATCAATGTTGATAACTATATTACCTATGATGACAAATGTGTGAGAAATGTCTGATTGTCTGAAACCCATCTTGAAAGGAAGGGCCTGAGGTGTAAGCAAAAGGGGTTGAGAGGGCTAAGTAAGTAGGCCGGCCTAGAGTTGACCATAATGGCTTTTAGGACTATAGGGTCCTTACATAGAAGAGCCAAGGAACTCGCTTATGAACTCTGCCCAACCCTGCAAGATGGTATGTATTTTTTAGAGATGAGGCAACAGGGGGAAAGCAGGTACAAGATGCCAAGTGAGAAGTGTTGGCATTATGCATAGTTGTCATCATTGGCAAACATCAATACACCGGTCATAATCTTAGAGCAGCATTGGTGAACCGGTAGCTGTCACAGTTGACAAACATCAAACCTGCTAAGTAATCAGTGCAAATGAACCGCTTACATAAAGGGAACCCGGTCACGACAATACCGGTCTTGTGTAACCGGTCTAGTAGAGAGCTGAAGAAGGCAAATGACTCAACCGGCAACACACCGGTTTCCGTTCAATAGTATCACCTATTGGTGTGTGCTTTTATGATTTCCATTTGTCTTGTATATCCGATCCAGTTTTAATGAGAATCCGATCCGGTTTTAACAAGATACTTTTGCCAACTAGAGTTTTACATTTGAGATTTTTGGCATGCCTTCCAGGATAGCGGCGTTTTGGAGGACTTGTAGCTTGGCACCACAATTTGAATTTGAATTGTGAAGATCATCATATATACGGGTCATCGTGCATAAGTGAAGCATGGTTGGAGAAATCAAGTGCGTAGAGATAAAGTAGAATAGCAGAGTCTTCTGAGAAGGGATATGGTCACCAAGAGTAAACGACAGAGATTGAACAACCAAGTTGAGCGAGGAATAGAACATGTATGATCTGAATGATAGATTAGGTGTCTACAAAAGATCATCTTTCTTATTGTTTGAAGCTCGTGAAAATCCCTTTATCAAGGTGAAACCTAACAGGCTCCTTTGTATAAATCCGTTAATCGGGTGATATCTTGATTGATGTTCTTAAGTCCTCTAGCGAGGCAACTCCTAACATGGTTAATATCTTAACCGATCTATGTTAAATCCCTTCACAAGGTAGCACTCTAACAAGTGTTGTTGTAAGCCTTTAACATGGAAACTTTATTACATCAGTAGTGAAGATTGTGGGTTCTGCCCCACCGTGGTTTTCTCCCTCTAACCGAGGGTTTCCATGTATAAATCCTGTGTAAGCTTTTGCATGTGATTTTTGTTTAAGTAAGTTAAACATACTTTATGTTTTCATTATCACACTGTAGTTGTTTTCTGTTTCATAGGATAAAATATTAAATAAGTTGATTTGACTGATTCACCCCCTCCTCTCAGTTACCGGTTAGGACTAACAATTGGTATCAGAGCAAGGTTCTCAGGAAAAGAAGCTTAACCGCTTGAGTAACAATCATGGAGGGTTACCGATATCAGAAGCAGATAGAGGAAGCAAATGAAAGAATTGCTTTACTTGAAGACAGATTGAGAAGATCTCTTGCAAAGAGAAAAGAACTGGCTTTGCAGTTGAGTTGAAGCCAAGACACGATAGATGAACTGTCTGAACAGAGTAGTCTAGATGAAGCCGAGGAAGCAGTTTTTGAACTCATGGAGAAAAACTAGAAACTGACCGATCAAGTCTCTAATCTGAAAAGAGAACAGGAAGGTAATGCACTGAGAATGACAAAACTTGTCGAAGCAAGCAGAAAAGCTGAGGATGAGAAAAAGAGTGCTAAAGAAGCACTACGGACTGCTGAGAGAGCAAGAAACTTAGCTGAAGATGCTCTAAGAGAGAGTGATGCACTCATATTGCAACTACAAGCAGACATGCAAGGTATAACTCTAAGTGAATGCCATCATGCATGAACACTTGCATGATAAGGAAGAAGCAAGTAGAGAAATGGCTGCTGAAGTTGAAAAACTAAAGATGCAGTTGAAAACTGTTTAAGGGAGAAATGAAAAGCTCAGAAAATACAATAAGAGTTCTGAGAAGTTGGATGAGCAACTGAAAGCTTAGAGAAGGCACAAAGACCCCACAAGACTTGGTTACAACGGCTAAGGCACCAAAGAAACCGGTGAGTCCTCAAACTCCAAAGGAATCAAGGAGGACAAGATGAAACCAACCGTAGATAAAGGTAAGAGACTCTCCAAACCATCTTGGAAACAGGGTCATAAGTCTAATGATTGCAGGAATGCACCGGTGAAACCTTTCACTGCCAACAATTACTCCAATAACTGCTATAAGTATGGACATCGGGCCTTTCAATGTAGGTCACGTTCCAATAGTGTGTCCAGTGGCAACAAAGGAAGCTTCAAAGGCTATTGCTATGCATGCAATAAATTTGGACAGAAGGCTGAAGAGTGTAGGTCTACAACCATGGCATTAAAATCTCCATTGAGATCGATAATCCATAACAGGTATGCAAACCGGGGCACGCCTATGTGTGCTACGTGTGGGCAATTAGGGCATAGAGTTATTGAGTGCCGTCCACCTATGGACAAAGGAAAAAGAGTAAATCCATAGAGAGGAACCGGGATAACTTGTTACAATTGTAACAAGATTGGACATCTGGCCAAAGAATGCAGGAACCGGTGAATGAGCAAAGGTAAAGGACAAGTAAAACCAGTCAAGAGGAACGAGACTCCCAAACACAAGGGAAACACAGCTGAAGAGACCAAGAAAGAAATGAAGAAGATATGGTCCAAAAAGGAAGAAAAGAGCTCTGAAGGAGAAAGATCAGAGACTAAGTCATCATCTAACGATGATGATATTTCTTCATCAAATTAAGCCATCAGGACTTAAGGGGGAACATGTAGAAATGCTACTGTCCCCGAATTGACTAGTGAGATTTTTTCTCACTAAGTGGAAGTTATTATTGAGAAGCACTGATCGATCTAAGACCAAAGAACTGGTCAAAAAGGTATGTAGTATGCTCTGGTTAATTACCTTCTCGGTGATAGGCTAATGTAACATGGTTGAAGTATCAACCGAGGTTGTTGTAGTAAAACAGGTAAAGCAGGATTAATGATGAATCAGTTGACAATGGTCAAGTTAGGAAAGGCTCATTAATGCGATAACCGTTAACCAAATGTTACCGTTTGCTAATTACCGTTGGAGCCCGAGGATATAAAAAGGAAAGTGCATTACTCATTTCCTTTCACTTTCACTAGTATTACCAATCATGGGTTTGGAATCAGCATCCAGGATAAGGTGAAGAATGAAGAGATCGCAGAATTTCTGCTTCCCTTGTTTGATTGTAAGTGCCTCTACTATGTTACTTGAGGCAACGCCTATATGCTTGGAAAATCATTCCTTCACTTTCATTCCAAGTTTTGCAAAATTTCTCTGTCTGGCTTGGGAAAGATTGCTCCTAGACGCATCATCAGTAATTAGCTTAATAAAAGGGATGTTAAAAGGAACCATTGCTGTTCCTCCATTGGTGTGTTGGAGATCAAACCCAACCTTCGAATTTTTGTCTGCCAAGCAATTCACTGACCTTAGATATGTCACAAATTTATGTTTTCTAAGAACTTACTAGATTTATTATTTACTGCTTAAGTGGTAGCACTTTCTAATGAAGATACATTAGATCTGATATTTGTTGAGAGCTTATAATATATGAACTGGCTCCTATGTGTAATGATGTCACAACATTGTGTAAAACCTGGAGTAAAGCTGGTGCCTCAGTGATGTTGTCAGATGCAGCTCCCAAATTAGCCATGTAGACTACAATGGGAGACGATTCCATAGGCCGATTAATTATAAAATGGTTTTACCAGTCTTTCTTATACTTGATCTTCCGAATACTTCTCTCTTAATTTATATATTTGCCGCACAATTGATATTAAATAGCTAGGAGAAATAAATTACAAATATTTCTATTCTAGCTTCAAATCTTGTTTTTTGTTTGTACTGCAGATTCTATTCCACTGCACAACACGAACTGAAAATGGTGTGGTTGTTGATTCCACAAGGTCAGAGTGTGGTGGTGAGTGCTTTAGTCATTAGCTTGTTTGTTTTATGTTTATCTGTATGTTTTTCTTTCCTCTGCCTAATAATGATGGAATGCTTATGCTAAAGTCAGATTTTTTTTTTGTGAATGTTTATGATATTTGTTGTGAATTCCATCTTGTTGTAATGCCCCGCTAAAGAACATGAGAGGACGACAACTAAACTATCAAAATATCATAGCAATTTTTTTAAAAAGTGCAATTACATCTTAATATAAACATAATGAGTACATTTACACATTATGATTGGCAGCAATAAAGACATATAGACATATCACATGTATATTCTTTTAAATGTGAATAAAAAATAATATCACGCTAGCCTGTGTCCTTTTAAGGTTCCCTAACATCACTACCTAAGCAACACATCTGCAACACAATTTGAGTATATAGAATCATAATGAATTACATCTCTTTAATCATGGACATTATCATTATCTCTAGGTTAATTTTAAACCCCAATTCCGAGTGTTCCTAATTCTCTATGGTTCATTATAGCAATAATAACATATGATCTCAAGCAAGGATAATATATAATCTTATCAAACTCTATTGTATCCTTTCATAAACCATCAATTACATAATTGCAATTACATCAACATGTTTGCCGCTACATCAAAACTGATTACAATTACATTGTACATGATTTCAATTACATCCTCCTCTTGGAGTATCCAATTACAACATCAAAATACAAGTAATCAACCATACATGAGATAATACATATACAAATGAAGTCCTCCATGCTACAAGAGTAAAGGTACAACAACTAAGATCCATCCACGCACATGAACAAGTCCATCAAACCTTGTTGGAGGAAGAATCACTACCGCCTGATCATGTGGAACCATGAGGCCCACCTCACTGTACTAAGGAGAGATGCAAGGCCCCACACAAGGAAACCAAAACAAGAACAAGGATGAAACCAAACACCAAAGGTGCAAAGGCAAAGCAAGAACCTATACAAAACAATGCGAAGACTGACAACTACTAGAGGCAACCACAAATCCTATGGAGGGGAATCTAGGATACATGCAGGAAGAGTGCCATCACATAGCCTCCATCTTGGGTTATCCTGGATAGTGTCTCCGGACCCCGACCCCCAAGTGAGAACTCATGTGGAGCCAGACAATCCTTTTATAAGGACACGGAAGTCTGATCATGCCATCTCAATACGTCCCATGGATGGACATGCATCATCTTGTTGTGAGGCTTTCACACCATCGCCCCATTGCAAATGGGGACCCTCTCTTTTTGCTTTAGCAGTAGTCTTTGTTTGAAGGTTTTCATAAGATCAATATAAACTTCTTTCTGTTCAATAGAGAAAATTGCCCTTATAACATTGTGTGAGCATTTCAAATTGGAAACTATAATACAAGATGTTGTATGTTCAAAGCAAGTCAATGGTGTTGCATTAATTCAGTAAATTACTACAGCAGTACTCTGCATATCCTTTCTATGCAATGCAGCTTAATTAATTTCATGAATGAGGATCAAACAATATGAATATGTCATTAAAAAAAAAAATCACATATCAGCAATACACCAAAAAGACAAATAGAAACTTCAATATTGGTATTCATGCAAACTGTTTGATGAACTGCTTAGTGGGTAAAACTGCAAACAATTAGTGCAGAACACTAAAGGCCATTATATCAGTGTTTGGATTGTGACTCGACACAATCCATCAAATCAATATCCAGACACAGAATCATATTGTAGGAGTAAATCTCAGGACTTAGTTTTGGATAATATAACTTGATCACAGTTTACAATATAGGAATGCCAAAGTCTTCACTTCAAGAAACCATTTGTAATGATCATGCATCAGTTTCCCTAGTATTAGTGGTTTTTCTAAGTTCAATGTTTGGACTACTCCATCACAGCAAGGTCCAAACACAACTTGAATCACATTCTAGAAGTAAATTTCAAGACTTAGTTGTAGTTTTGCATAGCACCCTTATATTTTAGGTAGTTTGAATTTTGAATTCAAGCTAATTGACCTTAAATTCCCTTTCTGATATGGAATATGAAGTCATCTTCAGCAGAATCATGGTTATTGATGCGATTCCATCTTAACCTTCATGGTATGTGGAAGGATTTATTTTGTTGAATGTAGCATGTTTTTCAGTCCAACACTTTGTTTTGTATTATTTTACTTTTCATCCATCATAAATTGCTATTTTGTCATTATATATAATGCTATGTTCTACATAATTTTTGGAACTGTATTCTTGAAATTAATTTTGTTTTGGATTTGTATTTATAATTCTTATAATGACTTGTTTTCTTTAATCTCTCTTGTTCTTATAAAATTTATTGGAAAATTTTCTTTGGACCACAACAGGTCGAGGCTATCCAAGAAGGTTGATTTTGGGGAAGAGCAAAATGATTCGTGGCTGGGAAGAGGGCATACCTTCAATGTTGAAGGGTGAGGTTGCCATGGTGAGTTCTATTGTGCATTTTGTGAGTCTAGGGCATAGTTGCCGTAAACTAGAATGAAATTAGGTATAAGCTTTATATTATAAGATTTGTAAGTTAAAATTGAGGTGTAATAGGTTTAAAAGAGTTATATTTTAAATCATTTGTTCTTGAGAAAATTCTATGCATCTTTATGCCTATTTCTAGTTTTGAATTAAATGCAGAATATTATCAATCATAGCTTATGACTCCCAAAAAATTCTAAAATTAAGAGGTTAGATGTTTTCTCATCTAGCAAATGCTTATATAGTTTCAAAAAAGTTTAGTAATTTACATAAATACACGGATGCATTTCCATTCCCAAGCCCTATATCGACATCTCTTCCACTGGTCAAGGAGCATGGGTGCAACAGGGATTGTTTCCCAGCTCTCCCTTGTCCTTGGGGATTGAGTACGTGTAATGGGAACACTAGTTGATAAGGTTAGGTACTCTCATCCTAGGGGCGATTAGGTGCACTATTAATTTATATTTAAAAAAAAAAGTAAATTTATAGTTTGTTGATGCATAGTAGCTTCGGTCAGATATAAGGATGATTGTTTTGATTATTTAAATATGAGTATGTATGTATGCCAGTTCACTATGTGAACTGACATACATACACACATATGCATTGCTTGTGCTTATAAGAATAATCATTCTAAATGTTTTACCATCATCCTTGCATACGATCGAAATACTATACAAGTGTAATAATCTGTGTAATCAGATTCCTGTCATATTCTCTTGCCATGTATCATGCAATGAACATTGGCGGCTGCATTCCTTTACATACAACAGATCAAGTAATGATTGTATATCATTTATACTAAGGATTGAGCAATGATCCGATACTATGCACAGCAGTATAGTATGTAATGATTAAAATATAATGTAGCAGATCGGCGGCTTTCATGATATCATTTGGTTATTGTGTTAACTATCCAATTATGAATCGGGTCCCTTGGAAGCACCCTTTGGAAATTAATTATGTTGTTTGGCCAAGGGCCATGCCATGAATGGACATGGCTCCACATTGTGGAGACACGTCCCTTCATGGCATGTCCCTCCATTAGCATATATATATATGTGTGTGTGTGTCGATTTCAAATAGAGAAGCATAGAAATCGATAAATACTCTCTCTCCCTTTGATCGGCAATCTCAGACTTGAAGAAATCAGTACATTATAATCTGCATATTGTAAGAATTGCATCAGTCTGAAATAAATTTAATATACTTTAACATGGTATCAGAGCCAAGTTAAGAAGATTCAAATTAAATCTGAGATATCAGACTATCATCTATTAATTATGTACACATATTTCTGCCTTGGCTACGAGACGCACTTTGATCTGTATCCATATTCGATTTGGACATAAAGTATCCTTGTGACATTTGTGAGGTTGAATGATGCAACGTGAGTGGAGGAAACTACAAATAATTATTTTTAGTGGTTGTGAATGTCAATCGAAAGATTCCAATCTGATCAAACACACCGTAGAAAAGAGCTAGAAAGATGTACCGTCAAATTGGCAGTTAGCACTTTAGTCTCTTTTAGGAAAGCTCGTTAGAGTGAATTATTAGAGAGAGATTCAATGTAATGTGAATTATATGGACAAATTTTCATGCTAGAAAGTTTCCATTTCGTCTCAACGCTAATAGAGATATTCATCTCGGTCCAGTCTGTGTGGAAATGAGGAATGACAATCTAGAGCAATCAGACCCAAAAGGAGAATACAAGACAAGAATATATTCGTAAAAGGATTTTATGGATGGAAGTCTATAATATCTACCAAGAAAAATAGATATGGGTGTCAAATATTCAGAAGGCACATAATCATCAACAAACATCATATCTATGACAAGACCTCTATTATAGAGACTTAGTTAAATCCATCACTATTACGATATATTGTTCATATTGTTATGAATCAACTCTTTGGCCTGCAAATACTCCCGACGATTGGAGACTAAAATTTTGATTTTGTTTTGCATTTAATATCGAAGCTAATCAACATTATTCAAGAAGAGCTTCTTCCTTAAGGAGTTGCGATGTTTGAAGCCTATGGTTGTCGTAATCTTGTTGAGAAAATCATAGTCGTTGAACATCGATATATTTTCCTAGGTGTAGAGATTTGATTACACCAACATTCTCGGCACACATTCATAGTTTACACAGTGATCACATGCCTTACCCTTAATCGAAGGAAATATGCGTTCTCCGATATGTGATATGCACTGCATAACGAGCTACGTCTGATGATCCAATGATGTTGTGTGTTTTCAAAAGATGTTTTTTGTCAAGGAACAAAGGTTGCAATGGTAATGGAAATACATATCATATGTTTATGTTCTGCTGGCCCAAGGTACGTGGTGTGGTCATGAACCCCATGGAACATCCTCATGATGGAGGAAACCACCAACATATAGGACCTTCTTTGGATAAACTTGCATCTGCTCATGAATAATGAGATAAGTACTTTTATTATCTTTTGAATAGTACATTTATTGTAGTCACTCTCTTATATGTATTCATAAGAGCTATTTGCCTTCATCATTTCCTTTGTCTTCGGAGATGTTCTGGTAGGAAAAGAAGAATGTTGCATTAGGTATACTACCAAGGCATTGTGCAAGACTCGATCTTATAAAAGTAGCTCCAAAATGATCTTGGATCTATTAATTTCATGTTTGGATCATGCTAGATGACGTGAGTCTTTTGGATTGGGATCATGTAAGAAGGGTATCCTTCTGTAACAGATGAAGCAACTAGAGGATTTGTTTAAGATTGACTATTGAGGATTATATTGGTTTAGAGGGAGAAGATCGTGTCAAGATGACTTCTCTAGTGATCAGGAAACTTTAGCAATCTCGGAGCAGATAGTAGATATGCTATACATGGTTGTGACATTCTTGGTGCTTTGCAAGCTAGCAAAGAAAGAACCTTACTACAGTCTTGTGACCCAACTCTGGACTGGCTCTATGATGTACCAACATAAGCAATAAGTATTTCATACACTTGAATAATGTTCATTAGTTCATACTATAACATTGGGATGACAAATCTTGCATGCTTCTATGATTGGTATTTTCCTTCAAGATAGTTTATCCTTATCAACTATTTGTAATCTCTCTTTGGAATGCCTTCAGGATGGATCAAGAAGCATATGAAATTGCATTCAAGGGAAATAAAACTTGATACTTGCAGTATAAAACTTGATACTTGCAGTTATGGAACTGAATTGAAGATGAACATCAGATTCAGAGGGAGTGTGACATTTCATCTAAGGCAACCTTGGACGAAGAGGTCAGAAGGTTGATATCACATTCAGAAGAAGTCTGACATTTCATCTAAGGTAACCTTGGACAAGAATGTCAAGAAGTTGATGCATGCACTTAGAGCTTTAGATGGAAGTCACATTATCATGAATGTTTGGTGTTGCTAAGCCTAAAAAAAAAACCAAACAAAAACCACAGTTTATTACATTCACTCATGTTACTATGGAACAGACAAGTACATTTGTGTTCGAGAAACTACTCCTGCAAATAATGTTGTGATCAAAATTTTAAACATGGTGGAAATGATCATGTAGCAGATGATTAGAGTCTCTTGGAGCAAGACATTTTTATGATTAAGAGCATGTATGCTTCCGTAATAGAGGAAGCTGCTAGAGGATCTGCCAAATTGATCTTTGAGGATTTTGATCATAGAGATTCAGAGGGAGTAGAACATGGAGAGATGGTTTCTTTAGTATTTAGACAAGGTACATTATCATTGAAGAACAGACGACCGATATTCTCACCAAGCCTCCTACCAAAGTAAAGTTTGTGCATTTTGAGACTAGCTTGGAGTTATGGAGAACAAAGCCCTTGCTAAGAGGGAGTCTTAGCATTAGTGATTTCTTGAAATGTACTTTATTGGATTCTTCTCTGCGAGAGAGAAGTTTAAAGTGAAAGCCTTGTTCCACCCTCTGGGAGTAGCCATGGTGGATCCACCCCCTAATATGGTTCTTGGTAGTTGTCATGTGTGTGACTCCATGACTTTATGCCCCCCCTTGTGTACATTATTGAAAGATGACGATCTTTCAAATAATGAACACTTGTATCTAACATTGTAAGGTGACGACTTTACAATGATTAGTTCACTATCATGATGAATATCATGTGACTTGATATTCATGGACATGTCATGATAGTTAGTATCTCTTGGACTTATTGATAGATATCATGAGACTTGATATCGGTTGAATATCACTATGCTCCTTATGAGATAATCATGGTGGATATTATGTGACGTAATATCCATGGAAATGCCATGACTTGTTATGGTAGACATCATGAGACGTGATGTCAGTGCACATACCATAACTTGGATGTATATGTGAAGAATGTCATTTGACTTGATGTTCTTGAAACATCCTCTGATATCACAAGTTAGGTGATATCTCCATTGATATATACTTGATTATCTTCCCTAGCTAAGAGGGAGTGTTGATGCATAGTAGCTTCGGTCAGATATAAGGATGATTGTTTTGATTATTTAAATATGAGTATGTATGTATGTCAGTTCACTGTTCACTATGTGAACTGACATACATACACACATACGCATTGCTTTTGCTTATAAGAATAATCATTCTAAATGTTTTACCATCATCCTTGTATACGATCGAAATACTATACAAGTATAATAATCTATGTAATCAGATTCCTTTCCTCTTCTCTTGCCATGTATCATGCAATGAACATTGGTGGCTGCATTCCTTTACATACAACAGATCAAGTAATGATCGTATATCATATATACTAAGGATCGAGCAATGATCCAATACTATGCACAGTAGTATAGTATGTAATGATTAAAATGTAATGTAGCAGATCGGCAGCTTTCATGATATCATTTGGTTATTGTGTTAACTAACCAATTATGAATCGGGTCTCTTGGAAGCACCCTTTGGAAATTAATTATGTTGTTTGGCCAAGGGCCATGCCATGAATGGACATGGCTCCACATTGTGGAGACACGTCCCTTCATGGCATTTTTCTCCATTAACATATATATATGTGCCGATTTCAAATAGAGAAGCATAGAAATCAATAAATACTCTCTCTCCCTTTGATCGGCAATCCCAGACTTGAAGAAATCAGTACATTATAATCTGCATATTGTAAGAATTGCATCAGTCTGAAATAAATTTAATATACTTCAACATAGTCATTTCAGCTCCTCCCATCTGACATAAATCCTCTCAAAACAATTCACGAGCACTAGAAATCCAAGACACCCATTAGTAGTCCATAGAGTTGAATGTGTCTTGACTGCGGATATTTCTTCATGTGGCAACATTTTGATAAGTCTAGATCCTATGGAATTTTTGGGAATGGATGAATTATTGAGATTTGAAGTTATACCAAATTCCAAAGATTGTCTGGGAAAATAATGAAAAATTGCAAGTTGCTGGATGGGTCATTCTATCTTTCTATAGTCTCTTTTTTTAACATTCACAACAAATAACCTGAATGCAATAAATGTTAATTATGAGTAATTGATTATGACATAATTAAGAGGTTCAACTTTCAATATCAATAACATGGAGGGAATTATGAGAATTTCAGTGAGAATTGGGGTGTACAAGCTCAAGGTGCTTGAATATTAATCATCATAGATAAAATGTGATGATCATAAGCTTTTTTCAATGACAGTTGGATAAGGATGAATAGCCTAGAAGCCTCTAGTTTTTGTAATAATGGAATTTGTGGATAAAGTCTGGTTTGCAAGAGAAAGATAGAACACTCTCTCCAGAATCACTAGATCCTTTCAATTGATATTCAGAGTTAGAGTTAGATACTGACTCAGAATAGTCATTTATAGGTATTTTATATTTTTGGTCAATGTTTTACTTTGGAGTAAAGATGAGAGCCCATTTTAGGCTATTTGTATTTTAATTAATTGTTTTAGAATTAGTTCGCTTTAAAGTAGTTTTATTTCTTCTTTTTTGTAGACAAGGATATGATTGCTTTAAAGCAACACTATTATGGGTATATTTTATTGCTGTTTTTTACCCTAAAAGCTACTTCATGAGAGCTTATAAATAAGTGATTTAAGCACATAAATTGTAATGAGAGTTGATGCTAGACTTACGTTGTAGAAGCTTCTATTTGAACTTTGAAGTTGAATCATTGTGTTGTGGATGCAAGAATTTGATAAGTTAGTAATACAAATCATTTGTAGTTAACTTTGTGAAATGTTCCTAAGCCAATTTCTGAAGTAACCTTTTTGATTTGTTCAACTGATTAAGTTCAATCCCAGATTTTTCACAAGTCACTGTTTAGTTATTACTGTAGTGTATGTCAGCAAATTCTTTGGAAATGTACTGTTACTGATTGAATCCTCATACGAAATTTCAATACCTCAATACTCCTATTAAATGACTACAAAAAAGATCCACGGTCCTGACCAGATTGGTATCAAAATATATTCTGATAATTTATATTTCAAAGAACAGAGAACACAAGGATATATTCTGTTTGCACTTCACATACACGAATATATTCTGGATAATTTATGTTGCAAAGAACAGAGAATACATTGATACGACTATTCCCAAGCATAGCATTAAATAAACTAGGATGGTCTCGGGGTACCAACCGATACCAGATTTTTGTGTGTGGACTGAGGAACACCACCCGCGGATGATGAGCTGGGTCTGTAGGCTTGCGGTAGCTGTTCACAGACTGGTCCAGAAGTCTCGTGCTGGCTATGGTGATCTCCACATTCCACCATGAGTTAACTGCTACTTATGTCCATCCTGGTCGGGTCTAGTTCCATCTGATGCTGCAGCGTCCAACACAACTGGGCGGAGGTGAGGTTACCAGTGCGTGGCGACTGAGATGCTTAGGAAGGCGACTGCTGGTGTCACGCTATAGCCACCCTGACGTGTAAGCTCACTTCTTTCAACCGGTTCCTTGGCTTCCGTATGGAGGTGAAGATAGGTATCTTCCGCAGCGGTTGTATCCAGGATGCTTCTGTCCCCTGCCACCTATATTTCCTGTCACCGTGAGTCCTGGATAAATGGACTGTGAGTAACGTTATACACCCAGGCTGGTGCGGGTTGTATACTGAGTCTAAACTCGGGCCTGAGTATGAACACCAAAGGTACAGCTATTCAAATTTGACAACCACTCTAGTTGCTGCTTAATAGGATGCGAGACTATGCTTATGGCAGATATCTTGACTCAGATTGTTTACTCTCAACTGTATATAATTTCTGAAGAACTGTGCTGTGTAGGATAGAGCTCCACTTACCACTCCATTAAGTCCAATGGTGAAACTTGAATGATTCCACTCAAGAAGGCCAGGTTTGCGTCCAACCTCCAATTTCCAATGGGTTTGCGTCCTTGGAAATGAACCAGTCATGTAAGTAACCAGATTTAATATTCTTATTTTCTTTCAATATCTCATGGTGTCTTTACCGAGGTGTACTTTTCTTATTTATAACCTCGAAGTGAGTGGTAAAACAAAAAGCTGGGCCATGTGGGATAAAAGCTCACTTAAGTCACTTTTATAACTTAAAGTGACTTTATAACATAAAGCGACTTTATAAAATAAAGTGACTTTATAATAAGTCATAAAGTGACTTTATAACACACTTTAATAAATAAAGCGATTCTGACTATAGAAACTGAGCCCGGAATATTAATATTTGCCCGCGCAATGACATGACTAGCAGACATCCTTCCCAAAGCGGCCATTAGTCCATCTGGATGGCTAGATAGACTAATCCAGCATCTAAATGGTTTAGTGCCGAGAAGGGGACATTACAGTCCTCCCTTCCCAGGATTGCTTGCCCTCAAGCAATCTCAATGCTGGGTGCTGCAGGATTGACTCACCCTCCCAAGTGGCATCCTCGTAAGGTAGGTCCCTCCACCGAATCAGATACTCACGGATGGTCCTGTTCCGCAGCTTCCTTTCTCTAACCTCAATAACCTCTGCTGGAACTAAAGTCAATTTACCCTCATCCAATGGGGGTAACCCGTTTGATACCACTATTTGCTGTCCTATTGCCTTCTTGAAGCAAGAAACATGGAAAACATTGTGGATCCTGCTGTCTGATGGAAGCTCTAACTCGTAAGCTACCTCGCCAACTCTCCTCAAAATGTGGAAGGGGCCATAAAATTTGGGCCTGGGCTTCTCTGATCCACTCCGCTTCAGGGAACTCTGTCTATAGGGCTGTAAACGAAGATAGACCATATCACCTATCTCAAAACTCCGCTCTGTCCTGTGCCGATCACCATATAACTTTTGCTGATTCTGAGCTCTCTGGATGTTCTCTCTAAGAGATTTGAGTATATCCTGGTGATCCTGCAACCAATCTCTCACGATTGGCGCCTTGCTGTTCTGTAGAGCTAGATCTATAAAAGAAAGTGGCTTGCTGCCATATAGAGGTCAAAAGGGCGACATGCCAATTGTCATGTGATATGTGGAGTTGTAGTAGAACTCCCCCAAGTACAACCATCGGACCCAAGCTCTCTGCTGTCCTGCTACATAGCTCCGAAGATAACCATCCACCCACCTATTCACAATCTCTGTCTGACTGTCTGTTTGCGGGTGGTAACCGATACTAGGAGTCAATTTAGTGCCGGCCAATCTGAATAACTCCTGCCAAAAAGTGCTAAGGAACTTGCTGTCCCTGTCGCTCACAATGGTCTTAGGAAGACCATGCAATCTGAATACTTCGCGAAAGAACAACTCCGCCACCTGAGAAGCTGACCAATCCGCGGTAATAGCAAAGAAGTGAGTGAACTTGGTGAGTCTATCAACCGTCACATAAATGCTGTCCCTGCCTTGTACTCTCGGTAGCCTCGTGATGAAGTCCATCGATATGCCTTCCCACTTCTGAGCTGGGATGAGAAGGGGCTGCAATAATCTTGCTGGATGCTCGTGCTCTGACTTGTTTTGCTGACAAGTGTGGCACTCTTTGACATATTGGAGTACGTCATCCTTGAGGCCCTTCCAAGAGAACCTCTCTCTGACCTGCTTGTAAGTCTTGAAGAACCCTGGATGTCCAGTTGTGGGAGTGTCGTGGGCAGCCCTCAATATCCTAGCCTTAAGTTGTGAACCCGGCACGAGGTAGATCTGGTCCTTATAAAGGATGATGTCATCAACTACTCTGTACCTGCTATCTGGAAACTGACCATCCAATATCTGACAGGCCTGAGTATTCTTAGAATACTCAACTAGCAAAAGGGATTTCCAATCAGTGGAAATCTTTGACAGATTACAACAACCCGCCTCTGAAGGTCTCCTAGAGAGTGTGTCGGCTACCACATTATTCTTTCCCTTGACATACTCGATGTCGAAATCATAGGCCTGAATCTTACTGACCCATTTTTGCTGTCTCTCATTCAGCTCCTTCTGCTCTAGGAAGTAGTGCAAACTGTTGTGGTCTGTTCTGACTGTGAATTTGCCACCCACCAAGTACTGTCTAAATTTAGCCAAGGCGTGCATGATGGCAAGCATCTCCTTGTCATAGGTGGAATAGAACCTCTCATTATCCTTGAGCTTCCTGGTCTCGAAAACTATGGGGTGCCTGTCCTGCATTAACACCGCACCATTCCCGTCCCCCGAGGCATCGCACTCTAAGACAAAGGGTCGAGAGAAATCCGGTAGAGCCAAAACCGGACAAGTGCTCATAACGGTCTTGAGCCTGTCGAAGACAGCCTCAGCCTTATCTGTCCATTTGAAGGCTCCCTTCCGAGTGAGATCGATGAGAGGAGCTGTTGTCTAGGAGAATCCCTTAACAAATCTCTTGTAGTACGAACCAAAGAATCATAACTCGGACTCGGCTTGGACTCGGCAAGGCCGACTCGACCCGTGACTCGCCGATGACTCGGCAATGACTCCGCTATGACTCGGCAAAAAAAAAACCTAGAGATTTTTTAAAATTTAAAACTTGTTTCAAGCACCCATTATTGAATAAAGCTTAAAAATACTATAACATCATCAAATAGAATCTAATTTGATCACATACATAAATATTAAACATACATCCATCACATAAGTACAAACATAAATTGTAGGCAGTTGAAGGAAATAGAAAACATAGATATGCAGAATTATAAAATATAAAATATAAATGTTGTCAAATGTATATAAAATCCATGACATCATGATCAAATGTTCCCAAACATATGTGTAAAGTTGTAAAGTGTAAACAACAAAAATAGGTCTATGGCTCAAGCCTCAAGCTCTACTACTCTAGGTCAGCCTCATCCTCAAAGTAGTCTGTCTGCCTCCTACAAATGCGTTTGAGGTAGGTTTTGGATGACTGACAAGCCGTAGTCTGTGCCTGTGAGGTGCCACTCTGATCAACATCAACTCCACGGGCAGCTGATTGTGCTCTATCCTCCTCCTCTGCCATAGCCACAGCCTCAGCCTCTCTGTTTGCCTGGTCAACCCACTCATGGTCCTCCTCAGTGAAGATAGGATCGATAGACTCAGTGAGCCACTCGGACTCTGGATCGATCTTTGCTAGAGTGATCGGAGAGGTGTCAGTGTCCAAAATCTGTCTGGTCCTAAGACGGAGGTTGTAACGAACGAAGACAAGATTGTTCAACTTCTCCACAGACAGTCTATTCCGCCTCTTCGAGTGGATGTGCTCGAACATGGACCAATTGCGATCACATCCAGAAGCGCTGCATGGCTGACTCAAAATGTGGATGGCAAGTTTTTGAAGGTTTGGGGTTGAAGGCCCAAACATATGCCACCATCTATCTGAAATAAGGAAAAAAAAAATCAATGTTATTTCCAAGTTCCAATTTTAAGGATATATTATAAAATCAAAATGCATAAGCCATAAACTTAAGAGCTAAGTTTAAGTTTAACATATATTAATATTTCTACTTGGCTGCAATGTTGTCCTAGACTCTTTGCACATCATGCTTCCAAAAATCGGCCCTTGTAGACGACTATATGCATCTATCTCTTGCACTGTAGATGCGGTACAGGTAGATATCTTTTGCATCATTGTATATAGGCCATTAAGAACCTCCTCATCTGCCTTGAAGCTATCAAGGAAACGATATGCTGGATTGAGGAAATAAGCTGCTGCATGGATGGGCCTATGAAGCTGGTTTTGCCATCTCCTATCAATGATTTCCCAAAGGGGGCCATACTTATCCGCAACTCCTTTATACCTGGATCTAATGGCCTCCTTGGCCCTATCCATGCCCTCATATAAGTAGCCCATAGAGGGCTTCTCCCCATCAACAACTCATAGGAGAACTACGAGGGGCTCAGTGACCTACATATAATGTAAAAAAAAAATAGTCAAGTGACAAGTGTGCATTAAAAATTAAAAAAAAAAAAATTGCAAACAAAACATAAATATTTTTACCTCCATGATCTCGTTACAAGGGGTCCAAAAACCTGGCTCATCAAACATATAATTTGCCACTTCCCTACCCACAGTGCTTGTAGAATAGGATGAGGTAGTCCACTCCTCACCAACAAACATGCGTCTCAAATTGTCGCGTGATTTGAGCAAGGATTTCAGTGTGAGGAAATTGGAGGCAAATCTTGTGACACCAGGACGAGCCAACTCCCTTTGCCCCGTGTATTTTCTCATCAGGCTAAGGACCAATGCATGATTATAGATAAACTTGCAAATAGTTTTAGCCTTATCAACACATGATTTGATCCATTCAATCTTGCCAATATCCTCTAACATGAGGTCAAGGCAATGGGCTGCACATGGAGACCAAAAAATTTTCGGGTGCCTCTCCATCAAAAGTTTACCTGTAGCAATTTTAAATTAATTAGAAATTTAGAAGTGTTAAGAAAATCTTAAATAAATTCATAGATGCCTCTCCATCCAAACTTAAAAAGTTATAACTTATAAGTTTACCTGCAGCAACATAACTTGCTGCATTATCAGTCACCACTTGCACCACATTTTCTTCTCCCACCTCAAGTATAACTTCCTCAATAGCCTCACATAAGTATGTGGCATTCTTCACATGTGAGGAAGCATCGATAGACTTCAAGAACATGGTGGTTCCTGAATATAAAGAAAAATAATTATCAATTATCATGGATCAATAAAAAATTCAAAATCAAAATTAAATTATTCAATGCATTTGGGGAAGTAGAATTCAATGAAGTTATGAACAATCACCTGCGCTGGAAACAAGAAAATTTATGAGTGTCCTATTCCTCCTGTTCGTCCAACCATCTGTCATGATGGTGCAACCATTTTGCTTCCAAGATTTCTTGTGGTCCTCTAGCTCAAGTTGCATATCATTAACCATGTCTAACAAGAGGGGGCCACTTAACTCGGAATCAGTAGGGGCTTTAAAGCCCGCCCCACAAATGGTTACAGAATCTATCATACCTTGCCAATAAGGAGACTTGTCACAAATAGATTACGATTAATAATTAGACAAAGCATAGTTCAACTTCAAACTATAAAATTTTAAATTTAATTTTAAACTTGAAGAAACTTAGAAAACAAATAAAAGAGAATTACTTGGCAGCAATAAATGGAATGCAGCATCATGGACCTCCTTGTTCCAACCCATGCTCTCAAGTGAGGGTTGTGCACCCGGACTAGTGCGTGGCTCAAAAAAACTGTCCAACCTTGATGATTTTCGGACTCTAGGGCCAAGGGTAATTTTGCCACTTGAAGGAGCAGCAGTAGAAGCACTAGCACTAGGATAAAAGGGAGGCTTGGTAGATCCCTCTCCAACACAGCCTATTAATGCGGATGCGGGTGTGGATGAAGAATGGGAGCCAATAATATTTATCTCTTCTCGTTGCCTCTTTCTAGTTTCCTTCTCTTCAACATATTTTTCTAATTGGACATAACAAAAACGAGTTGCCTCGGGAGTTGCCTTAAGACATTGGTCAACATCATTGCCAGGTATGCCGGCAATATGGTATTTAAGCCTATTGATGCCACCATGAAAAATTTCTTTACAAAAGGTGCATTTTGTTTGGTTTTTTTGTCTACCGGGAAACTCCTCGGCATATTTCCAACATGAACACTTTAGAGGCATCGGGAACAATGGGAAGAATTTATGTTTTCAAATTGGAATGCGGCTGCAATAAAATTAAAACTTCAAAAAAAATTCTAAAAACAATGGAAAACCATAAAAAAACCATAAACATGCAAGCAAAAATCAACAAAATCTAAAAATTTAACACTTACCTCTTTCAAATGAGTTGAGAACAGCTGCTATGAGCTCCTTGATGCTCTCCATGCTTCCCCAATCCGATTTTGTGGACTCCTTGATGCTCTTCTAAGTCTTCTTCCCGGCTGGTTGCAACCCTTTGGCTTCTTTTTGTCCTTCCTCTCTCTCTCTCTTTTTCTCTCTTCTTCTCCTACAAATCAACTACAATGCCTTTTAGGGCAAATAACAAAAGAAATATGCAAAAGAAAGTTAAAAAAAAGTTAAGATTTTTTATATTTTTTAAAGGCCAGCTCGGGCCTGCCGCGACGCGGGTCACGAGCCTCGGACTTGGCGAGTCATGGCTTGACCCACATGACTCGGCGAGTCATGCGAGTCAAGGCCATGACCCGCTAGGTGACTCGGCCGGGTCATGAAAACCCGGGAGCCCTTGCTCGGCCCGCGAGTCAGGATAACTCGCCTGACTCGCCGCGGGTTATGATACTCTGGTACGAACATAACCCGAGGAATCCTCTCAAATCTGATACATTACGCGGAGGTGGCCAATCCTGAATTGCTTGAATCTTCTCTTGGTGCACCATAACCCCGTCTGCTCCTATCACATGCCCCAGATAGAGAATCTCTGTCAGTCCGAACTCACACTTGGATCCTTTTGAAAAAAGAGGCTGGCTCTCCATGATGCTCAGAACCTCCTCCAAGTGCTACAAGTGCTCTGCCCATGTCCTGCTGTAGACTAGGATGTCATCAAAGAATACAAGAACACTCTTGCGCAACTGTCTTTTAAAAGTATGGTTCATGCAGGACTGAAAAGTGGCAGGTGTGTTAGTGAGCCCGAAAGGCATCACTAAGAACTTGTAGTGTCCGTAGTGGCATCTGAAAGCTGTCTTGTGGACATCCTCATCCCGGACACGTATCTGATGATACCCAGATCGAAGATCAATCTTCAAAAAATAAACAGCGCCATGTAGCTCATCTAGAAGCTCATCAATCCTGGGAATAGGGTACTTGTTCTTGATGGTTCTCTTGTTCAAGGCACGGTAATCAATACACATGCGAAGAGTACCATCCTTCTTCACCAATACTACAGAAGAAGCAAAAGGGCTAGAACTAGGTCTGATGTGCCCCATGTCCAATAGCTCCTTAATCGCCTTCTCAATCTCCTCCTTGTAATGCCTAGGATGACAATAAGGAGTGGTGATTACAGGTCTGGCCCCCTCCTCCAACTCTATGATATGCTTGAAGCCCCTGTCTGGAGGTATACCTGGAGGAATGTCCTCAAAAACCCGTTGGTGCCTATCCAACACCCCCTGTATGTCAGCGTGAATCTGCTACCCTGAATCCGGTGAAGGACTGGAAGATATGAAACACTGAGCTGCCCACTCCATGCTGCCATGTCTGAAGATGGTCTCCATCCTGTGAGTTGAAACTACCTGTGATCCACTATTTGCCATGGCCTTAAGTGTAACCAACTGATCATCCTTCATAAACTCTAATTGCCTCTGCTGATGATCAATAGTATACCGCTCGAGGGTCTGTAGCCATTGCATGCCTAGAATTGCGTCAAGACTATCTAAGTCAATGATGTAGAAATCCGCCTCTAGGAGATAATCTCTGAAATGAATCTGAGGACCTGAGATCTTCCCGGTGTAACTCAGTAACTCTCCCCCGGCCACCTTGACCTCAAACTCTGAAATGCTATCTATCGGAAGTCCCCTCCTGGAAACCAAACTGGCGCTAATGAAATTGTGTGTAGCACCTGTGTCTAGAAGACATATGATTTGCTGTCCTCTTACTGCTCCCTTGAGCCGAAAAGAGTGACAGGTGGGAATACCCAAGAGGGATGGTAAAGTGATAGGGGGCTGCCCTGTACGCACTCCCTTCTTCTTCCTCTCTACTGTATGCTCATCCTGAGCCTCTGCATCACTACTCTCATCTCCGCTGTCCTCCTGCTGATCATCCTCATCATCGGTTACCACCTCAATATAGTGTACCTGGCCCTTCCCACGTCACCTGTGATCTGGAACCCAAGGCTCTCTGCATGTGAAGCACAACTTCCTTCTCAACTCATTTTGAGTCTCGAAGTCAAGTCTAGGAGGTGTGCTCTTATCCTGATTTCTATTTCTCTGAAAAGAAGAAGACCCCTTAAAGGTTTTCTTCGGTGGCTTAGGATGGATGATGGCGAGTCCAAGTCATGTGCCAATTTAATGGCATCATCTAAAGTGTTTGGCTTGAGGACTCTAACCAACCCTTTGAACTTATCCTGAAGTCCCTCAATAAACAACATTACCTTCCTCTTTTCCGCCATATCCGGAACCATAATAGATACCCTTTGAAACTCATCAATATAGTGATCCAATGGTCCACTCTGCTTCAGCTGAGCTAGCTCCTTGTAGTAGACCTCAATGTCCTTTCAGTCAAAGTGGGTGATCAATTTAGTGCTGAAGATCTCGTAGGATGTAATCAACCCGTGATCCTGGGTGACGAGGCCATGATGCCACCAATCGTATGATGCACCCTTTAAGTGCATGGTTGCGAACTTAATCGCCTCCGTCTCTGACATAGGCTTCAGGGTCAGGAAAGTATCTAGCTCGTGAATCCAAGCTCTGGCGGAAGTCTTACCGCTGCCATCAAAAATGGGGAGGGTCAATATATTCATAGCGTGCTTCAGATCTCTATTGGGTCCCCTGGGCCTCCTGTCCTACTGTGCTCTCTCAAAATCTCTCCTCGGTGTCAGATACTGCACAAATGACAAGTAAGCCTCGACTTTGTCAGGTAGCAAGTCCCACTCATTATGTGCAGCTGCAACATTATTAGGAAGTGCAGCTGCTGGCTTGGGCTGGGCTACTTCTTCCTCAACATGATTCCTTGTGAGTGTAGGCATAAGGGGCCTATCTGTAGTGTGAGTAGCTGCTATAGCAACTCTAGGTGATCCTGCCACACTGTTACCACCATTGTGGTGGCTCCGAGGTCTCGCAGTTGCCACTGTCAACAGCTGCATAACTCCTGTGAGCTGGTGTAACACATTAGCGATGTGATTCCGTCCCTCGTGAAGAGCCCTCATGGTCTCTTTGACCTCTCTGTCCTCATCTGCCATACCTGTACCTCTAGTGCCCTGTTAAAAAACAATATGCTCGTCTTCCTCTGTATGACTGTTTTCAGTGTCTACTTGTACTGACGGTTTAGCCCGTCCTTGTTCAGCCCTGTTATGTCTGAAGTTATAAACTTTGTGTCTACCGTGCATGCCTGGACTGCATTACCAGATACTGAAAACGAAAGCCCACAAGGTTGGCAAGACCTTAGGCTCTGATACCACTGAAATGTTCCTAAGCCAATTTCTAAAGTAACCTTTTGGATTTGTTCAACTGATTAAGTTCAATCCCAGATTTTACACAAGTCACTATTTAGTTATTACTATAGTGTATGTCAGCAAATTCTTTGGAAATGTACTATTACTGATTGAATCCTCATACGAAATTTCAATACCTTAATACTCCTATTAAATGACTACAAAAAAGATCCACGGTCCTGACCAGATTGGTATCAAAATATATTCTGATAATTTATATTTCAAAGAACAGAGAACACAAGGATATATTCTGTTTGCACTTCACATACACAAATATATTCTGGATAATTTATATTGCAAAGAACAGAGAATACATTGATACGACTATTCCCAAGCATAGCATTAAATAAACTAGGATGGTCTCGGGGTACCAACTGATACCAGATTTTCGTGTGTGGACTGAGGAACACCACCTGTGGATGATGAGCTGGGTCTGTAGGCTCGCAGTAGCTGTTCACAGACTGGTCCAGAAGTCTCGTGCTGGCTACGGTGATCTCCACATTCCACCGTGAGTTAACTGCTACTGATGTCCACCCTGGTCGGGTCTAGCTCCATCCGATGTTGCAGCGTCCAACACAACTGGGCGGAGGTGAGGTTACCAGTGCGTGGCGACTGAGATGCTTAGGAAGGCGACTGCTGGTGTCACGCTATAGCCACCCTGACGTGTAAGCTCACTTCTTTCAACCGGTTCCTTGGCTTCCGTATGGAGGTGAAGATAGGTATCTTCTGCAGCGGTTGTATCTAGAATGCTTCCATCCCCTGCCACCTATATTTCCTGTCACCGTGAGTCCTGGATAAATGGACTGAGTAACGTTATACACCTAGGCTGGTGCGGGTTGTATACTGAGTCTAAACTCGAGCCCGAGTATGAACACCAAAGGTACAGCTATTCAAATTTGACAACCACTCTAGTTGCTGCTTAATAGGATGCGAGACTATGCTTATGGCAGATATCTTGACTCAGATTATTTACTCTCAACTTTATATAATATCTGAAGAACTGTGCTGTGTAGGATAGAGCTCCACTTACCACTCCATTAAGTCCAATGGTGAAACCTTAATGATTGCACTTAAGAAGGCCAGGTTTGCGTCCAACCTCCAATTTCCAATGGGTTTGTGTCCTTGGAAATGAACTGTTGTCGCGATAATTGTATGTACGGGTTATTATGTTAGTAAAGTATTATGTTACTCTCGGTTGTTAGTGACCGAGAGGTTAGACAATTACGTCACGACGTTTCGGTCGTGGCGCTTCGGGTACTTTATATACCCTCTCGGAGGTTGGACACGGGAGATATTATTGTATGATCATTACGATGTAAATGTACTTGCCAGTCTGGAATGATTAATGAAAGTATTTATTATTTTATGATATATTCTGTGTTTATTATATTTCCCGTACTATGTCTGTGCAATACTAAGTTTACCCTAGCGGGCAAACATCTGGCGTTGCTACCAAACGAATCTGGCAAGTGACGGAATGAGTGGACGGACGGGAATGCCATTGAAGGAGAATATCAATGTGAGGACGAATGAGGATGGGATCCTGGCATAGACTTTATGCCTAATCAATTGAATAAAAATAGAAATTTAAAGAAGGAACTCGAAGACGAACAAGCCGCCAGACAAGCCTTACTCGCACAACAACAAGCCGAGAGAAGGGAGAGATTCAGAAGATGCGCCGAAGGACTACTGAAGGGAGTAAGTGAAGGCGAGCGTCTGGAGGAATCTAACCGAGAGGCCGGAAGAAGTGACGAGGACCGCCTGGAGGAAACAAGGAGCTTGTTCGGGTCCTTAACCTTAACCCCACAGACGGAAGCAAGGGAAGCTCGAAGGAAGGAAGAAGAGGAAGCCGCACGGAGGGAGGCTCAGGAAACCGTTGCCGCCGAGAGTGTCGAAGTGACAGAGGGGCACGGAGATCACAGTAGCCCACCAGGCTTGGACAGTTCCAGTAGTTTGGGGACATCAAGCGGTACGGTACTGAACAATTCTGGAGGTGCCAGTGATGGTATGGCTGAAGGCGCTGTGAACGCACAGGCAAACCCTCTGTTGGCGCCGAGAACTCCACATAGTACGGTCCCACCAGTTACCCAAGTACCACAAGTGCCACTGGTTACTGCAGGCGGGAGTGCTAGCACAGGCGGTACCAGAGCACCAAATCCACCACCGAGACAACAACCCACCATGGCTGCGAGTAAACAGAAACTGCCCAAGGTCACAGGCCAAGCGAAGGAGGATCCTGTTCGGCATTGCCGAACCTGTGAGACTATATGGGCTGCCAATGGAGTCACAAACCAGGATGAATGGATTCGACAATTCCTCGCGACGTTGAGGGAAGGAGCCATCAACTGGTACTCAGATGTAGATAAATCAGGCTTGACGACATGGAATGCTGTGAAAAAGGCCTTCCAGACAGAATTTCAGTTGTTAAGGGACGACAATGAGATTCTGGCAGAAATTTACAATACAAAGTAGACGAAGAGCGAGTCTGTCCGTGCCTACGGACAGCGATTGAAGGAACTCATAGGGAAGATGGAGTCAGCCTCGGCAGACGAACTCAAGAAAAGGTGGTTCGTGGAGGGACTAAAAGCTTCCCTTCGGAAGAAAATGAAAATTGTCCCGCCCATGTCGTACAGCAACGTGTACAACCGTGCAATGGATTTGGAGAGCGAATGTAAGACCTCTAGGAAGACTAAGTCTTCAGATGAAGAATCGGAGGCAGAAAGCAGCGAGGGCGAATCGAGTAAGAAAGTGTTGGCCCTACAAAAAGATTTGGTGAGGATGATGAAAGAACTGAAGGCCACAAGGGGAGGCTCGAGCAAAGCAGAGGAAGACACCGTGTGGTGCACAGACTGCAAAGAAGTAGGCCACACAAAAGGTTCTTGTCCCAAGAAAGCCTTTTGTGACATCTGCCAGATTGCGGGACATTCCACCAAAGAATGTCCCTACAACCTGAGGGCGAGAAATCAACAAGTGCTCTTCACTGAAGAGCAACCTTCCACGTCCAGGACCGGCAGTCAAAATGTTGCATCATCCGGCGGGTACAGAAACAACCAACGGGGAGGCCGAGGCAATGATGAGAACAAGCCGCGGGTCCAGTATGATGCGAAGGGGAGGCCCATGATATAGTGCAGAAGCTGTAACCAATGGGGACATTATGCTTGTGACTGTCACAACGAGGCTACCGCTCCACTAAAACTGTGTTGGTGGTGTGGATCGGGGGACCACGCGGATGCTAACTATCCGAAGCCCCGCTGCAACATCCTGGACATGGAACGAGGAGGCACTGAGAGGGTCCTGACAATCACACGCGGGCAAACGAAGAAGGCCACATATCCTCACCCTTCGACGGAGAAACAAAGGATGCTTAAGGCGAAGGCCGAGGTTGCGAAGGGTATGGAGGACCGAAGGGACTCCACAGACGCTGACATTTCTACTCGAGCAATGGGATTTTGATACAAGGGACCTGTTAGAGTCCACCCAAATTCTGAGATTTAACTATTGTAGTTTGCTAGAAAACAATATAGTAAATGATCTTTTACAAATGGCTACACAGCCTGATAAGATCTCTATTTTTGCTCAACTGAGAAGTAACACCGGTCGGTGCGGGTGTCTTCTCCTCTACTTCTGTGCTTCTCTGCACAGATCTTCTTTCTCACTACTTCTTTCTTTTTCCACCCTGGCTTTAGCAGCTTACAGGTTCACTCTTTTTCTCGGCAAAATGAAGGCAAGTTCTATTTGCCTTAGGTAGAAGAATATATAGGGTCCTGGCCCTAATTGTGCTCATTAAGCATGACCTAACTCCAGATCTACATCGGATTCAATGCTCAGTCGAGAACCAGTCTACTGAGGAAACATCCGATATATGCCCTTGCTTTATCTGATTAATGAAGAAAGCAGTAGTTGCGTGCCAGGCAACTTTCCTTCATAGGAGATAACACTTTGATTTAAAGCCACTGATGTTGGCTTTAAATCCTTTAATCGCGTCTCAAAAAGCCACTGATTCCGGCTTTAAATCCTTCAAGTGCGCCTCAAACCGATCACCAAGATAACTCAAAGTCACCCAGATTTACTGCAATAAATCCCGGTCAAGAAGAGTTGCTTGGAACAGACAGTTGACTATGACTTCCTCGGTTCATACCGGAGTCTTATAATATATCGGTTGAGTTCTTCATGCTATAAACAGGTAAGAGTCTTTGACCTACTGATGTCTCTTTCTTGGCTTACCGGTGGCACATCCTCGGTTGGTTACCGGTTGCTCCGTTTTCAGTTGTATTGCTGACACTAGTAAGCTATTGCTTTATCTGTATTTTTCTATACAGGTTGTACCCTGGACCTTGGTTGATGCTGGTGTTCTCTTTTCCTTAATTGTGTACATTACACGGTAACGGATGATGAGACCGGTTTGTGTGATGACCGGTGGCATTCGTGTAACAGCCAAACCATCTTCCCTTCATACAGATTTCCTTGGATCTGGAGACTTGATAGAGATGACTAGTCTCTATACTCTCTTTGACAATCAATGACAACACTGGTACTGGTAGCAGGCTTACCGGTTTGCTTCACTTAATGCTAACAATCTCCCCCTTTGGCATTGATGGCAAAACTATGATGGGCAATCACCATACTGTGCTTGTATCTCTGTACATCTGCAACTGCTACAGTTCTCCGGTTAGTCCTCCGAGTATTGCCAAATTCTCCCCCTTTTTGACAGTGATGCCAAAGGCTTAGTTAGAGAGACTACCTTTGTCTAATTTGCTCCCCCTATGAGCAACATTCCTTCTTCATCAGTTCAGAAAAGATGAGGTGTAACCCTCTGTTGAAGCATAATGAACTGATGACCACCTTTTCAGATTTACTGAAGATCATGAAGGGGTATTACCCCCAGTTTACCTCTGAGATACTCGAAGGTACTCTTTGGTAATGACTTAGTGAAGATATCAGCAATTTGTTCCTTGGTGGGAACATACTCCAGTCTTACCTCCTTGTCTTGTACCAGCTCTCTCAAGTAATGATACTTGATAGCAATGTGCTTTGTCTTGGAGTGCATGACAAGGTTCTTGGATATGTTAATTGCATTGGTGCTATCACAGTAGATAGCTATTGGTTTAGGTATCTGTTTTTTAATTCCTTCCAGCAGTTGTTTTATCCAAATCACTTGTGTGTAATTGATTGCTGCAGCAACATATTCGGCCTCTGCAGTAGATTGGGATATACAGTTCTGTTTCTTACTTGTCCAAGAAACAATTCTCCCGCTTAGAAAGAATGCATCTCCACTTGTGCTCTTTATGTCATCAATGTTGCCAGCCCAGTCTGCATCAGTGTATACTTATTTCGAATCCTCCCTTGTGAGGAAACCATAAGCCATAATCCTCAGTTCCCCTTAGATATCTGAAGATCCTCTTTACTGCTATTAGATGTGTTTCTTTGGGATTTGCAGAGAATCTTGCCACCATGCCAACTGCATGTGCAATGTCCGGTCTACTGTGAACAACATACTGCAGTTTACCTATCATGGACCGATACATTGTTTATAATAATATTAATAATAGGATGTTTAAACATCCCACGCGACCCGTCCAAACAGTCGCCTCGGGCCTACTTAAGTGTCATGTTTGGCAAGAGAAGAGGCAGGAAAGAAAAACGGAGAAACATAGACAGAGTAATAGCCATTGAAACCCACCTGGTAGACCACGTCAGCAGGTGAGAGAACAGATTAGGAAAGTCATCGAAGAGCAGAGGGAAAAGCTAAGGAGGTCATCGCAGACTTGGCCGACGGTGACAACAACCGGCAATTACACCGGTTAGGGGAAACAAGAAGACGGGGACACCATCCGCACAGTGGCTGTAGAGAACCGACAAATATTACCAGCCATATACGTAGGTAAGATTCTCAGGTAGAATCGTAAATCTCAGTTTGGACTTAAATATTATTATAAGGAAGTATTAATTCTGAACTAAACATTTGACTTAGCGTAAACATTATATATATATATGAAATCTATATACATATTTATATTTATATGAAATTCACATATATATATCTTTATACAAAATCTTTATATTGGTATGAACTAAACGAATAAGAATAATTATAAGGGATAAATGTATTTAAGACATGATCCATAAGCCAGAGGTGAGTTAGGAAGGGAAAGCACCAAAGGGTCCTAGATATGGGAATACGTGGATATGATCCAGGTTCGGCCGGAGATCCCTTTGAGTCCTCTTGCCCCTTACGCTAACCACCCATGATCCATAAGCTAGAGGTGAGTTAGGAAGGGAAAGCACCCAAAGGGTCATGGATATGGGAATATGTGGATATGATCCAAGTTCGGCCGGAGATCCCTTTGAGTCCTCTTGCCCCATACGCTAACCACCCAATAACTACATTCATCGTAAGAGGAGATGAATTAGGGAGGGCAAGCATTCAACGGGTTGAGTCAAGGAGAATACGGGAATTATGATTCCGATTCTACCTAGAACTCTTTGAGTCTTCTTAGCCCTTACGCTAATCATCTTACGTCTTAATGATTGACACTATCTAAACATAACAATTAATCATCCTAACTCTTGATTAGAATAAATATTGAACACTATTATACTTTAATTATTATCTTTATTAATGACTGTTTCTCATTGTTTCTAGAAGACAACTAGGGACATTTCAAGATGTGAAGCCTTCCAGTTGTTCAATGTAGACTTCTTCCTCCAATATTCCATTAAGGAATGCACACTTAACATCCATTTAGTATACTTTGAATCCTTTGTGAGCAGCATAGGCGAGAAGAATTCTCATTCCTTCCAGTCTTGCTAATGGTGCAAAGGTTTCTCCATAGTCCAGTCTAGCGTCCTGGGCATATTCTTTGCAGACCAATCTTGCCTTATTTCTTATTACTTTTCCATCCTCATTCAGCTTGTTCATGTAGACCCATTTGGTTCCTATGACATTTTTATCCTTTGGTCTAGGTACAAGCTCCCATGTATCATTCTTTTCAATTTGCTCAATTTCTTCCTTCATGGCCTTGACCCAATTCTCATCTTCTAGAGCTTCCCTGGTGGATTTGGGCTCTATACAGGAAAGTAGGCAGATATTTTCTCTAGCCTTTTTCCTGGTTAAGATATTTGCATGTTTGTCACCGATGATATTGTCAGTGGAATGATAAGTGACATACCTTGGAAGAACCGATCTCTATTCCCGGTCTGGTTCTTCCGGTTGAGCATTATCTTCATCATGGTTCGGGGCATCAACTTGTTCACCATCTTGCGTTAGCCTGTTGGGTTCAGGTACAATCTCCTGATCTAGATGCCTGTCCATGTGTATTTCTCCTTCATCTTCAGTCATTCCTTTGTTGAATTCAAAGGCATTTCCTTCATTTAGACCTTCAATATTGTCATGATCATCATGACCGGTCTTCTTTCTGGTTCAGAAGATTCATCAACTTTTACATTGATGCTTTCGATTATCTTGCCTGTTCTTTTGTTCAGACACTGATAGGTCTTGTTTTTGGTAGAGTAACCCAAAAATGTTCCTTCATCACTCTTAGGATCAAGCTTCCCAGAGTACATATCTCTTTTGATGTAGCATTTACTACCAAAGATCTTGAAGTAGCCTACACTGGGAGTATGCTTAAACCATAGTTCGTAAGGAGTCTTACTAGTTCCCTTTTTGACTTGAATCTAGTTGAGTGTGTAGACAACAGTACTGACAGCTTCTCTCCAGAAGTGATGAGGCAGATCCTTTTGAATTAGCAAGGTTCTGACGCAATCAATCAGCGTCCTGTTTCTTCTTTCTGCTACTCCGTTTTGCTAAGGAGTCCTTGGCGCAGATAGCTGTCTTTTTATTCCGTGCTCCTCACAGTAGTGAGTGAACTCTTGAGAGGTATATTCATGTCCTTAGTCTGATCTCAGACACTTCAAACTTTTACCGGTTTTTTTTTCCGCTCTAGCTTTGTAGATTTTGAACATGTGGAAAGCTTTTGATTTCTCCTTCAAAAAGAGTGTCCACATCATTCTGGAGAAGTTGTCTACAAAGAGCATAATGTATCGGTCTCCATGGTAGCTTTTTGTTCTCATTGGTCCACACAGATTAGTGTGTACCAAGTCTAGAACATTTGCAGCAATATGTCCTATCTTGTTGCAGGAGAAGCATTTCAAGGGGAGTTTCCCTTTGTACTTCCCTTTTCCTTTGGGGACCTAGCGATGAGTGCTTCAAACTCATCTTGCTCCATCTCCTCTGAGAGCAGATTCTCAACAAGGTTGCCAATCTTTCCGGTAGAGCAATTACTGGTTTCTCTTCCCTTTTTGGTGGAAGAGACGTTGACAAAAGACTTAAACGCTGCTTCTTGAACAGATAAGCTATTATCAAAATTACTTAATTCAAAGGCAGCCAGCTTACCGATTAGGGAGTCTAGAGTGACTTGATCTTTGGTCACCGATCTGAGCTCTTGAATGGTAGAGATCTTGATGGCATATTGAGGTCTGAGAGTTCTTAGTATTTTGCTAACCACCTCCTCTTCATTGAGCTTTCCTCCAGCGCTTCTGATGGAGTTGATCACCTCTTTGATCCGGTTGCTATATTGCTCGATATCTTCTCCTTCGTTCATCCTCATGTCATCATACTTTCCTCTGAGGCTTTCTACCTTGGCTCTTTGAACATTTGGATCCCCTCCATAGACCGTTTGCAACTTGCCCCACATCTTGAAGGCAGAATCAAGATGTTCTATCTTGGCATACACATGATCAAGTAGTGTGTTGGCTATCATGTCCTGAGCAGCCGTGTGCTCGGCTTTGATCCTCTGTTGATTGGGTGTCAGCGTGCCAGTGGGTTCAGTGTAGTCAGTCGTGACATGGTTCCAGTATTGATCGCCGTTGGTCTTCATGTACAGCTTCATCCTGCTGCACTAGAGAGTAAAGTTTTCTTTTGAAAACTTTGGTCCTTCCTTTCTCATCATCTTGACTTTTTCTTTGTGCGGTCAAACAACAAAGAAGACAGACTTGGTGCTCTCATACCAATTGACAGTCCCAATCGGTGCTGAGAGGGGAGGGGTGAATCAGCACCTCTTTAAACTTTTTCCTTTTAATCCGGTGAAGTAAACTTACAGTAGACAAGCAAGCATATTTAAGCAAATAATAACAGTAAGTAAACAATCACACAGTGACACCAAATTTATCACGTGGAAACCCGGTTAGGGTGAAAACCACGGTGTGAGGAGACCTCACAAAATTTTGTACTCTTCTGGAGTACACCCTGTTAGGAGCCTTCCCGGTTAAAGGATAGAAGCGCACTTGTTAGATGCGACCCGGTTAAGGGATTTGTTACATTAAGGTCTGTTAGGACTTGCTTGGTTAGAGGACTTTGAACATCTTGAAGGATGTCACCCGGTTAAGAGATTTTGATACAAGGGACCTGTTAGAGTCCACCCAAATTCTGGGATTTAACTATTGTAGTTTGCTAGAAAACAATAGAGTAAATGACCTTTTACAAATGGCTACACATAGCCTGATAAGATCTCTATTTTTGCTCAACTGAGAAGTAACACCGGTCGGTGCGGGTGTCTTCTCCTCTACTTCTGTGCTTCTTTGCACAGATCTTCTTTCTTTTTCCACCCTGGCTTCAATAGCTTATAGGTTCACTCTTTTTCTCGGCAAAATGAAGGCAAGTTCTATTTGCCTTAGGTAGAAGAATATATAGGGTCCTGGCCCTAATTGTGCTCATTAAGCATGACCTAACTCCAGATCTACATCGGATTCAATGCTCAGTCGAGAACCAGTCGACTGAGGAAACATCCGATATATGCCCTTGCTTTATCTGATTAATGAAGAAAGCAGTAGTTGCGTGTCAGACAACTTTCCTTCATAGGAGATAACACTTTGATTTAAAGCCACTGATGTTGGCTTTAAATCCTTCAATCGCGTCTCAAAAAGCCATTGATTCCGGCTTTAAATCCTTCAAGTGCGCCTCAAACCGATCACCAAGATAACTCAAAGTCACCTAGATTTACTGCAATAAATCCCGGTCAAGAAGAGTTGCTTGGAACAGACAGTTGACTATGACTTCCTCGGTTCATACCAGAGTCTTATAATATATCGGTTGAGTTCATGCGATAAACAGGTAAGAGTCTTTGACCTGCTGTTGTCTCTTTCTTGGCTTACCGGTGGTACGTCTTCGGTTGGTTACCAGTTGCTCCGTTTTCAATTGTATTGCTGACACTAGTAAGCTATTGCTTTATCTGTATTTTTCTATACAGGTTGTACCCTGGACCTTGGTTGATGCTGGTGTTATCTTTTCCTTAACTGTGTACATTACACGGTAACGGATGATGAGACCAGTTTGTGTGATGACCGGTGGTATTCGTGTAACAGCCAAACCATCTTCCCTTCATACAGATTTCCTGGATCTGGAGACTTGATAGAGATGACTAGTCTCTATACTCTCTTTGCCAATCAATGACAACACTGGTACCGGTAGCAGGCTTACCGGTTTGCTTCACTTAATGCTAACAATGCTAACACTTTTATTGGAAGTTCATAAGAAATTTTAATGGTAGTTTTTTGCCACTCATTGTATGTGGAAAGGTGGGTTTGATTGGATTATTGCCTCAACCAAGAGTTTTGAATTCTTGAAGAAGGTAAGCAAGAACCCTATGTTGGCACTCTTAGAGTTTAGCAACGTATTCCAAGTTGCATGTGATGCTAGTAGAAATGCAATTTGTGCAATCTTAAGTAAGAAAAGAAGGTGAATTGCATTCTTCAATAAGAAATCGAATGATTCTAGAAGGAAGTTCTTGGTGTATGGCCAAGAGTTTTATGTAGTTGGCCAATTGCATTCTTTAATAAGAAATCAAATGACTCTAGAAGGAAGTGATAAGTGTATGACGAATAGCTCTATGTAGTTGTTCAAACTTTGGGAAGTGGAGGCATTATTTGTTGCCTATGGAGTATGTGCTATACACAGATCATTGAACATTGTAGTACGACTGCCAAAGCAAAGCTGAACTAGAGATACATGAAGAAGGTAGAGTACTTGTATGGTTATACCTTTGTGTTAAAACATAGGGTTGAGAAGTAAGTTATTTTGGAGACAACCATTGTATATCCAACAAAGTTCAATGCGGTTGAATCTAGTTCGAGAGTTGTAGAATGGTTAATTGGAAGGCCAGTTCAAAGTTGATGAAACACAATTCAAATTTCATGCAATAGAAAAAGTATCACGAGTCCCATTCGTGTGAATATGTGCTTAAGTTTGCGGAGAGCTACTAAATATGCTAGATTGTTGGGGGACTAGTGCAGAATATTGGGTTGTACAAGTGACTTCCCATGCTACTTAGACCTTGAGAGGAATTGTTGATGGATTTTGTCCTTGGATTACCATGAATGCAGAGATGTAATGACTCATTTTTTTTATGGTTTTGGACAAGTTTTAAAATGATGCATTTATCATTACTCCAATAGGGTTATGTTACTTACAACACAGAGTAAATGAGAATAGAGCATATAGGACATAGAATAATAAACACAATTATAGTTCCAGAAAGATGGAGCATTTTATTTCATTCAAATGATATGCAAGTAAGTACATGATAATTCACTGATTTCTCCCAATACAACAAAATGAGTACATATATAGGAGTTTTCGGTTGGTTAAGAACTTAAGCTTACCAAGTGTTTGGAACTGCCCACTGACTAACTACTCATTTGGAACTAACACCCCAATGACTTGGCACATCCAACCAACTACATCAGCCCCACCCAAAATGAAAGTCGTCTTCTAGATGAATGGAGCAAAAATGAGGCTATGTACAATAAAACTACTAAGAAAGAGTGTGAGAGGACATCCTTGGATAAGTGGAGGATGTTGAGATCAATGTGGCTCTTGAAGTGGAGAGCCACTTATGAAGGCAGTGCACCTACTCCATGCAAATCTTCAAGTCACGTTCAGCCATGAGCTCACTTTATTTTGACCCCTTAACCATGAGAACTGCCTCCATGAGGTCACTCTTAGCTTGCTCCAACTCCTGGGTTGTAACCTTATGCTCCTGCTCCTCAACCAACTAAGCATCCTCCACCATTAACTCTACCTTCTGTTGCTCAAGTTTGTTGTCTCACTCAATCAAATGATTTTGTTGCTTGGCCAAGTTGGCCTCCAAAGCCATATGGCACTCACGCTTTGTGGTGGTGAGCTATACCCGTTGGGCGAGCTGCTCCTGAAAATTGCTGATTTGGGTAGACAACTCACTCCTAGCACCCTCTGCCTATTGAAGTGCACTCTCTCTGCCTGTACTTGCTTTCTCCAATGAAGTTGCCACCCTTTTCATTGAGTAGAAAATGTCCTAGAAACGAGCCTACATGTCGTGAAGTGCAATGAGCATGTGGCTATGCTAAACTGCCATGGTGAGTCTACGTGGATGCTAGGCTGTCATTATTCAACCATTCGGGCTATCAATATCCAAAGTCTCAGAATCATCTCAGTTACTATCACCATCTGTCAAAAGTGGATTACCCAATGGTAGCCACTATGGTCATTGCCAAATAGTAAACATTTTCAAAGCAAAGAAAGTACAATCATACAAAGAAATAAAACAATGCACCTTTCAATTTTAAAACTCAAGAATGAAACTTTTCAAACATAATATTGAGACTCAGACCTGGCATGACTCAGAATATTAAAAACTGTACCTTTTAATGTGTATTTCATTGAATATATTTGATTCTCATACATTTGAGATTATAATAGCTGTTTTGATTCCCATACATTTGAAATTTGAATATATTATTTTGATTCTCATATGGAGGTGTAAAAGCAAACAAAATTTAAAAAAAAATGAACTTTATTTTTTGTTTTTTAATGCCTATGAGCATTTCTAGCTGGAGGGGATGACTAGCCATCCTTGGGATGCCCTGAAATGGCCAGGGATGTTTCCTAGCATTTTGGAGTGTTAAGCAAGTATCAGGGACGATAGGGGCACATCCCCATGGCGTCCCACCTTCCCTGAAATGACTAGGGGATGGGGATGCTGGGGGTTTTGGGGGAGGGGATGTGTTCCCGTGTTTCATAGTGGAAAACTCAAAGTAGCAACTCTTCCTTCAGTTTGCTTCTTTAAAATGGTATTGGTTATGTTATATGATTATTTCTCTCATTCAGTCAAAGAATTATTTCGCTCATTCAATCAAAGAATTATTTCGTTCATTCCATGATTTGGGTGCATATATATATATATATATATAGCAATTTTTGCAAGTTAAGTTCTTGTTAAAACGATTTGTAATGTAACTTTTGTGTTTGTTAGATGATTATTTCGCTCATTCAATCAAAGAATTATTTCACTCATTGCATGATTTGGGTGCATATTCATATAGCAATTTTTGCAAGTTAACTAAAAAATGTACTTGTTACAACCATCTAAAATGAAATTTTGGTGTTTGTGAAAACTGTTTTTCGAAGTAAACTCAAAGGGTTCAACCTATTCAAGATCTGATCACCTTTCTAACAACATCTTCATTGCAGATAGCTTTGCATTTGTGTCATGCATCTCACTCTCTTACTCTTCCCTTCATTTATCATAATAGCAAAGGCACATCTATATATTACAAAATTTCCAAACATAGTGTCAAAGAAAAGTGCAAATCATAATGCTTTAAAAATGAATTGAATGAAACCAATCTCCTTACAGCTATTACTTCAGTGGCCTTGAAGGTTCTAGATCTGATCCTTTTGTCCTCGGTTAGCTTCTCCACAACATGGCCTCTCACCTGTCCTCTCCTATATTTCCATGATACATAATCTCCAGCCTGTAAATCTACTTGTGCCCCTTCTTTTTCAGCTTGCACAGTGGCCATACCTCTCTCTCTGATGTTAAAAATGGGCTAATAAAGGCAGAACTTCTTTCCTTAGAGTAGATATCTATGTTCATCTGGTCTAAAGAGTGGTTTTAGTGTGGTATAATTCCGTCCTCATGGCAGTTAACTCCTGAGCATCCACCCCATAACTAGAAGACATGCTAAGCTGTTAGTGCCATGTTTTAATGTTTGTGTCAAATGGTGGCAGTGTTGTCGGGATAATTGTATGTACGGGTTATTATGTTAGTAAAGTATTATGTTACTCTCGGTCGTTAGTGACCGAGAGGTTAGACAGTTACGTCACGACGCTTTGGTCGTGGCCCTTCGGGTACTTTATATACCCTCTTGGAAGATGGACATGGGAGATAATATTGTATAATCATTATGATATAAATGTACTTGCCAGTCTCGAATAATTAATGAAAGTATTTATTATTCTCTGATATATTCTGTGTTTATTATATTTCCCGTACGATGTCTCTGCAATACTAAGTTTACCCCAGCGGGTAAACATCTGGCGCCGTTGCCTAGACGTACTCGGGAAGAGAAGTGAGGAAAGGATTTATGCCCAATGTTTTAAATAAAGATAGAAATAAAAAGGCACAAGATGATGAAGGCGAAGCCGCACAGAAGGCTTTGATCTCCGCGCAACAACGTGAACATCGGTATAGGCTGAGGCAACTTGCCAAGGACCAGCTTGCCGGAGGGTTGCCTGAAGGGAACCTCGGAAGTGGTACAGAAGGTGCAGAGGCCGACGGAGAACAGTTCACTTCGCCGGAGCATCGGAGAGTGTGGAGTAGGGAAGAACTACTCGAGGAAACACAATTGAGACAGGTCTTACTTCAAGAAGAGCGAGACCGGTTTGAAGATTTGACCCGTACACCACGTGCGGAGGACCGAGACCACGAAGGGAATTGTACGGTCGAAGGTGACAGTACTGCCGGAGGTGCCAGTGACAGTACAGCCGAAGGCACTGCGAATGCATAGGCGAACCCTCCGTTAGAACCAAGGACTCCACACAGTACGGTCCCACCAGTCACACAACTACCGCACGAGCAAGTGCCACCAGTGAACACTACACACAATACTCAAGGAGGAGGTGGTGTCGGAGTACCGAATCCCTCGCGGAGGCAACAACCTACCATGGCTGCGAGTAAGCAGAAACTGCCCAAGTTCACAGGCCAAGCGAAGGAGGATTCTGTTCGGCATTGCCGGACCTGTGAGACTATATGGGCTGCCAATGGAGTTATCGACCAGGACGAATGGATCCGCCAATTCCCTGCAACATTGAGGGAGGGAGCCATTGACTGGTACTCGGATGTTGACAAGACGAGCCTGACGACATGGGACCAGGTCAAAAAGGCCTTCCAGACAGAGTTTCAATTGTTACGAGATGATAATGAGATATTAGCGGAAATCTACAACACTAAGCAAGCGAAGAATGAGTCCGTCCGTGCGTACGGACGGCGACTCAAAGAACTCATCGGGAAGATGGAGTCGGCCCCAGCGGACGAACTGAAGAAGAGGTGGTTCATAGAGGGACTCAAAACCTCCCTACGAAAGAAAATGAAGATAGTTCCACCTACTTCATACAGTAATGCATACAACCGAGCAATGGATTTAGAGAGTGAGTGTAAGACCTCCAAGAAGATGAGGTCATCTTCTGACGATGACTCGGAGATTGAAAGCAGTGAGGATGGGTTGAGCAAGAAAGTGCTCGCGTTGCAAAAAGACCTTGAAAGAATGATGAAAGAACTCAAGGCCGCCAAGGGAAGTATCAGTAAGACAGGAGAAGATACGGTGTGGTGCACGGACTGCAAGGAAGCAGGCCACACAAAAGGTTCTTGTCCGAAGAAGGCTTTTTGCGATATCTGCCAAATCGCAGGACATTCCACTAAAGAATGTCCCTACAACCTGAGGGCGAGAAATCAACAAGTGCTCTATGCACAGGAGCAACCTTCCACGTCTGGTATTGGCGGACAACAAAATGCTCCATCATCCGGCGGGTATGGAAACAACCGACGGGGAGGCCGAGGCAATGATGAGAACAAGCCGCGGGTCCAGTATGACGCGAAGGGGAGGCCCATGATACAGTGCAGGAGTTGTAACCAATGGGGACATTATGCCCGTGACTGTCAGAATGAGGCTACTGCTCCACTAAAACTGTGTCGGTGGTGCGGACCGGGGAACCATGAGGATGCTAATTGTCTGAAGCCCGGCTGCAACATCCTAGACATGGAACGAGGGGGCACGGAGAAGGTCCTCGCAATCACACGCGGGCAAATGAAGAAGACCACATATCCTCACCCCCCGATAGAGAAACAAAGGATGCTCGAGGCGAAGGCTGAGATCGCGAAGGGTATGGAGGACCGAAGGGACTCCACAGATGTCGACATTTCTACTCGAGCAATGGCCGAACAAAATATTTTAAGGCAGATAATGCAATTGGAGGTACCAGTAAAGGTCAAGGACCTATTGGAAACGATGCCGCATCTCAAAACGGCTCTATTCCTTGGGCAAAACATTCCAGCAAGCACGGTTGAACGAACGGAGATCACGAGTGGCTCTGCAACCGACCCCATGACGCTATCGATAAATAATGGGCGGAATCCCACAGTGGTGGAGATGGGTATTTTGGGTACCATCCTCACGAACACAATTGTCGACGGTGGGTCGGGCGTCAATGTCCTCCCGGAAGAAATTTGGAAAAGCTTGGGGAAACCGACGCTGTGGCCACCGACTTTCAATTTATTAGGGGCCGACCAGCACGGTATTAAGCCTCTCGGTACACTGATGGCGCAGCAGGTGACTATTGGAACCCAGCCTTTCACCTTAGATTTTGTTGTAATCCCTCTTAAGCAGAAGGGGTATGATGCCATCTTGGGTAGAGGGTGGTTGGTGACAGCCCGAGCCAATCATAATTGGAAGAAAAACACCCTCGCATTTGAAAAGGGGGGAAGGAAGTTTGTAGTGGACCTCAACACGCAGATGGTTGGGGAGGAAATGGCATCTGATTCAGAGTCAGACGACGGGATGGGCGGAGAGGAAGGAAACATGGAACCTAATGCCGAAGGGATACTGAAAGTGGAGGATGATACAGATTCGATGGACGGTCTATTCCACTGGCAAATGGGTGATTATGAATTATTTCCGCTGTCCTGCAACATATTGAAGATTGAGGAAGCCGAGAGTGAGTTCCTTCCGGAATATACAGCATACCGAGAAGGGGAAGTCGAAAGGAAAGAAAGCCCTGCCCAGGAGTTTCGGAAGGAGGAACCCATCTGGCACAAAGAAGCAAAGTTGGAAAAAATATATCTTGGGGATGAGAGAAATCTGAAACCCATCGTTATGGGAGACAACTGGAATCCTGTGTGGAGGACCGCAGTCTTCAAAATCTTGATTCTCCTTTTTCTTTTTATGTACGGGAACGAGACCGTGGTCCCTGTAGAATTTATGGTTCTAAGCTTTTGGATCGCCATTGAAAACAGACTCGGTGATAGGGAGAGGGAACGACTGCACACTCTGTGGGCTCTCGACGAACGGATACATGACAGTGGCAACGGGACCAAATTGAAACTTTACCCGAAGAGGATGGATCCGAAAGGAGGGACAGAGCAACCGAGAGGGACTCGGCAGGCGTCCGTACGGGTGACCAGAGAAGCCTCCGGACAGAAAATTGAAAAACACCCGTACGGCTATGCATGACCGTACGGTGGAAAAAAAATGAAAAAAAAAATTAAAAAAACAAAAACAAAAGAAAAATTTAAAAATTAAAAAATTTAAAAAAAAAAAAGAGGATCAGACCGTACGGTCGTACGGCATTCAAAAGTGCCATAGCATTGTAGGATGTCGTACGACTGTCAAGTGCCGTACGGCAATAGCATCCATGCCCGTACGTTATTTTTAATGCAGCAGTCACCGTATGGAAGGAAAGAAATAAATAAAAATGATACTGTACGATACCGTACTGTTCCATAAGACACCGTACGGCACCGTACATGGAAAATGCCAAGCTGAAAAATAAAAGACCGTATGGTACCAAGGCGACGCATAAGGGTTAGATGGGCGTACGATAGCCAAGCCATAAGTAGGATACCGTACGGTTGTACGGCCAGACCACACGCTACAGGAGAAATTAAAAAGCGCAAGGATATACTCATACGGTCATTGCAGACGATAAAGAAGCCGTACAAACACATAGTTACGGCATTGATCAGTAATAATTTGGTTGTATCCGTACAATACAAAAGGGGAGTCAAAGAGAGGGAATCCATACGACACAGACAAGAAGATGCATAAGGGTTCAGTACAGCATTGGGATGTGTGAAGGGGAAAGCATGAAGGAAGAAATTCATATGGTATTCTTAAAAAAAAAAAAAACGACGACAAAACAAAGCAGCTCATATTGAAGAACGAATGGTACCAAAGGGAAGGGCATGAGCAGGAAGTAATGGAAACATAAGCGGTTTGCAGAAAAGAGCATGGGAGCAGACGAAAATCACAAAAATAGTGCGTTTCATTGACTTTGAAGGTGCTAAATTGGTCTTGGCGGCGGGGGCACTACCCCTCGACCCTGCTGGGGGCGTTGCCCCCTAGACCCCCAGTCGGTTCAGTTATCAGCCCTTGGAGAGTGTGACCTGTTGATGAGATCAGAGTTGCTACAGGCATGGAGTGTTTGCATGCCGGAGGTGAAGAGAGCACTGGAGCAAGTCTTTCAAGAGGGGTACTACGCTTTGAGGCACTTGGAATAGGTGTTGGCTGGACGTGAGACTGTCTTGGTGGATGCATCGAGAGCTCGGGAGGAGCTGACCACCCAGTTGGAGGCAGTAGAGCAACACTTGGCTCAGCGTACCCAGGAGTTGGAAGCAGAGAAGTTGGCACGGAAGGCTATCACGGTCAGATTGGCTAGGGAGACAGTATGGTGTTAGCGGAGGCTATAGCTGAACAGTATGTTTTGGAGACAAGTTTGGTGCAGGCACGGGAGGAATGGGATGTGACGGAAAAGACCTACTGGATGCAGCATTGATGGGGAGGGCGGCACTTCATCTTTTCAGGGACGCCCCTCTGCCCCTTCTCAGTGATTTTCTTCTTCTATGTGGTGTATTTCATCTCCCTGTTGTTGTAAGTCGTCGGAGACGACTTGTTTTTTGGGGGGGATGATGCTGTCGGGATAATTGTATGTACGGGTTATTATGTTAGTAAAGTATTATGTTACTCTCGGTCGTTAGTGACCGAGAGGTTAGACAGTTACGTCACGACGCTTCGGTCGTGGCCCTTCGGGTACTTTATATACCCTCTTGGAGGATGGACATGGGAGATAATATTGTATAATCATTATGATATAAATGTACTTGCCAGTCTCGAATGATTAATGAAAGTATTTATTATTCTCTGATATATTCTGTGTTTATTATATTTCCCGTACGATGTCTGTGCAATACTAAGTTTACCCCAGCAGGTAAACAGGCAGCAGATATTTTACTCTTGGCAATAATATGCCTTTCTGGTAATCTGCTTGTTTAAAATGAAGGCTTATACATGTTTGTCTAATGTAAGATTTCGATGACAGTACAATAAGACCAAACAAAACCAAATCCTAGGGTAGTTCTTATTAAAGAATACTGGCCTTGATTAAATTTTAGGGTTTTTAATGAGTATGGAAAATATATCGAAGTCTAAACACTGCAAAAACGTTGGGCATTAAATATGCTCCATTGAGTTAATGTTTCTTATGCTGGGATATTTTTTAAGTACCTTTCTTTTTGGTCTTTTCTAATTGAGCAACATCGGTGAGAAAAGAAGTGCCATTGTCAGACAACTTACAGCTGCTACTTCAATCTAGTCACAATGGATGATACGTTGAAGACATGCAGCTAGAAACGTGAAAAGCATACAGTGAGTTTATGAATGTGGCAATTATATTTTCTTTATGCAACTTTTGTATACCAAAGTCTGGTTATTAATCACGTCGTGGACCACATCTGTAATGTCCCTTTTCTAGCACAAGTTGTATGAGTTTATGAATGTGGCAATTATATTTTCTTTATGCAACTTTTGTATACCAAAGTCTGGTTATTAATCACGTCGTGGACCACATCTGTAATGTCCCTTTTCTAGCACAAGTTGTATGAGTTTATGAATGTGGCAATTATATTTTCTTTATGCAACTTTTGTATACCAAAGTCTGGTTATTAATCACGTCGTGGACCACATCTGTAATGTCCCTTTTCTAGCACAAGTTGTATGAGTTTATGAATGTGGCAATTATATTTTCTTTATGCAACTTTTGTATACCAAAGTCTGGTTATTAATCACGTCGTGGACCACATCTGTAATGTCCCTTTTCTAGCACAAGTTGTATGAGTTTTCCATTAGCCTATTTCTCCATGATCTCGTAGGCTAACTAAGACATTTAAGGGACATTGAGGCCATTTGGCCTAGGCAGTTTTCGTTGCAGGTCAATCTGAGGTGTTTGGATGCAATTTTGGCACTTACTATTTATAGTAAGTCAGTTGGGCTAGGTCAGTTTCATCAGTGAATCATAGATGATATGCCATTGATGGTAATTGTTACTATCGACTAGAGATTTTATTAATTGGTTGTGATTATTAATTTATTTATCAATAAAGTTAAGCTATAAAGTTAAAATAAAACATTTAACTTTATTAATATAAGGACTTAAGTTAAAGGGAAAGTTACTTTAAGTGACTTGGGGAAATATTAAATGAGAGCATTCACGGGTTAATAGTAGAAAAGCGTTAGTGAAAAATAAGCTAAAAAACATTCGCGGAAACATAGCGCAAAAAAGCATTTGTGACAAAATAGGAGAAAAGCAAAATCCCGGAAAAATAGGTAAAGGCAAAAGTGATGGGGAAAAGTTGTTTTTATTTATCCCACATTGTTAAGATGAGTGAATGAGCTTTTATGAGAGCATTATAAAAGATTTCCTAGAGCTCACTTTCAGACATTCTTGGTTTATTATTTTCTCTTGGAGAATTTGGCAGCTTTGGCTTTCAGCAGGTTTGAGGACAGAAACCTATTGTCAGTTGGAGATATTATCCAGGTATCTCACTTTTGTTTCAAATTTCTGGAAAGAATGTACTGCTGTTTTAAGTTGCCCAGTTGATGATGATTGTTAGTTTCAGCCAGTCAGCTTATTTTAGTCTCCGATTTCTTGCATTTCTTAGACTTCCAGAGGATAAGAATCTGAACAGAGTTGTGCTGGAAGTGTCTATTCCCTTGTGGTGTCAAGGTAATATTTTCTGCCCCCTGAACTTGCATCAACAGTGTGTATTGGTTCTTCTTGGATGCGGAATAGGGAACTGCTGTTTGGAGACATTGGGACTGCTGTTTGTAGTTATTGTTGCAGTTCTGGGAGTTGGAATGAAGAATATTTGGTGGAGTATATCTGAGCATGTTCATTGATCACAGTCTCATACTTGGATAGAAGCGATCAACCTAGTAACTGTTATATCAGACTTTAAGAAGAAGATTTGTATCAGATCTGAAGTATAAGAGAAAGCAATTGCAGAGCTTTGGAATTTAAAATGCTGCTGTTCAGATACTGGATTTATCTATGTAATCGAAAAGGTCAGAAAATCAGACATTGACTATTAATTTCTAAATTATTTTATTCTATAGTCTGATCTCTTCCAGCAGTAATCTTATTTGGAAATGCATATGATTATTCTTTTTTGACATTGCAAGTTTATAGCCCAATACGAATGTTAAATGAAGTTGATACAAACCAAAATATATATGATTCACAAAATGATCCTTTCATGCAAACTGTTTGACATAATGCCTGCTGAGACATATTACATCTTGTATATGAATGCCGCTGCAATTTGTTACTGTTATATGTCTTGAATGTTTGGTCCAAATAGCATCAAACAGATCAGAACAGCTTCTCTAAGAAAAAAATAAAAATCAGACCATACTAGACTGATTATTACAACATCCTTCATTTGGGCCTGGACTAACTAGACGTTTCTACTCCTAATTGGCAAGAAATTTTTTGTTTAGCAGTCTCATTTTACATATCTCATTTACACAACATTTGAAAATTTTGAAAACATTAAAACTTTTTCTCGTACAATTATTATTATTAAGTGCTAGTTTCTGGATTCAATTGTGTATTCCTTTTTTCCATCAACGTTTCGGATCATACTACATGATCCATCATCAGGATGCTAGAGAGAAAAGAGACATGAAATGTTGATGATGGATCATGTAGTATGATCCGAAACGTTGATGGAAAAAAAGGAATACACAATTGAATCCAGAAACTAGCACTTAATATTATGGATTGTGGAAATCTAATGGATCTGATTATTATTATTGACAAAGGCTTGTTTATGCAATAAAAGAACTACAGTATTGGCTTTCTCCTCTCATGATAGCAACTTTTGATCTCTTCTGAAATTCATTTTTAGCTTTCTCCACCAAGTTGATATCCTTTAAGGATCCACATTAGAAGGGCCCACTTGGAGAAACTTCAGCAAACGGTTTAATTTTTGCTTCTTTCATGGTCCCTTAGACCGCTGGTCTTGTGGATGTCATTAAAACTTCTTCTTCTTCTTCTTCTTCTTCTTTGGGTGCAGAGAATAAAAGCAAATAAAGTTTTGTAATGTCCCCAATTTGAGCGAGCATTGGAGTTAGTGGATTTAGCCTATTAGTGGGTCCTTGTAGGCTAATTCTGGTGATTAGAGGACCCTATTGTGGGTTTTGGACCCGTTTTGAGGGACTTACTATTTGTAGTAAGTCATCATATGGTTCTACTGAGCTCAGATGATTTAGAGGAGTTATACGATGTTTTCATATTTTATTTCCGGCTTCCGGTTTGGACTCCAAGATTCTTGAAGGGAGTGTCTATTTTTAGTAAGTCACGCCTTCAGGTTCATTCATCATCTTTCATCATCAGGATCACTCTTGTTCTGTCAGATTTTGATTCTGATGCTTCCTCAGTCGTTTGCGTAAGATGGGTGAATTATGATTCTTATTTAATTAAATTGGCTAAGGTTGCCATTTTTATTGGGAATGTATTGTGGGCATCTTAGTGTTATAGCTTGTTGGAACCGGATTGAGAAGATTTAAATCTTGAGCTTATAAAACAGAGATCCTATGTGTCAGAATATGGTTATTTTAATGAAAGGGTCTTTTTTCATCATTAAAGAGGAAAAAAATATAATAGTTTATTATATTTCAAATGTGCACATAAAGCAAAGTCTTTTGTAAGTGCAAAATGTGTGAGAGAAGATATCTTTTATTATAAAAGCAATGCTTTGGGCAAAAGCAAATCATTCATTCTTATTTGATGAAAATTGAAAAGTGATTTTTGTGAAGGAAGTTCGAATTTGCTTGGAAGTCTCAAGGGTTTTGGAGCTGCTTGGAGAATTTGCAGATTTTATTGGGCTTTGACACTTTGAGTTGATGGTGGAATATCAATGAATTGTGCTAGCTCCTGGATTCAAATTTATTGCAGATTTGTGTAGTAATTAATGGTCATTATTTAATGTTTTGATAAGCTTGTGAAAAGTGCTTTTTGTGAAGGAAGTTTGAATTTTCTTGGAAGTCTCAAGGGTTTTGGAACTGCTTGGATGTAAAGAGCCGGTGTAGCTCTTTCCCTTGCAAAGATAATTAAAAAGGAAATTCGGCAATTTCTGAACTAATGCTTCAACAATTATATTTTAACTTAACCAGAATTCTCATTATTAATTCATATTATCCATAAATATTAAAAGTGAAGTTTCATATCACATATCACAATTTCTTGCAATTCACAAACTTGATATAAATTAAATAACAGTAGAGGCACCTGTTATTCCCTTCGTATTATTTGATGTTTATTCACCAACTGTTAGCCTTTACGCAACTTCCTTGAGTATTGCGATTGCTACAGTGTGAACATTAATATTTATTGCACTCAATACAATATACTAAACCTGCACTGCTGGAATGAGCCAATGAAGGATTCACGCCTGGCAATATGAATCAAACCCTGCGGCAAGGTAATTTGCTGGCTTGTAACCCCTGTTCTGCAGTCTAAACATATTCCGCCAATGCTAAATTAGCATCTACAGCCTTGCTGGAGTCTCCCGAATTAACTTCCGCGCCCAGAATTGTCAAAGGCAGCTCAGTCTAGAACTCGCAGCTGTGTCTTCAAAATGGCTGGCCTTCTATGTCATTATTCGATAGTTCTCAGAATTCATCAATTTAATAATAATCTTCCCTTGGCAAAAAATTCAATAACTCGCCATCCAATTTGCAATCAAAATTTGGATTAAATATTTCAGCACAAATCCCAATCAATTTTAGAACCTTGGCAATTACAAATTGAATTCATGAGAATAATTCAATTTTGCCTGTAGAATAAATAAAAACTTCACCAGTATCCAGTATACCTCAGCACTGGAATTAATTCAATACCAAAACGAGTTCTCTCCTGGAAGAAGACCAAACTCGACAATCACAGAAGAACTCTCTCCAAAAGCTGAAGACCGAGCTCAAACCCTAGCTTCTAAAGCCAAGCAGAATTCTCTCACAACAAAAATATCAAATAATCATTCGGTGAATGAAAGTGCTTTTTCGAGTTGTACTTATAGCTTTTTCGGAAAAAGCACAATTTCTCATTTTTAATAAAAAAGGCTTTAAAAAGATAATTTCACTTTATAACAATAAAGTTATAAAGTATTTACGTTATTAAATTAAAATACTTTAATTTAATAACGATAACTTTAAAATCAAAGCCACTGAATTTTGCTAACTGAAATAGACTCATTTCCGACACCAGAGCCCAAACGCCAATTGCCTTGCCGAAAATAACCCACTGCCAAAAATAGCCAGCTGCTAAAAATAGACTTACTAAAAATAGTACGTCTCTCAAACTGGAGATTCACTGAAGCTCAATCCCGAACATCTGACATTCTGTGCAGACACCCTGCTAATCTTGGCCATATCCCAAAACACCACTTACTAAAAATAGTAAGTCAACCGAAATGACCCGAACGAAGAGCAGATTTGATAAACTGAATCCCGAGAGTGGAATCCCAACATTGGCTCTGACATCTGACCCCATCTGATCACCTGATTAGCTTGCGAGGGTCATCAAACCAAGCTAATCCCGAAGTCTAAAAAATGGGGACATTACATTGGAGAATTTGCAGATTTTATTGGGCTCTGACACTTTGAGTTGATGGTGGAATATCAATGAATTGTGCTAGCTCCTGGATTCGAATTTATTGCAGATTTGTGTAGTAACTGTTGGCTAAAAATTTTGTAAGTCACTAAGACTACAACTTACAAAATTGTAGTTTTAGACAACGGTATCATGAGATAAATCTCTCCTCTCAGCAATAGAGGAGGCTCCCTTTTTACCGTAGGTGGCTTCAATGGGTACTTAACTGAAATTATAAAAAGGGGTAGTTCTTTCAATCAATTCCTCTTTTTTCAGGAATGATTATTGTACAACTGTCACTTTCAAATTCAACAAAAAGAACCTAATTGCTACGATAATACTGGTGACTTAGTAATTGACATAAGAACAACAACTAAGGCAACAGTTACTAATCTATAGGGTGAATCAACAACAAGGGCCCAAAGTCTCTTACGATCAATTCTGTTTCAAAGTAATAAGAACTACTAGTGAGGCTCAAAGTCTCTCACTAATAATCCTGAAAATCAAGATAATACTTGAAATTAAAGCTCAAAGTCTTTTAACTCCAAATACTAGCAGCCACTATTATTATAGCAATCCCTCCTCTGTAGCTCAAAGTCTTCCAGAAAATGGATTGAAGCCTCCAATGATGCACACAAGCTTTGCTTTAGAAATGAACTTGGAAAAGATCAAATAATGCAACATAAGAAAACATCATCTAATTTTAAGATTTACAACACAAAGTTTGAAGAATCTTGCTTCCTTTATTCACTCTCAAAAACTCATACAATGAAATTCAAAGTTTTCATCAATTAGTTCTCAATAGGCTCTGCTTGTTTCAACAAAAGATAAGAGTATTTACAAAGAGCTCTCTTCTTTATATAGGAAAATAGAAGAGAGAAAAGTGGAGAGAAAAGGGGAAACCCTTAACCACTTTGACTTATTCAACAACTAACTACTTGACTTATTCTATGTTACAAGCCTTAATGTACTTGTAACTTGATTACATGACTTATGCATACAGGAATATGTTTTCCCATACTTACAAACATTTTATGAATTACATTTAACCTGTCAGTCTACCTAAAAAGCATAGAAAAAGTGTTCTAAACACTTAGAATATTTACATCAAAGAGTATTTACGTAAGCTTCAAACTTCCGTAAAGACTCGTGAATAACAGAAGGGTCTGGGGATCCTATGTGTTGAGCAACTGCAATTGCCTTCCGCAAAATGTGAGATTTTGTGTACCCAGTTGCTTGTTTTTGTAATTGATTCAAAGATAACTTGCATTCCATGAACCAATCCAATGTAGCCGGACCAAAGTCATCAGTATCTGAATGTGAGCGCACTATCTCTGAAAACCTTGTCACTATGATCTCCCCATCAATCTGCTCATTATGCCAAGAAGAAACATCACAGGAAATCTTCTCAAATTCTTTCACCATATGAAGCTCTTGTTCCTCCCATGATCTCAGAACATCCTGTAAGTCTGTGGTCAATTTACTTAACACTTTTTCCTTGTTAACCATGAGATCAAGAGATTCAAAATATGAATCAGCAGAAGAGATGACCTCCAACTGACACAATTTCAAAAGATCGAAGTCCTGTAAAGTCTTCCAGACATTAAGATCATCTCCTAAAATCTGCAACTGCTGCTGGAAGGATGAGATATGCTCTCTGATTTCTCTGGCAGTGATACAAATATGCCTCAAGACTTCAAGTGAATCTTTAATCACTTGCGCACCCTGCGTCTCTATCTGCATTGACCATTCATCTATTGCCTTGGCCTTCTTGTGACGCCTGTCATAGTCTTCAGGATGCGAGACTGAAATCGGAGCAGCATTCTGGGAGTTATTCATCATGCTAATAACTTCCAACAAGCGTGCATTTTCTTCTTTCAATTTATTTTTCCTCTCCCAAAGTTGATCATTCTTTTGAGAGAGCTGTTAGACAGCGTCTTGAGCATCCTGTTGACAACTCAAACGTGTCTGTTTCCCCAATTCCACTCTTGTGATCTTGAAATCAGAAAGCTGCACACTGTCTGTAATTTCATCAACCAAAGGTTCAGCAATCTCAGCATATTTGGAATTGTCCTCCACCACAATTCTTGAGACTGTCTTTGCCTTCTTGTTCTTGGGAGCTTTTGGCTTAGAAGCATGCTTGAAATCAAAGCCCTCCAAAGGAATCTCTTCTTTCTTTTCTGTGTTATGACAGTGATCCAAGGAGGTAAAGAGAAAGAAGAGGAAGTTACTTCTGTAGATGTAATAGCCAAAGTAGTGATTGGATCTGCATGTGCAACCATGGCAACAAGAGGGGGAGCCTTTGTCATGACAGCCATAGGTGTAGGACTACCTTGAGTAACCTCTGATATGAAATGATGTACTTGTGCCAAAGTAGTATCCAATACCGTCGCTGAAGAGGTAACCATGGATGGGATAGTCATAGAGTATGCGTCAAACACACTCTCAAAACTGTGGTAGGACTCCTCCTGTACAACAATAGGAGCAGCTGATGAAATATGTAAAGCGGGTGTGACTAGAACTGAATCCATGGGAGGTGTGAGCCCTGTAATGAATTCATCTACAGCAGTGCCCATAGGTGAATCAGGAGATTCATCCGATGGTGGCGCAGAACCAAGAACAGTGGTGGTAGCTAAAACATCTTCAGGAGGAGGTACATCTGGAGGAGATGCATCTGGTGAGGACACCTTAGGTGAGTCAGGCATCTCATCATCGTTGGATTCAACTTGAATCCTCTCAGACTCTGTACTTTTAATCTCAAGAACTCTCCCGCTATCTTTACCCCCCTTAATGGTGAGCTTTGGAAGAGTGGGTACAATAGGAACAACAAGATCAACTGCAGAAGATGAAGCACCATCTTTGGTTCTTCCCTTAATCTCTGACCGCTTACCAACTGGGCCACCATGATCAAAATCTTTGCCGGCTTTTACCTTAATGCTCCTTAGGCCCCTTCGCTTTAACCAGATATTGGTATTTGCAAGAATGGACTGAAAGCGATCCCAGATGGAAACATTCTCCTTACCAGACCAAGAAGGAGATGTGATGGGCAAGTCTTCAACACGGTTGCGAGTGTAATCTCGATCAAGGATGTTATCATCATCCTCAACACCTGGTGGAATATCAGCAAGATTAAAGTCTACAATCTGCTTGAGGGATAGACGCTGATAATCCATCTTTCTTATGTCCGTCTCAATACGGAGATCTATCCAGATGTCCTCCAATCTGTAGACATGTATAAACTGTCTCCTCATTTTATCATTAAGTCCCCGCCAGTCAAAGTGACTTCTTGCCATGAACTTCTTCAGAGTAATGCGTTGAAGCTCATATTCCATGTTCTTGGCCTTAGGAACTGTATCAATAGAGTACCCGCCGATCTTCAAAGGATTCTGAGAGGAAATCCCCACACCAGGTCTATGTAATGCATTCTGATGATTTGGACGGACATAAGTTGCTGGGCCAGCTCCATGAGAATTATCTTATCAGTGGGATACCTTGGTAATGTATGCGGCTCACCCTTGAAATAGCCCACCCTCATGTATGTGAAGCTAGGAAACTGGAGAAATAGGCAACCGTACTCATTAACCTTGGCCCATGCTTCATCTGACACCCGCTGGTTTGGAAGACTCTTATCGAACATGCACATGAAATGCCCAAAAAAGGCATTCTGTACCCTGCGGTAATGCGAGCGGCTTGCCTTCAAGACAAGCTGAGGATAGTACTCCCAAACTGGAACCAATGATCTATCTCCCTTTGTAGATAATCCAGAAAAAGACCCGAGAGATGCAGCAATGTAAACCAAGTAGGAATTCATGTAGAATGTACAAGTGTCAACAACTTGGGTAAGTTGTTCACACAACATATCACTGATCATTTCCCCCTAGAAAATCTTCTTCTTTGATCGAATAATGAGGGAAATATATTTATACATCCAGGGCTCGAAGGTGTTTGAAGTCTTCAACCTTGCCAAGCGGCTGAACAAAGTGATGAGATTGCTGATTTCTTCTTTGAACTCAGTGCGCCGTATCCCTTTTGGCCATCTGGCAATACTCGATCTCTTATGGAGCAGCCAGTTCTCATTTATGAATTTGGTACATGAGGGAGTATTTTCATTCCATCTATCTGGAGCCTTCTGCTTTGTGATGTTGATAGTAACAGGGCTCATAGGTACTTTGAATATTCTATCCACTGTTTCTGGATCTAGACTGATGATGGTCTTACCGTCTTGATCCTTAATAGTTCTGGAAGTGGGATCAAAATTCCTTGCACATGCGAACACGAACTCCGGTTCTAAGGCAGCCAATGGGAATGTAGAAACAAGATGTATACTGCTCTGTTTGATGGAGAGCATATCCTCTGTAACTGCAGCATCTACCCTTTGAAGAAAATCTTCAAAGTTCATATGAGAAACGTCTGTGTCTCTCACCTCATCACAATAGGAAATCATCTGTGAAGGTGGGATGGAGTTATGATAAGAATCATATTGATACTTCATCTTTTTCTTTTCCTTCTCTTTCGGTGGTATGATCCCTTCAGACATAACAACTTCCTGTGAATGAAAAGTTGTGACATAAAAATCCCATAACGTGAGAACATCCTCTTGAGAAGGATTCATCAGCAAATGACAAGAAGAGAAAGGAGATGACTGATTTTGGGAAAAATGAATGGTTTTTGGGTGAAGGAAAACTCAAAAACGGGTTTTTAAAGGATGATTACATATGTGGACAGCATGAAATGTGAAGTGAAAGGATAATGGATGATATGAAAGGATAGTATTTTATAATGGAAAGTCAATTTTGTCATCATTATGAGTTTGACGTCATATGATGACGGTAGGGACAGCAATTTGATGCAAGTGGGAATAGGAAAATAGCACAAAAGGAACTTGCATTTGTCTTTTTCTTTCATAGGACGGGGTTTTTAGTCCCGATTGCATGTACAAGAAAGATGAAGTTCTTGCACATGCATCTTTGGAAAATTGATGAAACTTTTCTACCAATATGAGTTTGAAGTCAAGTGGCAGCAAGATAAAGTCCAATGGAAGTGGGTTTTTATGGAATGGAGACACATGGCTTGGATGAGATAAAAAGAAGTGGACCCATCTTCTTTTTAGACATAATATAATTAAGAATGGGGTTTTAAATCCTGACTGCATGTGCACAAGAAGAGAAGTCTTTGCACATGCATCTTTGAAATGAGGAAGAACAAAACACATTAATGCAAGATTGGAAATGAAAGACAATGAAAAATAAAACAAGAAAATTTACCTCACTCCTTCACAAGACAAAGGAAGAAAATTTCTTTGCAATCTTTGGGAAAATCTGGAAAAGATCATGAAGATTCTCACAACATAGAAATGCTGGAAAAGAGTCTTTAAATAGAGCTCAATTCATGACCTATTCTTCCAAGAGATAAACATAAATTGACAAGTGTTGAGACAATGAGCAAATTAATGCCAAATAATAGCAAAAAGTTTGAAAAATTCAACACATGCAAAGGCTTCCAAAAACGGCGTCTAGGGCTGGAAATGCTTGCAAAAATCAGTCATTGAAAGTTTGGAAGTAAATCACTCACCTTAAAAATCTTGGAGAATGAAAACTTGAATCCCGTTTTTGATAAAAAGGCTCAAAAGAATGACTGAAAACTCTTGAAATTGGAGTGCAATGATGAGAAAAATCCTTCCTTAACGCTGTAGCATCAAAAACCCTTTCATTTCATGCTCATACATTCTGATTTGAATGTGTTTTGAGCTCCAAAATTGTCGCCCAATGCTTGTATACGGGTTTCAGCAAAAGGAAAGCATGTGCGGTTATAAGAAAATTTGCCACCATGCTCTATGACACTTTTTAAGAGGCAACTTTAAAACATATGCTATCACATGAAAAATCTCCACCACTTAGCATTTAAAAACGGCTTTTTAAAAGGTCATAACACATGTATTCGAAAATACATGTTTTGGCATTTAAAATCGCCACTTAGCACAAGAGAAAGTAGTAACGGGTTTTTAAAAACATATAACATATTACATATGTTATATGTTTTGTGCAATGGAAGATAAAATTGCCACTTAACATGCACTAGGGAAATACAAACGGGTTTTGATAAGCCTTCAACACATTACATATATGTTATGCAATATGTAATGAAGAGAAAAATTGCCACCATGTACAAGGAAAAACACTAACGCGTTTTGGCAAGCTATCAACACATTACATATATGTTATATGCAATATGTAATGAGGTTCAAAATCGCCACCATGCACTAGTGTGATTTGAAATGAACTTTTAAAAACCAAAAACACATGTCATCTCATCAAAAATTGCCACTTAACACATGGATTTTTAAAATAACGATTTTAAAAGATAAAGAACATATGTTAGAAGGTTTAAAAACTCCACCAAGTAAACATTTTGATCAAAACATAAAGACGTGCTTTTGAGATGCAAAAGCACATATGTTTTTAAAGGTTCACATGTGTAAATGGATTTAAATTCTCCACTTATCATAATCAAATTTCATTTAGAATATGTATTTGCAAATGAGAACCCCACTGATTTACTGATAAGGAATTAATAATGGATTTAAAATGAATTAATGCATGGGATATATGCATCTGATAATGAAAAATCCACCTTGGACTTTAAAAATCTCATGAGAATTAAAATTTAAATTGAATACTATAGTCTTAATGAAGTAATAAATAAAAATAGACTTTTAAAGCCTAATTTTATTAAAACTTTAAAAACTATAATAAGATCAACTCAGAATGAGTTGAAATTTTAAAATGGATGATAAAATCCAATTTAGAATTCAAAAATAATTTTAATTCGTGCAATCAACATAAAAAAGGTCCACTTTTCAAGGGATTTAATAAAATATGCAGTCGCCTTGAAAAACCCCACTTTTAACCTCATAACTTGAGCTAGAGAGCTCCGATTAAGGTCTAAGCCGGCTCGAAACGAGTGGAATTTAAAGGAGCATCTTCGCAAGGGTAAAACAAAACCAAAAACTATTTACAAGAAAGGGAAAAACAAAGAAAACCGCGAAGATGGCCAAAAATCAAGTGCTTGCGATCGGAGAAGATAAACTCTTTTCAACAAGCGTTCAAGAAATAACTTGACGGCAATCTTCTGAAAAGAATGTACAATAAACGACACCTAGAAGACAATTCAGGGATTACAAATCTCTTTCAAGATACGTTTATTCATACATTAAAACCTAGAGAGTACACCTATGAATTCATGAGAAAAATTGCGTAGGGTTGTCTCAATTTTGTGATGTCAGAATTGAGGCCAACAGTAATGAGAAGCTTGTGAAGAAATTGCAATTGGAGAAGCCATGAGGGTTTGATAGATTTCTTTGAGGAAGTGAAGTCTCTTCTAAAATTCTGATGTATGATGGGTTGGAATCATTTGCCAAAGATTTGTGTTGATACATTTTACAGATTATATCCAACTGGCTGCCGTATGGAATTCCCAAGAGCTGTATCAATTTGATAAGATTGGCGGCTAGTGTATGTAGGCACGGGTTGAAGGGAATTGTCCCTTATCATTGACAACACCTTGTTTAGTAGCAAAGATTATCATTGAGTTTGCAGAATAGTTGTGAAGCCTGCGTGTAATGTCCCTATTCTTTTGTAGATCATTGACCTGATGGTGCCAGGTCATTATTGTGATCCTCGTGGTTTGGCGAGGTGTTTAGAGGGTCTTTGGTGTGAACTTACTATTTGTAGTAAGTAATGGATAGTTCCGATGAGCTCAGATGAGTTAGAGGAGTTAAATGATGATGTCGGTTTTCATTTTTGGCTTCTGGTTTGGGCTCCAAGAATCTTGGAGAGAGCGTCTATTTTTAGTAAGTCACCCCGTCAAGTTCATTCATCATCTTTCATCACCTAGATCAATCCTGTGTAGACAGATTTCAATTCGGACGCTTCTGTAGTTGTTTTCGCAAGACGGGTGGTTTATTATTATTTAATTAAATTTGCTAAGGTTGCCATTTTTGTTGGTATTATATGTTGGATACCTTAGTGTTATAGCTCGTTGGAACCAAGGTGAAAAGTTTTAAATCTTGGGTACAAGAAACAGGGACCTTGCGTGTCATAATTTCATGATATTGGTGAAAAGGCTTTTTTTGGAGCCAAATGAATTAATAAATTATATTATTCAATTTGTGCCTAAGTATAAAAAGTGTTTTAAGTGAAAAGTATGTGAGAGAAGACACTTTTGAATTATAAAAGCAATGCTTTGTGAAAGGAAAATCATTTATTGTTGATTTGATAAAATTTATGAAGTCTCTTGGTTGTGAGAAATGGCTAGGGTTTTGAGGACTGATTCCTCTTCTGGTAATTTGAGCCATTACAGATTGATGGTGAATTTTGTAGTTGTATCTGAGATCATAGTCTAATGCTGAGGTATACTGGATTTTTGAGAAGTGTTTATCTGCAGACAGATGATTACTTTCATAGGGTTTGTTTTCGATTCATGCTGAGGTTGTGGAATTTCGAACTTGGTGAATGTTGAATCTTCTTGTTCATTTTGAGAGTTAACGACTGGATAAGTATTTAATTCAGAATTCATTAAGACACTACAAGCTGCGTTTTCATTTGGGAAGTGCTGCGTTTGGATTCTTGGCAGTCACAGTCCACACCTGAGTGCCATTTTTGGAGCTGCTGCAGACTTGCGTGAGGCTTGGAAGCTACGACAGTCTATCAACAACTCATGTGACCACCTTATGAAGTCAAATTTCATTGCTGCATTGGTTTGCGTCAACCCCAGGACAGTCACGTTTTAATTACATGCTACCACGTGATTGCTGAAAGGTGCCAACATATTTTAAATGTACATTTCCAGAATTTAGATTACCAATAATTTAAGCATTCGGATTCTTGAGTTTTAATTGTAAATGGATTGTCTGAAATTTATGGCAATATATTTGTGAAGAATGTCTAAGTTACATAATCTCTTGTTAAAAATCATCTGGAAGTGTAAAATATTTTTAAGAATTTAATTACTTGGAGCCAAGAGCTAGTCAGGCTCTTTACAGTGGTATCAGAGCCTTCTTCTTGCCATCCGGTGGGGTTTGGATTCATTTATTTTCTGAAGTATTTTAAAAGTGACCAACACTTCCATTTTTCCTAGCTATGGATAAATACAAGAGATCCAGTTCTAGAAGTCGTCATAGCAGTAAGGGAAATAGAGCGGAATTAAATGCTTTAGTAGAAAGCATGGAGAGACTTAGACTGCATCAACAGAGATTGGTAGAGAGTTTGTCGGATCCAGTTACAGTAGATAGGGCAGCGAGATATATGGTCTCTGCCTTTAGAAGGCCGACATTGAGTTTGCAGGGGAGAAGGCTTGAGTTTTCTCTGACAGTTGTCTATGATGCTGATGTTCCTACATCTAGTTTAGCACCTGCTATTCCCATTCACAGTGCTGATGATGGATTTATTGCACTCGAACCAGTGGATGTTTCAGTGCCATTGGATGACAGTAGTGTTGAGCATCACCGGGTTGAGGCTCCCAGAGTAGTCACTACGGATTGTACACAGGCAGCTGATGTTGCAGTTATCACTCAGTGTTCAGACTCTTTCATGGAGGGAGTTATTATTGGAGATGTTTATGTTAGCTATAGTAGTGTTGCTCCAATTCAGGAGGCAGTTGCTTCCTCAGATAGGACCGAGGCATGTACGGAGTCTCCCAGTGGTGAAGTTGGTGATCTGGGCATTACAGCGGGGTCAGTTGATGACAGTTCGTGCTCTAGCATTATTGGTGCACAACTTGACGTTGAGTCATGTGTGCAGAGACACGTGTCCACAGATGAGATTTCAGTAGGAGATGTGGAAGCTGAGGATAGGGAAGCTTATGAGTGGTAGGAGTTTGTTACAGCCAGGGCTTCCACTTTTAGAGATAGGGTTACTTCTTCGGTAACTCATGAGGATGTGTCTCAGGATCTGGATTGTCAGATGGTTGCAGAGGACGAGGTAGCTAGAGATTGTGTTGAGTCAGATTCAGCAGCAGCTTCCTTGGGGTTAGATGAGGACGTGTCCGATGACTGTACTCAGTTTGTTGATGTGTACTCAGATGAAAGTACATAGAGAGACGGTGATCTTGAGGGGAGTTTGTTGGATATAGTTTCCTCTCATAGTGTAGATAGTGCGTTTGAGATTATTCATAGGAGGCCTGTTGTGCAGAGTTATCATGTGACTAGCCAGTTGCGAGTTGATGAGAGACATATTACTTCTACTCTCTAGCATTTTGATGCCACTCGTCAGTTGTTGGCTGTTTATGGTTGGGGTGCTCCTATGACAAATGAGGCCAGTGGTGGTTACCTCTCATTGACAGAGATTCATACTTTGCGTGAGGCTGTCAAGATTTTGAGACATAACTACTTACAGATGGTAGCCGACCGAGATCACGTGGTGGAGTGGGGGTGTACAGCTTATGAGGCACTGATGGATAGAGAGGAGGTGAGTGAGCTTATTCAGGAGCTCATAGCGACTACTGAGGTTTTAGAGGACACTTTGCGGGCCCTTCAGGAGTTGCAGATCCAGTTAGAGGAGGTGATCGTGGAGTTGGAGCATTTGCGGTCCACACCAGCCCCAAACCCAGTTCGATTGCACATTTTGGTGGTTGGTGGTGAGTTTGCTCTTATGGGTGGTGATGAGGAACATGATGATGGGGCAGACACACATGTTCAGGATATGGGAGCTCTTGGTTCGGATGAGGTAGGAGTACCAGTGGAGTCGAGCTCTCAGGTTGATTTGCTTCCCTTAGCTGGGAGTGAATCTGTTTCATCATCTCACATTGCTGATAGCATGGGATAGTTGGCTGTGCCACATTTTCAGATGGATCAGCTGTGGATTGCAGGGGAGCAAGTTGACGCTTCCACGTATAATTTCTACTGCACCGAGTCATTTATGGAGTATTTACTTGAGAGTGCAAATGTGCGACAAAATTCTTATAGAGTGTCTGCGGGTACTCTCATCCGAGGCTCTTGTGCTATCCGGAGGTTGGTAGGGAAGATTGTGGAGACTCTATCTACAATGCTTCCCCACTGGGATTTCGAGTTTGGGTTTGTTGAGAGAGTTGCTCGAGGGCCTACCCAACCTACAGTTATGTGGAGTTAGAGATTGGAGCTATCTCATGAACCCTACTTTGGTAATGATGAGCTATTGATAGAGATTGGGGTTTCAACCGGTTGTATACGGTGGGGCATGTTCATCATTTTTTTTTGACCCACAGGTAGAAGATTTCATCTCTCGCAAGGGTAGTTTGGCTCCTAGTCCTTATCATCCATTATGGGATGGGTTCTCGCCATCAGTAGTTGATGGGAGTTTTGGCTGCAAGTCAGTAGCAAGTGACTTGCAGAGTTATGGTGACTGCAGAGATTATGCAGTATGTGGATATCCGGGTCTTGGTACAACTTTGTTCAGGGGTATTCATCACTGTTGTGCAAATGGTCTACACACTCAGTACAGGTCAGTTGGGAGCACAAGGGGAGTTCAGTGTGTATGGGATCTAAGTCTCCCATACATCTTGGTTTTTGATGATCCTGAAGTTCACTTCTTTTGGGATCCGAGCAGAGACAGATTCAGTATAGGAGTTTGGGTGAGTGGTTGTTTTAGGTCTCTTTACAAAGTTATCCGATTTGTATTTTCGATGATGTTACAGGAGCCTATAGTTGATGTCAGTGGCACAGTATACTCTCTTTTGTGGGATCCAGGTGGATTGTGATGTTTCTTGTTCTTGTGATTGCTTGGGGACAAGCAATCTTGGGGAGGGAGGACTGTAATGTCCCCATTCTTTTGCAGATCATTGACCTGATGGTGCCAAGTCATTATTGTGATCCTTGTGGTCTGGTGAGGTGTTTAGAGGGTCTTTGGTGTGAACTTACTATTTATAGTAAGTCAAGGGATAGTTCTTATGAGCTCAGATGAGTTAGAGGAGTTGAATGATGCTCTTGGTTTTCATTTCTGGCTTTCGGTTTCGGCTCCAAGAATCTTGGAGAGAGCGTCTATTTTTAGTAAGTCACCCCGTCAAGTTCATTCATCATCTTTCATCACCTAGATCAATCCTGTGCAGACAGATTTCAATTCGGACGCTTCTGTAGTTGTTTTCGCAAGATGGGTGGTTTATTATTATTTAATTAAATTTGCTAAGGTTGCCATTTTTGTTGGTATTATATGTTGGATACCTTAGTGTTATAGCTCGTTGGAACCAAGGTGAAAAGTTTTAAATCTTGGGTACAAGAAACAGGGACCTTGCGTGTCATAATTTCATGATATTGGTGAAAAGGCTTTTTTTGGAGCCAAATGAATTAATAAATTATATTATTCAATATGTGCCTAAGTATAAAAAGTGTTTTAAGTGAAAAGTGTGTGAGAGAAGACACTTTTGAATTATAAAAGCAATGCTTTGTGAAAGGAAAATCATTCATTGTTGATTTGATAAAATTTATGAAGTCTCTTAGCTGTGAGAAATGGCTAGGGTTTCGAGGACTGATTCCTCTTCTGGCAATTTGAGCCATTATAGATTGATGGTGAATTTTGTAGTTGTATCTGAGATCATAGTCCAGTGCTGAGGTATACTGGATTTTTGAGAAGTGTTTATCTGCAGACAGATGATTACTTTCATAGGGTTTGTTTTCGATTCATGTTGAGGTTGTGGAATTTCAAACTTGGTGAATGTTGAATCTTCTTGTTCATTTTGAGAGTTAACGGCTAGATAAGTATTTAATTCAGAATTCATTAAGACACTACAAGCTGCGTTTTCATTTGGGAAGTGCTGCATTTGGATTCTTGGCAATCACAGTCCACACGTGAGTGCCATTTTTGGAACTGCTGCAGACTTGCATGAGGCTTGGAAGCTACGGCAGCCTATCAACAGCTCATGTGACCGCCTTATGAAGTCAAATTTCATTGCTGCATTGGTCTGCGTCAACCCCAGGACAATCATGTTTTAATTACATGCTGCCACGTGATTGCTGAAAGGTGCCAATATATTATAAATGTACATTTCCAGAATTTAGATTACCAATCATTTAAGCATTCAGATTCTTGAGTTTTAATTGTAAATGGATTGTCTGAAATTTATGGCAATATATTTGTGAAGAATGTCTAAGTTACATAATCTCTTGTTAAAAATCCTGTGGAAGTGTAAAATATTTTTTAGAATTTAATTACCTGGAGCCAAGAGCCAGTCAGGGTATTTATACTGTGTCAAAACATGAGGACTGAGAAAGAGCATCATACAGCTTGCGTCCAAACTTGGTGGTTGACGTTTTGAGCTAAGGATAATCTTGTGATGTATGGTTACCGTTTGACAATTCAAGTGCCAATAATATTAAACTTTGCTTTGTATTATTTGCAAATGTTAAATCAGTTTAATGAGCATTGAAATTAATTTGCTGTTGTTTAATTCAAAATCCAAAAAATCCAAAAAAGTATATATATGTTTTAAAAATACCAAAAAATTGCAAATTAAATTGGGGAAGAAGTTAGTTTATAATTGAGAGCCAGTTGGGCTCTTCACAATTTTTCCTATGCACTGCTTGAACGATGAATTTGTGAGGTCTTGCAAATTCAATTCTATCTTTTAATATAGTTTTAACTATTTCTTTAAGCTTTTATTGAATTCATTGAAGCTGTTCGAATAGTAGAATGTGTTTGCTATCAAGATGATTATTTTCTTCCTTCACCTTTTCAGCTTTGTCTATCATACTTGGTGAAAATTCCTCAATACTTGAAAAAAGTCACCAAAAAAGGTAGATTGCAAGAGTTCAACTAGGCCCATCATTTTGTTCTATGTTCCATCCTAATTAAATAAAAGTTTCTTATTGGCTCAATGCTACTTTCAAATTTATAGAATATTTTATATACATTACAATTGGCGTAACAATTGCACCTCTTTTGGTGTAATTGCTAATTGTTTAGTCTAACAAAATCTATAAACTAAAAACTAAAAACTATGCCAGGCAAAAATAAACCAAATCCCAGCCTTTTGGTTGAGTGCCATAGACCAAGAGCAAGCTTGAAGTTGAACCAAAGGTGCTAATGCCACTAGGGTGATCTCCTTAGTAGAAGACGGAAATTGTGCTCAAAGGGAGGAAGACCAAATGCCAATCCTAGAAGATTTGGGAAAACCCATGCTTGTGACATTTAAACTTACACTTGTGTATAACTAGACAAAACTTTTGGTTTTAATAGGGAAGTGGTTTTGAAATTGCTCAGGTACTTTACAAAACTGCTAAGGTACAGGTGAAATCGTCATGATGGTTGGAATATCAGTACATTGATTTGACAGCTATCACTGGTAAAACTAAGTACTTTCATCTTGGATAGAAAAAAGGTAAAAAGATAGAATGCTGATCAATATTTTTGAAGGGTTGCTGCCCTAAACCTCAGTCAAGTCGATTGGTGCAAAACAGTCGCTTGTGGCCAACTTTGACCCACATGGAGAATAAATTAGGCTAAATAGAAAAAAATAAAAGGAAACCTAAGATACTCAATTGTTGGGAGATGTTTTGGGAATCAAGATTAACTTCTATGTTTTATGCCATAATGGCTTAGGATGGGTGTTTAATCATCATCAGATACAAAATCGTTGACCTATTTAGTGATGTGTAAAAATGATTACTTACATGTTTGGTCTTTAAAAAGCACTTGCCTTAGACTTTTCATTTATCTAGGTAAACATAGGCCTAATGAATGTGGGAAAACTTGCTGCATAGTCTTGAAGGCTACAAAGACAATGTCAGATGTATCGGATTTCAAGCCTTAGTCTCTTGTTAGGTACCTAGGATGTAACCAATTAATTTCAGTAATCCAAGCGTAATGATGGAGCTAACTAGATTGAATAGCTATAATGCATTTGGGAAATTATTTGCATCAAATTTTGGAAGTTTTGTGCTCAAGTGCTTACAAGAGTAACAGAGGCTGAATTTGGATTTAAATATTGCTTATGGAGGGTGAGGTCCGAAGTCATTTAGGAGTACAATTTTCCTTGTTTTACATCTAAGGTGATCTGAACTAAATTTGGATCTGAAATCGAGTTTCATAGATGTAAAATCTGTATATCTCAATCATTGTATATGCTGAAATTAGCCTAGGAATTGTAAGAGTTGTGAGAGGTTGGTCGCATAGTGGACCCATGCAAACTATTAGTAGCATCATCTTGGATTGTGCAAAATAGCCCCACATGGTTTGTAAGATAGTGCTGGATTGAAATGCATGTCTCTCTTGAAGCATGACACCAATGTTGATATCTTTCCCATTGGTTTTTTGTTGAAGCTTGGATTTGAAGTCACAATTAAACTATACTTTAAGTAGAGTTTTGCATCTGAAACCTCTTTGGACCTCTTCAGTTCAATGGTTGCTAAATTTTGCTTTGAATTGGATAGACTTAATATTTTATTTAAACCCATTTTAAAATCATTTTCAGGTATGGCTTGTAGAACCTTTTCCTTAGAATTTCATGGTGTCTAGATAATTGTTGGCTTGATCTTACATGCCAACAATGCAAAAATCTTGCCACATTTTTTTTAAATGTTTGGTAAACTATTTAACGTGACCTGTGATGGTGACACAACATGCCCTTTGACTCCATGTGAAACACTTTTGACTCGGAGCTATGAACTAGTGAGGTCACAAACAGGGGACCTCATCCCCAATTATCAAAGCCAAGGCTCAAACCTGCGAGCACATTGAATCAGCGAAGGCACAACCCTTCAATTACAATGGCCCAGTAGGGTTTTGAACCTTGGCGGCCACAACAAGAACACCATCGCTTAACCAACACACTATGGGAAGAACCCCCAAAAATCTTGCTACATAGCCCCTTGAGTCATGTGGGATTTTGCCATGAGTTATTTAAATGTCATCCACTTGAAAGTGGAGATAGGTGGATGCAAGCGTGGAAATTAATTTGGTGAAGGCTTTTAGCATACAAATTTACTTTAGACTCATTGAGATAATTTTATTTTTCATAGTTTGTCCAAACAAGATTTAAAATGTTTTATGAAATTTCAGATCCAAATGTCATCCAAATGCCAAAGCTTAGTGGCTTAGTCATTTTTTAGACTCCTTGACTAAAGATGTCTGAGCTTAGTGGCTAAGTCATTTTTTAGATTCCTCGAGTACATATGGCTTAACATCAATAGTCAAGGGCAGTGAGATCAAGCCTAACATTCTTATTAGTGTTGTGAGATGACACCATGTAGTAGTGGGACTAGCAAGCTTTGAGTTAGCCAACTAATTCAAATTTAAAATGGGTTCAAGTGGGCACATGAGGGAAAGGGGGACTTGAACTGTAATGTCCCCATTTTAGCAAGTTCCTGTAGCTGGGCATGGTCAGTTCATCATCGCGACCCTTGTGAGTTGACAATGGGATTTGAGGGTCTCTGTGATAGACTTACTATTTTTAGTATGTCTATTTTGAGCAGTCGCTATTTTTAGCAGTGCAGTGGAGGCAGTTTAGAGTTGTTGAGCAACAGGAGCATTTATTGAGTATTTAATGAGGCTTCATAATTTTAAGTTGTTTATTAAGTCAATCTTATTAAATAACTTACCTTTATGTTTTAATTTAAAAGTGTGTGCGAGAAGCCTCTTAAGTGAAAAGTGTGTGGAAGAAGCCACACTCTTTTTAATACTTTTAAAAGAGCTATTGGAGAAAAATCGAACTTCATTCTTGGACTTGTTTATTTTTTATGAAGTTTTTGTGTGGAGAAGTTTCAACAAGGGTTTGAGGACCGATTCCTCTCTTCTGCATTTTGAATCACTATTCTTGGTGGTGAATTGTGCAAATGAATTCTGAGAATTTAATTCTAATTTCTGTGGATGCAAATTTGGTGCTGTTGTATACCAAATTTGAGAAGGATCAAGCATTTACAGCTGAAACTGAGGTTTTAATATTCTGGTTCAAATTCTTCAGAGGCTCACATATTTCTTTGGGAGGCTGACTTATCTCCTCAAGAAGCTGCGTTTTATACCTAAGAAGCAATGCATTTATTCTATTAGGCTGCGTTTCACTCCTTGTGGCCTGTGTATGAGTTTGGGAGGGTTGCGTCTTCTTCCTGGAGGTTTGCGTTTCCTTCCAAGAGGTCGCGACAACTTTCTAGAGGTCTGCGTTTCAGTATAGGGGGCCTACATTTCAATATAGGAGGCTGCACTTTGAAATCTGAAGGCTGCAAGTTGTTTTCTGGAGTTTGCAAGGCTTCATATTGGCTGCATACCATTTTCCAGTGGCTGAGAATCACCTCCAGCTTGCCACGTTTTATGATGAAGGTGCCAAATTGCATTTGTTAATTGAAATGTTGTTAGACAATTGGCAAATTAATAAATTTGATCATTTCTGGTGAAGTTCTGAAGTTAGAATAAATTGTTATTTAATATTATTCAATTCTGGAAAAAATTGCAAAAAAATTCAAATATATCCAAAAACAAAAACAAAATTGCAAACAAATTTAGAAGAAAACATTATCTTCAGCAAAGAGCCAGGCATGCTCTTTACATGAACATAAGTTGATTTTATATTCTAAAAGGCCTTTAGAGGGAAATTAATTATTTTGAATTTTAAATTGATCTTTTTTCCCTCCAACTCTATGCAAGGAGCATTTGGATTCTCATTGGTATTATTCAGAGAAGTGCAGAAGACAGGTGTTGCCTAAATGAACAAAGAAGTTCTTCCAAGGTTTGATTGAGGATGAAGATTCTCGTTAAAGATCACTAGTTTTGGTGGTGAAAGATCCTCTATATTTGGTAGAGTGATTCCACACAAGAATCAACTTGGATTTCCACAAGTCATAGTTCAAGGCTTCAAAATAAAGGAAGATTTTCATTGTATTTTGATAGTAGAAGATGTTTTGGGTTGTTTTGATGATTGTTATGCAAAGATTTTATGTAGAAATGACATTGCATTTGTGTTGTGTTTTCTGGTCATTAAAATTTGAAGGTTTTCCATGTGCCCTAGTAGGGCTGTACCAACTTTATATGCATTGGAAGTGTGGTTTCAAGATTTGTAGTCCTGAAAATTGTTGCAAATGATTTGTTGTTGCTGGGTAACCTGTTTGTGTCTAATTTCCAAGTGATTTGCAGCTGCCATAATTTCCTAGGAGGGTCAAATAGCTACAACAGGCTGAACAGGATCTATTTCAGCATGGTGTGAGGGTTTGGGATGTCTAGCGCTGGGTTTGGAGATTTATTTCCTTCATTAGAGGTGTTGCCTTGACCTTGTGGGCATTTTCTGGAGGTTTACATGATGAGCACATGATATAATATGAATTTGGAATTTATTGAAGATGTTGCCCCTGTTGTTTTCAATTACCTACAACAGTGTGTTTGACTGAAAACTATTTCAGACTTTGGTTTGGTTTATTCCCCATGGTTGAAGGCTTTTTGGAGGTGATGAGAAAATAGGTTGGCGGAGACTGGATGTTTGGTGAGTTTTACAAGGATTTATTGACTGGCTGACGATTTAAGTCAATGCCAATACTTGCTAGGTGTGAGAGCGCTCTCAGAGACCTAATATCTTTCTTTATACACCATTTTGAAGGTGCACAGTGGTGTTGGATGATTTCTGATGATAATGGTGACCTCCGGGTGTTATCTTATTCTTTTTGGCGTTGATTTGCAGGGTAGACTTTGTTGTTTTGGACCTGTTACCCTCTGATTTAGAACTGCAGGACATTATCCCTCTGACCTTAACAGTGCTGGCTTTGGAAGGAATGCTTAAGAGGTCTATTGGTACAGCTGGGAGGCTTGCAATTTTGTGCTTTTTGGAATATAAGTTAAAAAATTCAGCAATGGAAAATAAATAATATTTTTCTATACACAGTACTGAAACATGTTTAATTTTTACATACTATCAAATATTCAAAAGAGTTAGTTTTGGCACAATAATTTTTCTTGAACAGATCTATATAGATGTTTGTTTCTGTTGGCAGTTAAGAATAAAGTCAGAGTTCCACTATGGGGATGAGAACTGTCCAGTTGAAGTTCCCGAAGACTATCCAGTGAGCGAAGAGCTTCTTTTTGAGATTGAGCTGCTAGACTTTTTTAAGGTCAAGGTATGTATCTAAAATTTTCTGCTGCATTGTGTTTGCATAATTTTGTATGTATTGATGATTTGATGCCTCATTATTGCTGAATTTCCATGAAGAGAGGAACATGTTAGTATGAATATCTCTATTGTAAATTCAGATAATAGTGTTTTGCCAATATATGTTAATATCTCTCTGTTCCCTGGACTTGAAATTACATTGAGTGAGCAACTGCATATCCGTATTTGAACACCACACTTTGAGAAACACATATTACAGAAAGAAAGAAGAAAAACGGAAGAAATTCAAATTATGTTATTGTCCATCAGTGACTGAACTTGGTCAGCTGGACTTAAAAGTACAACCAATGCTAATTGCATATGGCACTCAAAAATAGTTCCCACCCTGAAAACGATAGAAGGGAAGAAGTTACAATATAAGACCACTAAAAATGATAATAAAAACTAGGATAATAAGCATATGGCACTCAAAAATAGTTCCCACCCTGAAAAAGATAGAAGGGAAAAAGTTACAATATAAGACCACTAAAAATGATAGTAAAAACTAGGATAATAGATGCAATGCAATAATCCTTAGAAGTAGAGGTGGTTGACCAAGTAGCTGATTTAGAATGATTACTGAGTTCCATCTTGATAGAGAGAGTGTGGAAAATTATAAAGTTATAGACATTCTGGGTGAGCTTAACTCCTGAAGTTGGTGCCAAGCGTGTTCCTTGTGGTTGGTTTTAAAGCTGACAATGGCTCGCATGTGACTTTACTCCTACAATAAGCCTATGGCACATGCAAATTGACCCTAATGCTTCCAAGTCACTTTATCTGTATTCATGAAAAATAAATATGTTCCTAGGGCATAAAGGGTGTTACAGCTGGAAAAAATCTTTTGATTAATCATGAAGTTATCCCTCGTAGAAACCAGATGAATCATGAAACACTCATATTCCAAGGCAGAATACACTTGCATGACTTGACATCATCCAATCATTTACTAATTATTTATGATATATTCAGTTGCACTTGTTTTAACCATATTTGGTAGGATGTTATCACAAATTACATTCAAGTCAAATCAGGTTAAAACTGCAATTCTTTCTAGACTGAACTCTAAGAAAAATCAAATCTGCAAGTCAAGTCGAATCTGGTTAAAACTGCAAATTGACCTTTATGCTTCTAACTCGCTTTACCTTAAGAAAATAAATATTCTAGGGTATAATGGGTGTTACAGCCTGGAAAAATCATTTGATTAATCATGAAGTTGACCTCGTAGAGACCAGATGAATCATGAAACGCTCATCTTCCAAGGCAGAGCACAATTGCATGAACTTGACATCATCCAATCATTTTGTAATCATTTATGACATAGTTGCACTTATTATAACCATATTTCATAGGATGGTCTGACAAATTCTGACAAATTCAATTAAAGTTAAATCAGGTTAAAAATGCAATTCTCTCTAGACTGAACTCAAATAAAATATTTTAAGTTTTTTGTGTCTAACCATTACTAGGTCAAATGGCACAATGTTAACTGTTTTTGAATTATGTTAATTACTATTTGTCGGTCAATTAAAGACCCAGTTTCACCAAAACATTGAAAATCGTAAGTTCCCATGACAGAAATTAAGGACAGAAATACCAGTTTACCAGCTGGGTTGATCATATTTGGCCTTTGGCTTTAAGATTGTATCTGGCTCAGTTTTAGTGTTTGAATGCGTATTAATCTTTTTGACTGTATTCTAAGTTCTTTGAAGGTGTTGATCACCTTGGCAGAAAATTTTTGCTCCATTAGACTTACTGCAGACAAGTTCAACCAGAAACTTCAGCTATAACTGGCATTGACATTTTGTACTATCTACTGATTGAACTTCAAGTAAAGTTGACTATTCACTATGACTGACGTATATTTAACTGTCAAGTTGATCTGTTGATATATGATAAAGCTTGTGCACTTAGTTTGACTTTGTATTTAGTATTAACACAAAATATGCTAAATCTTGTACTTGCTGAATTCACTTGACACATTAAATTCTTATTTTTCAATGAGGTACAAGAATGAAATCCATGAATGCCCAGGATAGGTAGGTGGATGGGTACAACCTAACTATGCCTATATGTTTTGGATGATTAGAGTAAAACCAATGAGGGCCTATAGTAGCTAGTTGATTTGGTACAAGCAATGGGTTCCTAATTGATTCTGTACAAACCATGAGTGCTCATAGTTAGACAATTGGAGTGAAAACCATGAAGGCTGACATAGCTATGGAATATAAAAGCTTAAGAACTGTATGAGAAAATCAGCAGTATCAAATTAAATTACAATGAAATGGAATGATTGGGTGGATGAAATAGTATATTATATACTATGTAAACCTAATGTACTAAATATGCCAAAGTTTTTTCTCACTTTCCCCAATTCAGTTGATAGACATTATGAAAAATCATTTACTTATATGCTGGTTAGAAGTTACAGATTGCAGATATGATATTGTGTGTTTCTGGTTTGATGTTTAAGGTGTGCAAATATAAAGATTTCCTCTAATTATTCATGAGAAAGAGCAGTGCAAATAAATAAATTGAAACTGAGCCTTTTCATTCAATGATATATGTAATGTCCCCATTTTGAGCTAGCATTGGAGTTAGTAGATTTAGCCTATCATTGGGTCCTTGTAGGCTAATACTGGTGATTAGAGGACCCTATTGTGGGTTTTGGCTCCTTTTTGAGAGACTTACTATTTATAGTAAGTCAACTTATGGTTCTACTGAGCTCAGAGGATTTAGAAGAGTTATATGATGCTTTCAGATTTTATTTCCGGCTTCCGGTTTGGACTCCAAGATTCTTGGAGGGAGCGTCTATTTTTAGTAAGTCACCCCGTCAGGTTCATTCATCATCTTTCATCATCAGGATCACTCTTGTGCTATCAATTTTTGATTCTGATGCTTCCTCAGTTGTTTTCGCAAGATGGGTGAATTATAATTATTATTTAATTAAATCGGCTAAGGTTGCCATTTTTATTGGAAATGTATTTTGCGCATCTTAGTGTTATAGCTCGTTGGAACCGGGTTGAGAAGTTTTAAATCCTGAACTCATAAAATAGGGACCTTATGTGTCAGAATAGCATTATTTTAATAAAAGGGTCATTTTCAACATTAAAGTGAAGAGAAATATAATAGTTTATTAAATTTCAAATGTGCACATAAAGCAAAGTCTTTTGTAAGTGAAAAGTGTGTGAGAGAAGACATCTTTTATTATAAAAGCAATGATTTGGGCAAAAAGGGATTCATTCTTGGACTTGTATTTTTATTGAAATTGGAGAGAGGAGAACATGGCTAGGGTTTGAGGATTGATTCCTCATTTTGCAATTTGAATCATTACTTGTTAATGGTGAATTTTGCTTTTGATTTACTGGAGATTCTTTGCTGGTTAAATTAATTCAAATTTGATGTTGAAGTATATCAAATTTGAGAAGTTGTGAACAAATTCTGAATTCAGAGGTGGTTCGTTTTTTCTTCCCAATGTTTATTGTGTTGAGTAGAAGGCTGTTTTATCTTCTACTTGGTGTTGTGATCAATCAAAAGGCAACGTGGGGTAGCAAGAGTTGCAGACCTTACTGAAGGAAGCTGCGTTTCATCCAGAGGCTGGCGTATTTGCTCACAGCCAGCTCGTGACTCCCAAAGAGGCTGCGTCACTTTGCTAGCAAGCTGCGTTTCTTACCAAATAGGCTGCGTAATTAATATTGGAGGCTGGAAATCAATTTTATCTGATTGCGTGAATATCCAACCAGACTGCGTTGGAATTAGAGAAGCTGCGTTCTCTTTCTTGGAGGTGGCTGAAGATTCATATAGGCTGCGTTTACTTTCCTGTATGTTATTTTTAATTCTACAACATTCATACAATTGCCAGGTTCCAATAGTTGTTGAATAATTTGATGTTTATAAGCATTGCCACTTTTATAATTTTGAATAATTGATGATCGTTCAAGAATCAAAACATATTTAGTCTGATATTATTTATGATATTTAAAATTGTTGGAAAATTTTATTTGAAATAAACTTAAGCAAAACACAAAGATACAATTATTGCAAGTAATTTCAGAAAAGGGAATTATATGTAGAAGGAGCCAGACATGCTCTTTACAATATAGTTGGTAATAACAGTTTATATTTATCACGATAATAGATAGTTTCTATTTTTATCTCTCTTTCGTCTATTTCTATGGTCACTCTTTTTGTAAGGTTTCCATAAACTCCTTCTGTTCGTTATGGAAACTTTCTCTTTCACTCTACAAGAATGTTTCTATTGTTGATGATTGTAGCATCGGTCAGATAAATAATACCAATAATATGATCATTATGAGAAATGACATATTTTATATATATATATATATATATATATATATATATATAATTAGATTATAATTATTCTTATAATAACTATTTAATTAATTGATAAAATAAAATAAATAATAATGAATAGACATGTCCCATGAAGGGACATGTCTCTTAATGTGTTTTCCTCAATATAAATAAGAGATCACTGCTCTTGGAAAACATATACCGAAGAGACAATGTTATTACATTTGCAGCAATCCTAAAACTTATGTTATTACATTTGCAGCGATCCTAAAACTTAACATGGTATCAGAGCCAGATTGCAGATGTGAGAAAGATCTAAAGTTATTGGCGTGACTGAAGAATAATAATTGGAGAAAGATCATTGTTTGAGGCAATCAATTATTGGCGGCTTGAATGGGTGAAGCAATATAGTTGTATCTCAGATATTCTTGGATATCTCATTATATAATCATCGGGTGCTTTCATATGTGATGCTCAATTGGATGATGTCGAATTCAAATGTCTGAAGAAGTATAATCGGTCTTCTTGCAATTGCTCGCAGTTGGCGATTGTTACTCTTATTGGGGGCTGGATGTTAACATATGAATAGTTTGGCAATTCACATCGATTTTGACCTTAGAATCGCACCTCCTCAGATAAAACTTTTCCGTATGTGCTTGATAAAAGGCGGAAACATATTTCAAAGTTCATAATATTGTAGTTTGTAATATGGGAATGTTGTTGTTGGTTTGGTTTGTTGAACTGATTCCTATATGGTTACAAACAGTTGGGAACTAATTGGAAAACTATGCAAACCGGTGAAGATAAAGAGAAGTTATTTAAGAAGACAAGATAGTCGAAGGCTATGTGAAAATAGAATAGTGATTGGAATTTGAAAATTGATACATATTATATATGTCTGTTGAAAGTTGTGAGATTGTATCATTGGTGAGTGAAAAGTATGTGGTACTGAATCAAAATTATATAACTCAATGCAAATGGGGTTATGTGTACTTGTGAATAAAATGAATGTGTGCAGTGTATAGGAGTCGTGTTTCAGATTGAAAGGAGGCATTTTTATATGAAGATATGCATAAGATATTATGAAACAAACAATGACGTATGCTGAGACCTGAAGATGTGAAGAGTCGGTAATGTTTGAAAAGACAATGAATTCTGAGAAGGATATATGTTCGCTGTACTGAAGTTTGATTCAATGCTAAAAAGGAAGATATGCTAGTTGAAGATCAATATTGATTATTCAGTCAGAACCTTGCCAAGAAAGGATAGAGTGACAGGGACGACAATATTTTATAGGATTGTGAATTCCAAGTGATTCTCTCTGAAAGGAGACAACCTTATGAAACAGATGATCAGATTTGGATACTTCTTAGGAGTCTGAGAATCTAGAAGGAGGTTAAGAGGTTGATGAACTTGAGCTTCAGAGGGAGAAGATAAATGATATGGTTCAGTCAACTTTTGATAATCTCAGTCATTTTGATTGAGAGGGAGTTCACTAATGAAGGTGAAACACCTTTGAGGTAAACTTGATATGATTGTTTATTATACTTATGAATCATGAATGTTTTAATGGGCCTACCCCTTGTGTAAATCATGAGGAAGTGACGACTTCCAAATGATTATCACTTGTATTTGCAGAAGTTATTGGAAGGTGACGATCTTACAATGACTTAAAATCATGATATACATTATTTATAATGTTGAAACAGATCATGATGAATTAATGCAACAACTAAGTGTTAGATGTCATTAAGTTGACGGTCTATGAGTTGTTTGCATAAATATATCTTGTAAAGCAACAACTAAGTGTTAGATGTCAAATTGACGGTCTATAAGTTGCTTGTATAGATACATCTTGTAGAAGCAACAACTAAGTGTTAGATGTCATTAAGTTGACGGTCTATAAGTTGTTTGCTTAGATATATCTTGTAAATCAACAACTAAGTGTTAGATGTCATTGACGGTCTATGAGTTGTTTGTATAGATATATTTAGGTATCTGGTGAAATATCATGTGTTGATATTCTACAGGCCAGTACCTTATTGAGTATTTGGTGAATGTCATGTGTTGACATTCTGATAGGCCAATACTCAAGAGTTTGTGGATAGAATCGTCGATGGAGGCAATCTACATTTGAGACTATGTTTCTATTGATTACATCGTGAGTATGATGCCTTTATTGCTTACATCATATGATTGATGTTGACAAGTGTCTTAAGTGTTGACATTGGATTGATTTATCCTCCCTAGCTAAGAGGGAGTGTTGATGATTGTAGCATCGGTCAGATAAATAATACCAATAATATGATCATTATGAGAAATGACATATTATATATATATATATATAATTAGATTATAATTATTCTTATAATAACTATTTAATTAATTGATAAAATAAAATAAATAATAATGAATAGACATGTCCCATGAAGGGACATGTCTCTTAATGTGTTTTCCTCAATATAAATAAGAGATCACTGCTCTTGGAAAACATATACCGAAGAGACAATGTTATTACATTTGCAGTGATCCTAAAACTTATGTTATTACATTTGCAGCGATCCTAAAACTTAACATCTATTTCCTCTCTCTTGTTCGTTATAGAAACATTCTCTTGTATCTTGTATATATAGATCATTCATGATCATTGTTTAATAACACATTCATTATTTTACCACAATATGGTATTAGAGCAAATTCCTCGCCTCTTCGAAAATTTTTAATTTCTTTTTTGAAATTATTAGTTCAAGATTTTCAAAGCTTTTTTGCCCCGAGTGTGTTCAAAATTTGCATTTTTTTTCCTCACCCACCCGTCTAGGGTTTCTGCATCTTCGACTAGGGTTTTGACCCTTAAGTTGAAGTTGAATTTTTTTGATTGCAAATTCCTTGTGGGTTTTTCGAGAGCTCAACTGGGTTGTCGTCCGTTTTTTCTGGGTGCCTCGATTTTCGAGCAGCAGATCCAAAATCTGCCAACATATTCTTGGTGGGTTTTTGTAGATCTAAACTAGGTCAGTCTCTCTTTTTTCTGGGTGCATCGTTTTCTATGCCTCAATTTTCGAGCCAACGGATTCAAAATCTGACAACAAATTCTATCTGTGTTTTTTGAGTTCTTCACCCTCTTCAGATTTTTTGGCTCTTTTGTTAATCTGCCTTGAAGTTCGTGCCCTTTTTACAATTTTTCATGTTTTTTCTTTGAAAAACGTGCTATGGCATCTCTTACCAGTCTTATGCTAGAAGGCAGTCAACGTTTCAATGGAAAGAACTAGAATACTTGGAAGCAGCGCATGTTGACAATTTACGAGTACCATCGCCTTGAGGCGCTTGTTCAAGGTACCGAGACTCGTCCTACCATAGTTGATGCGACACAAGACAAGTTTGATGAACATAATCGTGAAGCGGTTGTGCTCATTAAGCTTTCAGTTACTGATGATTAGTTGCCTCAAATTCCATCTGGCAAGACAGCTGCAGAGATTTGGACAGTATTGAAGGATCTCCATGAGACATCAGATAAAAGCAGAGACCTCTATAATCAACCCAAGGCTGCCTTTTCCGCTTTCTGAGGACATGCAAATTTCTATTTTTTTTGAAGATAGATTGACCATTAAGGGAGGGTATTACGATAATATATAGTTTCTATTTTTATCTCTTTTTCGTCTATTTCTAATGGTCACTCTTTTTGTAATGTTTCCATAAACTCCTTCTGTTTGTTATGGAAACTCTCTTTCACTCTACAAGAATGTTTCTATTTTCTCTCTCGTGTTCGTTATAGAAACATTCTCTTGTATCTTGTATATATAGATCATTCATGATTATTGTTTAATAACACATTCATTATTTTACCACAATAATATTCATCATGTGTGGTTATCATATAGAATAGAGCACAGAATTAAGGTTTTGACCTTACACCATTTCCTATATCACTATTTAGTATTTATTGAAAATCTGAACCTGGTCGATATTGCAGATCTCGTATTCCATGGATAGAAGCTGCCTTTAAGGCTTTTGCGTAGCCTGCCTATTAGATGCCGCACATTGAGCCTACTCAGAAGACTAAAACTTGCGACTTGGAGGTATTATCTATACTCAACAACATAGATAGGAATGTCCTTATATCTTTTGCTCAATATATTATCTATCACCTCAGAATTGGTACTGTTGATGTGAGTTTTATTCCAATACAAAATGCAGAATCAAACACCCAACATTTCGGAATGAAACACTCGATACTTAATCCTCTCTTGATATAAGTTCATCTCTAATGCTAAGCTTGCAATGTAAGATCATGTAATGACTTCAAGGTTCTCTCTATTGTGGGCACTCGTTCAGTTGAAATGATGTGATTGTTGGTTATCACTTAAGGGGACTTATACTAGTTCATTCCAGACTTGTCAACAATGCACTTCTAAAGATTTTGCTTCACCATGTGATATGTAAATATGTTTTGATTTTCCAACTTTTAACTTCTCAACTTAAACTTGAACTTCTAATTCCTACTACTCCTACTTAATCATGAATGCAAGGAAGTATGGATGGATTTGGACTCTACTGGGTGCTATCTTGTCAACAACTCCACCCACCTAGTGCAAAATTCTATGGTAAACTCAAATGGTTTTCAAATTAATATTTCCTCTTCAATCCCAGCAAATGGATGCAAACTAAAGATTCAATACTAATTGAAGTTAAGTACTTTGATTCATCGGCTAACCACACAGGGCACACTTACAATCCGCAAGATGCTAGTGGCCCGGATTTGTGGAGTCAATCAAGTAAACATCCACAATTACTTTCATTCAACTAAACTACTTGAAGCAAATTCTATTCTAACAACTTCAAATGATATCTAATCTAACAACTTGAAATGAAAATCTATTCTAAATGAGGGATGTAGATCAACATGCAATAATGCAAACTTGATCACAACAATTCAACATGCAAGCCACAACAATGAAAATTAGAGCAAATTTGACATTATATTAACAACAATTCTCAAACAACCTTGTTTACAAATGAGAGGGGCGGGGGTTTATATAGGAGTCCCAATTACAATGAATGGCGAGGATTGATTTGAAATCGATGACCCATATTAATCCATTACAAACCCTAACTAGGGAAACCAAAAATAGCCGATAGAAATGAAGCACCACAAAATGAGCCAATGAGAAAATTCAAAGGCTTGAGGACCAATAGGAAGCAAGGAAACCACCTAGTCATCATACAACTCATCATCTAACGTAAGCACTCCCTTTTCCCTCTCCCTTTTAGCAAAATCAATGAACCTAAGCCAAATTGCTAAGTTCCTGCATGTCAATACTAGGAAAGTTGCCATGCTGTATCTTCATAACTTCTAACTTCTCCATGTAGGTGTACAATGTGCCATCCCAATGTGAAGTGTGCCACTAAAGATCATTAATAGGAACCATAAGTGAAAGGAACCCGTTCAAGTCACTCTTCTTAAGAGAGTCTGTATCTCTGAAATAAACTGATTCTAATCTTGTCTTTAGCTAATCTAAATCTAATTCACAAGAGGCATCAATATCATGACCAATCAAACCCTTGATTGCAATAAGGACCTTTGAACACATCCTCAAGATAGGATCCTCAATATCATCACACTGTGTGCGTGCATGCCCATATGTAGTCCTCCTGGTAACCAATGAGAGATGCCAATGACCAAACTCATAAGCACTCCCTCTATCAATAACTACCTCTTGTGTCAAAATCGATGTGGGGATAGTCCTCAATGCCTTTGAGACAAGGAATGACCTTATGTTTGTTGGGTTGAAATTCCTTCATCTCCTCAATCCCTGCATTTTATCTATAAGTATTGTGGTTTTTTTATATGCTCGAACCATCCCTGTAAGAAAGTCCTCTACTTGCCTCCTGATATCACCTATCCATTCCTTTACTATGTTGCAGGCACAATGTGAACTCTGAGAAGTGAGAATATATGGGATAAGTGCAGCGTTCTTATGCCCTGATGGATTCACATACTTGTTTATGATCTCTTTCATCATCAAGTTCTCCATTTCTAGCTCATCATTTTCTTTATCAATTTATTCATCCTTTCTTCTATAGCATCAACATTGCCTCTCAATTTTTGAAACTTTTGATTCTTAGTTGTTAGTCCAATATCGAATGAGGAGACATAATAATCATTGGGAGTAATCTCATCTTCATTTCTATCTTCAATGGGAATAGCCAAATGCACAATGCGAGATCCTGTCTCATCCTTGGTAATCTTATGAATTTTCCTTGCTTGTTTAGGTTCTCTTGCTCTCGCAATCCTGCTAAAAAATGTATCAATATCATCCATAGGGAGAACCTCCTCCACTCTCCTACTTTTCTTCATGCTATCTCTTAGCCATTCAGGAACCTCAGATAGATCCATACCATCAGTCATCTGTTCATTTTCATCACATCCTTTCAACGCTGAAATGACTGCATCTTCCATCTCCTAAGTGCTAGGATCAGGCTATCTCATGTCATCATTTAAATCAACTACCTACTGTATCCTAGGTGAGGATGACAATACCTTTGTACCTTGGTGTACTGAATGTGTGGATGAGGCTGCCCTTGATTGCCTTGAGGTAGAATCTCTGTATCCATATTTTGTGCCTCTATCTCCCTTGTTGATGAAGAACTAAGAATAAGAGTAGGTGTGGCGAACCTATGACTCTTGCTTCCAGATTCTCTACTGATGGTCCTGTCACTTGATGTTTGTGATGTCCCTGCCACATTACCCTTTTTCTTTGAAGTTTGTCATTTATTCTGAATGCGCAATCTTGAAGTGCTAGTAGTTCCTTCTTTGCCTTTGGAAGGAGAATCCTCAGTCTGCATCTTTGCATGGGTGAAGGTAAAACCTTGTTTCATCAACCTCTTCACTTGCTTATCAAGCCATGCCCTTGACCTATCTATAACTACCCTCATCAAGACCCCCAAATTTGAAAGCTCGTCTTTTTGTGACCAATTAGGTAGCTCAATTGACTTATCCTTCTCTTAGTCATAATTAGGATGGATTATGTACTCATCATCCTTGACTTGTTCAAGAATGGGGAAGACACTACATTTTCTCATGAAGTCCACTGTCATCCTAGACCACATCTTCATCCTCATAGCCTCTTCATTCATAAGATTAGACCAATAATCTTCCATGTCTACCTTGTGTCTGTATTTCATGCCTTTGTGGGTTTGGATTTTCCAGAATGGATCAAAATCCTTATTTGCCTTGTATGTTCCCAATTGATAGAATTGCATCTCTCCAGTGGTTGTGCCTGCTGCCTGTAATGAAGGGAAAGACACAAGCATTTTCCCCAAGGTGATGGAGGAAGGCATTCCCTGTCTATGCTTCTCCTTCTGCATGAGATCAAATTCTGAAAGCTGCCTAACCACCTCCAATAAAACCATCTTGTTCGTAGGGTACTTGGGAAGTTTGTATTGTTTTGAGGAAAATTCTTGGATCCTGATATAAGTGAAAATAGGGAATTGGATATACCAATTTCCATACTACTCGATCAATGCAATGACATCCTTGGATAGCGTCTTGTGTGTTTCTCCCTGAAGTGTGCGAGTGATGTTCATGGTGAAGATATCATTAATCCTCTTGTAACTCGCCCTCTCATGTAGCTGCAACTTTGGATGACATTCATACACACTAAATTGATCCTTTCCATTCCCAATCATACTTCTGCATATGATGCCTAAATACTTTATATTCCTCGCCAATAGGTAGATTACATAGGAACTCATATAGAACTGCTTCGTTTTCCTTAAGTTCCTCAACTGCGCATCTATGTTGTCACTTATTATTTTTGCCCAATCTATCATTACCTCTCCTATGGCTATCTCTTCTATGAAGTAGAACATCTAGGTGTCAACCAAGGCTCCCCAAGGTGTTCCCATAGCTCAGTTCAACATAAAGATTAAGTCACTGTATTCGTCTTTGAAGTCTTCGCTTATTAGCTTCTTTGGCAATCCGGAGTGATGTCTCCTTGTTTCACTGATCCAATTCTTGTTAATAATGTCCATATAGGCATCTGGTCTCCCATCATATAATGCTTTAGTCTGTTCCTTGGTCCTGATCTGCATCCCAGAGTATTAAGGAATCCCAAATGTCTCTCAGTGTTTCCTCATTCAAAAATGCAAACACCTTTCCTCTGGCTCTGATTGTTCTAGTATCTGGATCATAGTTCTTTGCTCATTTGACCATGAGCTCACTGCATTGAATAGATGAAGGGAATTGTGCTGCTTGGTAGAGCCCATTCTTCATTGCGTTTAGCTGCTATCTTTGAAGGCGGATGGTCTCTATATCAATACATTCTCCTCAGTTTCTTCATATGAAGGTATTCCATATTGGTGTCTGTAACCTTTCCCCATTTGGACTCCATTGAGGACTCTGGATAGAAGCCCTTGGATAATCTTTTAATCAATATTGTCCTCGCTTCGATCCCCTCAGGTTCTGCCATCTCCTGTTTGAAGCTCAAAATTAGTAAGGATTTAAGGGTTTTAAAGAAGGAAAATTTCAGATTTAACATCCCCACATTAATCCTTGGATCAATTAATGGATTCCATACTTTATTTTAACAATCTAATCCAAAGAAGGAAATAATCACCATGAATATGCAAATGAGAAATCCAAGTCACTAAAGATTGGTCAATACTTAGTCAAAAATGAGGAATTTGAATATTCATTGAAATCTGAATTTTGAAGACAAAGAAACAAATCTGAAGACATTCCTAAATCAATCATAACACTTTATCAAATTTATTTTAAATCATGACTCAAGGCTTAGGAATCTAGTTGCAGAGCAAGCATGGCAGCAAACTAATCGTCATCATCCTAAAACTTTTGTGAGGACAGGGCATGGTAAGTCTGAAGACATATCCAAAATCAGTCCTAACACTTCATCAGATTTATTTCAAATCATGATCCAAGTTCCGTATATGAATTAGTAATTAAATTGCAAGCCAATCATGACAACAAATTTGTCTTGCCATATGACGAAATTCAGACCTCTGAAAACATCTGAAACTCACTTCTTTCCAGATGATTTTGACCTTTAAGTTAGTGCATTCGATGCAAGAGAACCCCTTTAGTATTCAGCAATAACCATTAAAGTGATTGGACAAGTTGGCGAATTATGGGATTTTTTCTAAAAAAATCGCTCATCTTTTTTTGAGTGTCTTTAGAAGACAAATGATGTCTCAGACCTCGACTTGAAATGAGTCTCCAAATGCTGCCACAAAGTCTGCAACCACTTTAAATTAGATTGACATCCCAAAGAAAATTCAGATCCAAGCAGAAAAAATCAATTTTTATGACAGTCTGACTTTCGCATGTATCTAACTTACCACAGACCACCAATGCCTTGGATTGGTTGGAAATGTGTGTTTTTGAATGGGGATTAATCTGCAAATAAGTTTGGGAGGATTTGGGGACTCATTTATTTTATATGAATTTTCAAAAAAACCGCTCAGCCTGGGGATTTTCAGAATTTGGGCCTGCAACACCTTCTAATTTAGTCCTTTGATGGCTGCAAAATGGTGCCAAGGATGGGGAATCAGTTCTGTGACAATGAGATAGCAGCATTTAGCATCAACAAACTCGATGATTTTTTTTTAGGAAAATTGTCTAACCTTAGGGAGTCTGCAGATTTGGTCTGTAATTACCTTGCTTTTGGTCCTTTAATGGCTTCCACAATCTCAGAAAAGGTCCCCTTCAGGTCGGCAATCATTGAGGGATCAATTTAGAAGCTGGAGTAAATACTTCAATCTTGGCAAGAAATTGCTTCCATGGAGGTCACCTTCAGATTTAAATCTGCATAGACTAGTATTCTCATGCCTTACCTTAGACTTGCAGCTATATCAGACCTCCCTTCAATGGCAACTATCTCCTTCACTTAATCTCCAATTATCCAAAGTTGGATTGATCTCCTACTTGGCCTCTTGCTTCAGATTTTAGCCACCCTTGCTTTGTCTTTCATAAATATGCATGGCTTCACCTTGGAGCTGCCAGCCTTATAAAGGAGTCTTAGCTTCTTGATTACCTCCCACAAGCAATGTGGGATAAAAGTTTTTGCCCTCTAGAAGCTTCCCATTTTCACTTTATTAATTTCCCTCATATTAATTAAATAATAAAAAGAACTCTTTTGGGGAAAATTGATCCATATCTAGATCACTTGAAAAATGTCTATATCCACTTTTGAACCACACATGCGAACCATCCACACCTTAATTCCATACATCCAGCATTGGGGATTGACAGTCCCAACTGGTGCTGAGAGGGGAGGGGTGAATAAACACCTATAAAACTTCCCTTAATAAATCTGATGAAGTATACTTAAGTGTAAGCTAAACAGATTCGAGCATAAAATAACGTCAAGCAATCAATCACACAGTGATACCAGATTTATCACGTGAAAACCCAATTTGGGTGAAAACCATGGTGTGAGGAGACCTCACAAATTCTGCACTCTTCTAAAGTGCGCCTTGTCAAGAGCCTTCCCTATTAGAGGATTACAACGCACTATTAGATGCGACCCGGTTAAGGGGTTTGTTACAATAAGGCCGGTTAGTGCCTGCCTGGTTAGAGGCCTTCGAACACCTTACAAGATGTCACCTGGTTAAGGGATTTGATACAAGGGACTTGATAGAGTCCAGCCAAATACTGAGATTTAACTATTGTAGTTGTTAGAAAACAATAAACGGATTGACTTTTTACAAATGGCTTTGCTTAGCCTGATAAGATCTCTATTATGCTCAGCTGAGAAGCATCACCGGTCGCTACAGGTGTGTTCTCCTTTACTGTTGTGCTTCTCTGCACACTCTTCTCTCTCTTCTTCTATTTTCTGTTTACCCTATCTTCTTCAGCGTACAGGTTCACTCTTTCCTTCAGCAAAATGAAGGCAAACTCTATTCTTAACAAGCAGAAGAATATATAGAGTTCTTGTCCTAATTGCGCCTCTCATGCATGACCTAATTACAGATCTCTTTCGGATACATCACTTGGTGTTGTTTAGTTCACTGAGGAAACATCTGATGCATGCTCTTGCTTTATCTGCTTCCGAGGAAAAACAATAGATGCGTGTCAAGCACCGTTCCTTCACAAGAGATAACTCCTTGTTTTAAAGCCACAAACTTCGGCTTTAAAACCTTTAAACACGCCTTGAACCGATCACCATGATAACTCAAAGTCATCTGGATTTAGTGCAATAAATCCCGGTCAAAGAGTTGGTTAAAACAGATAGTTGACTATGACTTCTTTGGTTCATCGTATCATACCGAAGTCTTCACTTGATCGGTTGAGATCTGAAATAACCCTAACCGGCCATTTACTAATTTATCACAAATATATCCCAAGCAGATTTAAAACAGACAATAACATGCAAATAACCAGTAGATATATTCGAATAACCAGCAGATATAATCTTATTAAACTTCTCAGAAAATGGTATGTATTTTACAACAGCAATACAAAACCATAGATTATAACATTCCAATCTGAACTACAGACAAATAACAGTAAGACTGGATGTAAAGAATCTGGTAAAACAATGAGGAATTTTGATGTGAATTCGCATTGGGATGAATCGGGTTTCCGTCCAATCCACCAAGAAATGCTGAAGGTTTTCATCCTCAGATTTCTGATTCGATAGCTGAAGCTTCTCAAATTCTCAAGGAAAGATAAAAATCCATAAACTGAAGCATGCTGAAATGAGACTCTCAACCTCCTCTTATGGTTGCAGCTGTGACTCTTTAGTTCCCCCACTGTGACTTCATATTCCCAATTTGTCTCTTTATAATTTCACTTTAAGTCACTTTTTAAATAAATTGACCGTTGAGTTATAAAGTGAAATAATAAATAAAGTGAGGAATCTTCCGTCATTAAAATGGAGGCCCAAACGAGCTCGGATGTCGTTGTGTGATAGCTCACCGGAAAGCTCTCGGTGAGACGCTCCAAGTCTATTATTGAAAACCTGAGAATTCTGAACCTTGTTGACTTACTATAAATAGTAACAACAATTCTCAAACAACCTTGTTTACAAATGAGAGGGGCGGGGGTTTATATAGGAGTCCCAATTACAATGAATGGCGAGGATTGATTTGAAATCGATGACCCATATTAATCCATTACAAACCCTAACTAGGGAAACCAAAAATAGCCGATAGAAATGAAGCACCACAAAATGAGCCAATGAGAAAATTCAAAGGCTTGAGGACCAATAGGAAGCAAGGAAACCACCTAGTCATCATACAACTCATCATCTAACGTAAGCACTCCCTTTTCCCTCTCCCTTTTAGCAAAATCAATGAACCTAAGCCAAATTGCTAAGTTCCTGCATGTCAATACTAGGAAAGTTGCCATGCTGTATCTTCATAACTTCTAACTTCTCCATGTAGGTGTACAATGTGCCATCCCAATGTGAAGTGTGCCACTATAGATCATTAATAGGAACCATAAGTGAAAGGAACCCGTTCAAGTCACTCTTCTTAAGAGAGTCTGTATCTCTGAAATAAACTGATTCTAATCTTGTCTTTAGCTAATCTAAATCTAATTCACAAGAGGCATCAATATCATGACCAATCAAACCCTTGATTGCAATAAGGACCTTTGAACACATCCTCAAGATAGGATCCTCAATATCATCACACTGTGTGCGTGCATGCCCATATGTAGTCCTCCTGGTAACCAATGAGAGATGCCAATGACCAAACTCATAAGCACTCCCTCTATCAATAACTACCTCTTGTGTCAAAATCGATGTGGGGATAGTCCTCAATGCCTTTGAGACAAGGAATGACCTTATGTTTGTTGGGTTGAAATTCCTTCATCTCCTCAATCCCTGCATTTTATCTATAAGTATTGTGGTTTTTTTATATGCTCGAACCATCCCTGTAAGAAAGTCCTCTACTTGCCTCCTGATATCACCTATCCATTCCTTTACTATGTTGCAGGCACAATGTGAACTCTGAGAAGTGAGAATATATGGGATAAGTGCAGCGTTCTTATGCCCTGATGGATTCACATACTTGTTTATGATCTCTTTCATCATCAAGTTCTCCATTTCTAGCTCATCATTTTCTTTATCAATTTATTCATCCTTTCTTCTATAGCATCAACATTGCCTCTCAATTTTTGAAACTTTTGATTCTTAGTTGTTAGTCCAATATCGAATGAGGAGACATAATAATCATTGGGAGTAATCTCATCTTCATTTCTATCTTCAATGGGAATAGCCAAATGCACAATGCGAGATCCTGTCTCATCCTTGGTAATCTTATGAATTTTCCTTGCTTGTTTAGGTTCTCTTGCTCTCGCAATCCTGCTAAAAAATGTATCAATATCATCCATAGGGAGAACCTCCTCCACTCTCCTACTTTTCTTCATGCTATCTCTTAGCCATTCAGGAACCTCAGATAGATCCATACCATCAGTCATCTGTTCATTTTCATCACATCCTTTCAACGCTGAAATGACTGCATCTTCCATCTCCTAAGTGCTAGGATCAGGCTATCTCATGTCATCATTTAAATCAACTACCTACTGTATCCTAGGTGAGGATGACAATACCTTTGTACCTTGGTGTACTGAATGTGTGGATGAGGCTGCCCTTGATTGCCTTGAGGTAGAATCTCTGTATCCATATTTTGTGCCTCTATCTCCCTTGTTGATGAAGAACTAAGAATAAGAGTAGGTGTGGCGAACCTATGACTCTTGCTTCCAGATTCTCTACTGATGGTCCTGTCACTTGATGTTTGTGATGTCCCTGCCACATTACCCTTTTTCTTTGAAGTTTGTCATTTATTCTGAATGCGCAATCTTGAAGTGCTAGTAGTTCCTTCTTTGCCTTTGGAAGGAGAATCCTCAGTCTGCATCTTTGCATGGGTGAAGGTAAAACCTTGTTTCATCAACCTCTTCACTTGCTTATCAAGCCATGCCCTTGACCTATCTATAACTACCCTCATCAAGACCCCCAAATTTGAAAGCTCGTCTTTTTGTGACCAATTAGGTAGCTCAATTGACTTATCCTTCTCTTAGTCATAATTAGGATGGATTATGTACTCATCATCCTTGACTTGTTCAAGAATGGGGAAGACACTACATTTTCTCATGAAGTCCACTGTCATCCTAGACCACATCTTCATCCTCATAGCCTCTTCATTCATAAGATTAGACCAATAATCTTCCATGTCTACCTTGTGTCTGTATTTCATGCCTTTGTGGGTTTGGATTTTCCAGAATGGATCAAAATCCTTATTTGCCTTGTATGTTCCCAATTGATAGAATTGCATCTCTCCAGTGGTTGTGCCTGCTGCCTGTAATGAAGGGAAAGACACAAGCATTTTCCCCAAGGTGATGGAGGAAGGCATTCCCTGTCTATGCTTCTCCTTCTGCATGAGATCAAATTCTGAAAGCTGCCTAACCACCTCCAATAAAACCATCTTGTTCGTAGGGTACTTGGGAAGTTTGTATTGTTTTGAGGAAAATTCTTGGATCCTGATATAAGTGAAAATAGGGAATTGGATATACCAATTTCCATACTACTCGATCAATGCAATGACATCCTTGGATAGCGTCTTGTGTGTTTCTCCCTGAAGTGTGCGAGTGATGTTCATGGTGAAGATATCATTAATCCTCTTGTAACTCGCCCTCTCATGTAGCTGCAACTTTGGATGACATTCATACACACTAAATTGATCCTTTCCATTCCCAATCATACTTCTGCATATGATGCCTAAATACTTTATATTCCTCGCCAATAGGTAGATTACATAGGAACTCATATAGAACTGCTTCGTTTTCCTTAAGTTCCTCAACTGCGCATCTATGTTGTCACTTATTATTTTTGCCCAATCTATCATTACCTCTCCTATGGCTATCTCTTCTATGAAGTAGAACATCTAGGTGTCAACCAAGGCTCCCCAAGGTGTTCCCATAGCTCAGTTCAACATAAAGATTAAGTCACTGTATTCGTCTTTGAAGTCTTCGCTTATTAGCTTCTTTGGCAATCCGGAGTGATGTCTCCTTGTTTCACTGATCCAATTCTTGTTAATAATGTCCATATAGGCATCTGGTCTCCCATCATATAATGCTTTAGTCTGTTCCTTGGTCCTGATCTGCATCCCAGAGTATTAAGGAATCCCAAATGTCTCTCAGTGTTTCCTCATTCAAAAATGCAAACACCTTTCCTCTGGCTCTGATTGTTCTAGTATCTGGATCATAGTTCTTTGCTCATTTGACCATGAGCTCACTGCATTGAATAGATGAAGGGAATTGTGCTGCTTGGTAGAGCCCATTCTTCATTGCGTTTAGCTGCTATCTTTGAAGGCGGATGGTCTCTATATCAATACATTCTCCTCAGTTTCTTCATATGAAGGTATTCCATATTGGTGTCTGTAACCTTTCCCCATTTGGACTCCATTGAGGACTCTGGATAGAAGCCCTTGGATAATCTTTTAATCAATATTGTCCTCGCTTCGATCCCCTCAGGTTCTGCCATCTCCTGTTTGAAGCTCAAAATTAGTAAGGATTTAAGGGTTTTAAAGAAGGAAAATTTCAGATTTAACATCCCCACATTAATCCTTGGATCAATTAATGGATTCCATACTTTATTTTAACAATCTAATCCAAAGAAGGAAATAATCACCATGAATATGCAAATGAGAAATCCAAGTCACTAAAGATTGGTCAATACTTAGTCAAAAATGAGGAATTTGAATATTCATTGAAATCTGAATTTTGAAGACAAAGAAACAAATCTGAAGACATTCCTAAATCAATCATAACACTTTATCAAATTTATTTTAAATCATGACTCAAGGCTTAGGAATCTAGTTGCAGAGCAAGCATGGCAGCAAACTAATCGTCATCATCCTAAAACTTTTGTGAGGACAGGGCATGGTAAGTCTGAAGACATATCCAAAATCAGTCCTAACACTTCATCAGATTTATTTCAAATCATGATCCAAGTTCCGTATATGAATTAGTAATTAAATTGCAAGCCAATCATGACAACAAATTTGTCTTGCCATATGACGAAATTCAGACCTCTGAAAACATCTGAAACTCACTTCTTTCCAGATGATTTTGACCTTTAAGTTAGTGCATTCGATGCAAGAGAACCCCTTTAGTATTCAGCAATAACCATTAAAGTGATTGGACAAGTTGGCGAATTATGGGATTTTTTCTAAAAAAATCGCTCATCTTTTTTTGAGTGTCTTTAGAAGACAAATGATGTCTCAGACCTCGACTTGAAATGAGTCTCCAAATGCTGCCACAAAGTCTGCAACCACTTTAAATTAGATTGACATCCCAAAGAAAATTCAGATCCAAGCAGAAAAAATCAATTTTTATGACAGTCTGACTTTCGCATGTATCTAACTTACCACAGACCACCAATGCCTTGGATTGGTTGGAAATGTGTGTTTTTGAATGGGGATTAATCTGCAAATAAGTTTGGGAGGATTTGGGGACTCATTTATTTTATATGAATTTTCAAAAAAACCGCTCAGCCTGGGGATTTTCAGAATTTGGGCCTGCAACACCTTCTAATTTAGTCCTTTGATGGCTGCAAAATGGTGCCAAGGATGGGGAATCAGTTCTGTGACAATGAGATAGCAGCATTTAGCATCAACAAACTCGATGATTTTTTTTTAGGAAAATTGTCTAACCTTAGGGAGTCTGCAGATTTGGTCTGTAATTACCTTGCTTTTGGTCCTTTAATGGCTTCCACAATCTCAGAAAAGGTCCCCTTCAGGTCGGCAATCATTGAGGGATCAATTTAGAAGCTGGAGTAAATACTTCAATCTTGGCAAGAAATTGCTTCCATGGAGGTCACCTTCAGATTTAAATCTGCATAGACTAGTATTCTCATGCCTTACCTTAGACTTGCAGCTATATCAGACCTCCCTTCAATGGCAACTATCTCCTTCACTTAATCTCCAATTATCCAAAGTTGGATTGATCTCCTACTTGGCCTCTTGCTTCAGATTTTAGCCACCCTTGCTTTGTCTTTCATAAATATGCATGGCTTCACCTTGGAGCTGCCAGCCTTATAAAGGAGTCTTAGCTTCTTGATTACCTCCCACAAGCAATGTGGGATAAAAGTTTTTGCCCTCTAGAAGCTTCCCATTTTCACTTTATTAATTTCCCTCATATTAATTAAATAATAAAAAGAACTCTTTTGGGGAAAATTGATCCATATCTAGATCACTTGAAAAATGTCTATATCCACTTTTGAACCACACATGCGAACCATCCACACCTTAATTCCATACATCCAGCATTGGGGATTGACAGTCCCAACTGGTGCTGAGAGGGGAGGGGTGAATAAACACCTATAAAACTTCCCTTAATAAATCTGATGAAGTATACTTAAGTGTAAGCTAAACAGATTCGAGCATAAAATAACGTCAAGCAATCAATCACACAGTGATACCAGATTTATCACGTGAAAACCCAATTTGGGTGAAAACCATGGTGTGAGGAGACCTCACAAATTCTGCACTCTTCTAAAGTGCGCCTTGTCAAGAGCCTTCCCTATTAGAGGATTACAACGCACTATTAGATGCGACCCGGTTAAGGGGTTTGTTACAATAAGGCCGGTTAGTGCCTGCCTGGTTAGAGGCCTTCGAACACCTTACAAGATGTCACCTGGTTAAGGGATTTGATACAAGGGACTTGATAGAGTCCAGCCAAATACTGAGATTTAACTATTGTAGTTGTTAGAAAACAATAAACGGATTGACTTTTTACAAATGGCTTTGCTTAGCCTGATAAGATCTCTATTATGCTCAGCTGAGAAGCATCACCGGTCGCTACAGGTGTGTTCTCCTTTACTGTTGTGCTTCTCTGCACACTCTTCTCTCTCTTCTTCTATTTTCTGTTTACCCTATCTTCTTCAGCGTACAGGTTCACTCTTTCCTTCAGCAAAATGAAGGCAAACTCTATTCTTAACAAGCAGAAGAATATATAGAGTTCTTGTCCTAATTGCGCCTCTCATGCATGACCTAATTACAGATCTCTTTCGGATACATCACTTGGTGTTGTTTAGTTCACTGAGGAAACATCTGATGCATGCTCTTGCTTTATCTGCTTCCGAGGAAAAACAATAGATGCGTGTCAAGCACCGTTCCTTCACAAGAGATAACTCCTTGTTTTAAAGCCACAAACTTCGGCTTTAAAACCTTTAAACACGCCTTGAACCGATCACCATGATAACTCAAAGTCATCTGGATTTAGTGCAATAAATCCCGGTCAAAGAGTTGGTTAAAACAGATAGTTGACTATGACTTCTTTGGTTCATCGTATCATACCGAAGTCTTCACTTGATCGGTTGAGATCTGAAATAACCCTAACCGGCCATTTACTAATTTATCACAAATATATCCCAAGCAGATTTAAAACAGACAATAACATGCAAATAACCAGTAGATATATTCGAATAACCAGCAGATATAATCTTATTAAACTTCTCAGAAAATGGTATGTATTTTACAACAGCAATACAAAACCATAGATTATAACATTCCAATCTGAACTACAGACAAATAACAGTAAGACTGGATGTAAAGAATCTGGTAAAACAATGAGGAATTTTGATGTGAATTCGCATTGGGATGAATCGGGTTTCCGTCCAATCCACCAAGAAATGCTGAAGGTTTTCATCCTCAGATTTCTGATTCGATAGCTGAAGCTTCTCAAATTCTCAAGGAAAGATAAAAATCCATAAACTGAAGCATGCTGAAATGAGACTCTCAACCTCCTCTTATGGTTGCAGCTGTGACTCTTTAGTTCCCCCACTGTGACTTCATATTCCCAATTTGTCTCTTTATAATTTCACTTTAAGTCACTTTTTAAATAAATTGACCGTTGAGTTATAAAGTGAAATAATAAATAAAGTGAGGAATCTTCCGTCATTAAAATGGAGGCCCAAACGAGCTCGGATGTCGTTGTGTGATAGCTCACCGGAAAGCTCTCGGTGAGACGCTCCAAGTCTATTATTGAAAACCTGAGAATTCTGAACCTTGTTGACTTACTATAAATAGTAAGTACCTTGGAAACTTGCGGAAACTGCTCCGATTGGCCTGGAACTGAAACCACCTAGGCCAATTATCCCCTGGAGCACTGCCATGCCACAGTTAGCCCTCCAGACCAAGGTAAAAAGGCTAACAACACGACACAATATAACGTACCCCAAAATGGGGACATTACAATCATCCCTTCCCGGAGATTGCTTGCCCTCAAACAATCGGTATCTGCATGCTGAGATCAATACCTGGATCCCAAACCAATCTCAGGGAAGCGGCTCCACCAACCTGTCGTGTGAAACTAACATAGTCATTATGCTCTGATCTGTGAAGCCACTCATATAATAACCAAACAACAGCCCATATAATGTCAGAATCCCAAACCTCTGCAGGATCTGTCGAACCAATCCGCCCTGTGTTGCTATCATCTGTAAGAAAGATCTCAACCCAACTGAGAATCTCGCTCCAACTGGGATCTCCCATACCTCTATGGTCATATGCCAGAGAAAACCAAATCTCATACCGATCAGCTCCAAAAATGAAAACCGACCTCGAGTATGTCCCTCTGATTTGTTGCCTGAACCAAAAACTGTGCTGAAGAGGCAAACTGTCAAAACCGCCGGATAAGGCTTCCACCTGCGATGCACTGAACAACTCTACTCGAAACCCCAAATCAACGTAAGGACTCCATGCCTGTCAATAACTGGAGTCATACAATGTATACCATTGTGTGAAAAATTCACACCAACCAGTATAACCAGCATACCAAACTCGATAACCCCATACTGAATAAGTCCTGCCTGATCAACATCATCGCCGAGTGGTAGTGTAAGAAGAGACAGATCACTCATCATGCCACAAGACATAACTATCTCTCCTGGATTGCGGGTACACAAACCACACTGCTCATCAATTGAGCTCATCCCGCTACTCCAACCTGGTGACTAAGGCTCACCTCTGATAACTGCACTTGGGTCCGAGACCCTGCAATCAATCTCGTCCTCAACCATGGAATAGGAAGTATCTCCCTCATCTATCTCAAAGAGGGGATTACTAATAATCAACTCCGCACCCATATCAAACAAGGAGTTATCCATCGTTTGGAAGTGGTCCAACCCATCCAAGAACTCTCTGTGACCCAACGATCTTCTTGGACAATTGTCCAAGTCATAGGTCTGTTGTATGCTGTCAAGCTCCTGAATCACCTCTTGATAGAATTCAGTCCTATCCCTGTTATCCTGCTCTCTGAACTGACTAGAGACCACAATCTGATTTCTTGCCTCCTGTAGAGCGATACGAGTATGCTCCAAGGTGCCCTGAGTAGCACTAAGCTCGTTATTGAGCTTATCGGCCTCAACCTCCTTATTCCTCAGCTGCTCAGCATAATTCCTAGCAACCTATAACAGGCGGTCACGGTCTATAAGAAGTCTCAAATATTTTGATTTCCAATCCTCAAATGCTGTCCTGACCCCCTGTAAATCTGCAGTAAAGGATCCAATCCTTAGGTTGTCTTGCCCTCTATCCCTCTGAGCGGTCCTGTACATATGATCAATGATCTGGTGAGTGCTATCATGGTGAACTAGTGCTGCAATAATGGCGTCATCAGTAACTTTCAGCTGACTCTTTAAGACACACCTCTCGTCAGTGTTATCCCGAGATGTAATACCAAAAGGGTTGTCCATATCTGTGTGATGCAAAAGTGAAGTGCTGCTAAAGAAGTCACATGATTCCTCATTACCGGAATCACTAAAGGTCTCCAACTAGTTACCACAACCTATAACCATGGAGTTATCAAACTCTGCCACCAAGTCACCAAAGTAGATTTCTGAATACTCACCACTAAGTCCCGAAAGTGGAGTAGTCTCAACCAGTGTTGAAAATCTCGGCGATATATCGCGCGTATCGCGATATATCGCTCAGTTTTTTGCCAAGCGATTTAATCGCGATTTATCTCGTAGCCGATATTTTGTATGAATCGCGGCGTTTATTTCAGTTAAAATCGCCAAAAACGTGGCGATATCAGACGAAAAACTCGGCGACCAAGTCAAGGGAGAGACCGAGCAAATTTTTAGGGCTTTTTCGCAGGCAAAAAGCGACGAAAATCAGACGCGACGGGTAAGTTTGAAGAAACACGAGCAAATTTTTAGGGCTTTTTCTGCATCCTTTACCAGCAAGTCGAATTAAATCAAAACAAAATTATTGTTCACGGACTATATGCTCGCCACTACTTTCATATTTAATGTTTCGACTTTACATGTTTTGTTTTTATTTTAATTTTTTTTGTTTTTTCTAATTAACTTTATATCTTTATACTTTATGTTTCAAACTATGCACATTTGTTATTTAGTTTTGCTTTTTATCCAATATATTAGAATTAAATATTTTAAAATATATAAACTTGATTTTTAATTATAATATATTTATAATTTAACATTTAAAATTTAAATATATTTTTACATTATATAATACTATAATTTTAAAAAAATTATTATAATGTATTTAAATTTATAATATTGTTATATTTTTACAAATTTATAACATATATTATTTAATATTACAATAAAATAAATCAAACTATTCTATTTTAAAGAATTCAATTTAGATTTCAAAAACTTATATATAAAATTTAACGACTTCAAAGTATTTAAATTAAACTTAACCAATATATTATATATAATATAATATTGTTCAATTTTAATAACTAGAACATTTAAATATATCAATTGAATTTTTTTTACTTGGATTAAATAACAATGAATGTTATTGTGACTTCAAATTAATACATATTATATACAAACTTTATTATGAATAAATACTATATAATTTTCAATTATAGAAATAAAATGTAGTAGATGATCTATTAAAAAAAAGGTTACAATATAAATGTGTTAGATAAATCATAATAATCACAAACTAACATTAAAATCTGGTGTATATGTGTGTGCTTTAAGAATATTTTAAGAAATTATATATTTTCAAATGTTCGATAAAAGTGCCGATTTATTGCCGATTTTTTCACCGAGTTTTTCAAAAAAATTGGGCCGGCCGAGTTTTTGCCGAGTCCGAGTTTTTCAACTTTGGTCTCAACTGTTGTCATGTCCCTCTATTTGAAGACCTTCGGGTGATATCCTCATCTGGTTTTATAGAATCTCTAAAGACGAAATGACAATAATAGAATTCAATTAGAACTTTAAGAATAAAGGATGAGAACAATATTATTAATGTATTAAATAATTTATAATGATATATTATTAAAATAATTATATATTAATTAATATAATATTGAAATAATATAATATATAATACAATAATAATATTGATACATAATCAAAATATAAAAGTTGATATATCGAATATTAATATTAATATAAATAATATATGTATCAATATATATTATATTATATTTTATAATATATATAATAAATATTAATCGAATATTTCATAAGATAACTCTAAATATAATAATGAAACACTTATTAATGAAATGTGAGTATCTAAACTAAAGGACTTCTACCCCTAAAGACGCGACCTTGGAGGAGAATACGTCACGACAATTCATTGAACAATATGCGGGAGGAGCAAACCAGTATAAAGGGGAATGGAGAATCAGAACACATTATGAAAGATGGGCATTAAATAGAGGAGATTGCACAATGGACAACCCGCGACTTTGAGTTTGTGTAGACCCTGTAACTTCACGCACTCAACAATTGGAAAACCCGGTAACATTATTGTATTCGGTAGTCTTGGACATGTATCATTCTTCGTGGCCGGTGAAATACATACTGTATGATCATCCATAAACAGACAGGTTCAGGAACGTAAAAGGACTCACGATGAATACGGTAAGCGCTAAATGTGTGAATAGAAAAAAGAGGAGTTTCCAGATGGTCAAGGAGTCTCATGCGATAGACAAATTGGAGCGGACGGCTCTCAATGGCAATCTGATTACCATGGCATTTTTCCATACTATATCAGTAAAAATATAAATAGTCATTGTGTTGTTCACTTCGTAAATAACAATAAGCACACAATATTAATGCTTGAAGAAGCGAAGACAATACAGATTCCATCTTCGGGCCCGTCAAAGATTGAAGGAAATAAGGAAAGTTCACCGCCTTGCAAAGCACAATCAGCAAAGAAACCTCTCATTGGTAATGGTACAGAGAAAGACCATATATTGAGAAAACCATATCGCAGTTAAAAAACAATAATAGCTAGAAGATACACGGTCATGAGTGAAGTCGACCATTATCAATATCGATTTCATAATGAGATGATTAATGGAGAATACTGATTATCAATGTCTAATAAGGGAAGAGTCGTGAAAATAAACAACGATATAAATTGATTGGGGATCACATCGTAGAAAATCCACGATGAAATACAGAGAGAATATCCAGCCAATTATAAACAAACCTATAAGACAATAGACAAACAATGATCTTCGATCAAGTATTCGTTGGCCATGGAGGTTTGTGAGATCATAGGTCTATCAAGATGGAAACCAAATTTAAGTACTGCAAATGTAAGAAAATTAGCCTACATGATAAGTAATTACTATTAATGTGATTACAAAGGATTGGCTATCAAGAGGTATAAGGGATAAGAGACATGTTGGTTAACCCGAAATTAGCTTTACATATTATAAAGATAATCATAGATCATTATAGGGGAAAATGGTTCAAATAGATTCAGAATGAAGGACAAGATGATCATCAAATAAGATGGGATCCATTGAAGAAGAGTCAAGAGATGCCCAACCTGGAAGGTGGGAACGTTACAAATTGCTTGAAGCAATATCTATTGATTTCATAGATATCACCTCTATAAGTGATGAAGTATTCAGACTCAGGACATATCTAATATATTGCATAAAGTTCTTATCGGAAATAACATTGGATATTTGATGAAATAACTTTGTGTGGTTTTATCAAGTCAATTATTTGAGAAGTAAGAAGTCAATATAAGATTAATGTTCCCTATTTTCTGAGGTAACGAACGAGGGACATTTCAATTGTGGTGTTTCTGTCACTAGGCTGCTATCTATCTTCCCCTTGATCGATCTTGCAAACATGCCCCTGTGACCAGCCCTCCTGGCATAAGAAACAAATTTGCCTTGTACTCACTAGGTCCTGGCCTATCACCGGAGATCCTGCAACCTGTAAGCCTAATGAAACTTGTTCATTTTTTGAAAATGAACTCATGAATCTTTCAGCCTGAAGCTTGATTAATTCAACTGAGAGTTCATATGTCATGGGTGCATTCCTTATTCCTCCTCTCCATATTGCCAACAATTTAGATCGCAATTGTCTGCATATGTCATAGTCATCATCTAAGATCGAGGATAAGATAGTTCTTATGCATGTCTTCACCCCATCTGGATGACACTCCCTGTAATTGTTTAGGAGACATTGAAATACTTGCTGAATCATTTCATCATAACCAAGATTCAGCATGTGACTGAAAACTCTGCTGCTTGCCATTAACTCCAAGATTTTCAAATGCTTCCCGAAGGTAGAACCTCTGTCATCTCTTAGTCCATCTAAACTGTCAACCATCAGCGGTAACACCTGTCTCCAAGTGTAAGGTATGATAGGAGCTGTAATTCGAGTGATCTCACTGAGACATGAGGCGACTGCAAGCCTAACATCTCGAAGTGGATGACTCATAAATCTGCGTTGCACTAAGGCAACCATTGTGGGATGCATGGCCCAATTAAAAAGCTTGCAATCGGCTTGATCTATCCGGAATAGATATGAATTTATTTCATTGAGTTTGGCCAGCATGCTGCTTGTAATTTTATGCTCTTCTAGTTGCCATCCAAGGCAACATAACTCATTGCCTATCTCCATTTCCTTTCAGATATCTCTGAGTTGCACATTGTAGAATGTGCCATTGAACTCCTTAGAGAAAATCAGACTTTCCAAGGTTGCCATGATTTAATTTTCACTGAGGTTTGCAATAGACTGAATAAGATTTAGTACAATCAACCTCTATAGATGAGATCTTGTCATAAAATTTTTGATCAATTCTGGCTGAAGGTATTTTACCTCTGTAATCTCACTGAAATGGTCAAGGCAACCATGACTGAGAATTTTCTGATTAACTCTGGCCAAAATGGTTACGTAAATGAGCTCTGGAATTACTTGTTCTATACTGCCTGAACATTGGGCGGAGGCTGCTTCTGCCTTCAATATTCCAATGCTAACTGTACAGTGACCAAAACTTAGATTTCTTCGGTTTTCGATGCTTCCAAATGCAATGACAGTTATTAGGTTATATACCAGCAGTCTTGACCACTAAGAATGAGTACTCTGTTAACTCTCAGAAGGCTATGAATGGTGAACAACAAAGACGTGGTTCTCTGTCCTCAATGAACAGCTTCAAATTCGTAAACACTTGACAACTGAATCAATCTTCTACCACCATTAACCACAACTTCTGGAGAAACATATTTGCATTGGAAAAGATGAAGCCTCTGAATAAACTATCCCCGTTTGTTCAATTTTATTTTTGCCCTCTTTCGAATCTCCAATTTATAATTCTGACATTATTTCAAACATATAACAGCAACTGGTATCACTCTAAAATAGTCACTGGATGCCAGACCCTCCCTTAGCTCTAGCCACGTTTCTTCTCTAAACAACTGCAGGTTGGTCTCCTTCCCTCACGGGGATATAAGCCTGTCCACTGTTGTTGAATTTTATGTGCCGATTTCAACGTTCAGTTGTGCCTTTAAATTTAGTATAGATTCTTTAGCAGTTTTGACCCACAAAACTCTTCATGGCTGAAGTCGACAATAATCAGGGAGGCTAGGAATTACACTGTCAACTCACGATTTATCCTCAAGCCATCGTCTGTTATCCCTCCATGATTGTGTGGCACTCCCTGTACCTTTCGTGTGTTGATGTCTCTTCCTGTGGCCGCTAGAAGACCTAGGGGCATTACTAGTCTTGAATCGCGGGTGTATACATATTGCTGTGCATGCTAGGTGATCACACGATGGCCAACAAGGATTAAGGGTGGCGCTTTACCTCTGTCGCTACCATGAGTTGGGTTTAGGGAAGGTAGTCATACTATCGACTGTGTCTACTAGTCTCGAGCTAATAAAGACGCACCAGTCCCTTATTAATATCAATACTCTGCTAACTCCAATGGGCTCAGATTTAGAGTCCTTTACCACTGTGGTTGGTGCCAATGCTTGCTCATGAGCTTCCACTGACGTTCGGGCCCAGCTTCTTCCGAATTAGGAGTTCACACAACACTCCGAACTGCCCACGCACACTTCCTTTCGCGTCACCGTGGATAAACGTCTTGCCTAGGCGTGTAGACTGACGCGTAAGACTTCCTTCTATTCACGCTGGGAAGCTGTTACCTGTTCGGTGCCTTAGGCACGAGCTCACTGCTCTATTTTGGGGCCCGCACGTTACCACATTATAAGTTCGACTTATAATAAAGCCCAAACGTTAATCTCCGCAAACTCTTCCTTCCATCGAAATGAAGATAATTTAAAAGTACCTATTAGCTATTAGGCGACAGGCAGCTCAATTCAGATGAGACAAAGGTTTTGAGATGTTATCGGGCTGCTAGGCACATAGACAGCTTATTGATACAGAGACTTATCGAACATTTTTAATATGGTCCCCAAAAACCATATGATATAAATCAATACCAATTATAATCGTCACTAGGCCCGACGATATAAAACAAATTCTTAAAACCCAAACCAAGGTGTCGGTTCTAAAATACACTGCGATATTCCCTTCACATTGCCATGCAGTGTTTGATATTCCCCTTCACAATGTCTGAGCCGTGTTTTGAAGATATATTTTATTTGACTGAGGACGTTTACGGAGGTCGTGTCACATAGGATGGCTGTAGTCCCGGTTATGCAGTCCCATGTGACTGGGGGAAGAGGAAGCACAAACCAACAACGAATGCACAATCGACTGATTTTGTTATTCCTTCAGTGCGGCTGGGTGTTCACACTGGTGTTAAACTCCTTAGACGTCCGTTTCTTAACTAAATATCAGTTTAGTATTAATGCACGATTCAATATTGTGTTCACAACTGCTGCTGGGACTAAGTCTTGATCACTTTATGGCGTGAGCAACTACTCGATTGTTTAAATGCGAAACTTCTTTGATATGCAATATTTGACTTCTGAAAGTGAACAATCTTCTTGTCACTATACTAAGAGCATAAAATAACAGTGATTTCTGAATAAACTCCACAGGCTGGCAGAATGCTAGGCTCTGATACCACTGAAATGACCCTAACCGGCCATTTACTAATTTCTCACAAATATATCCCAAGCAGATTTAAAACAGACAATAACATGCAAATAACTAGTAGATATATTCAAATAACCAGTAGATATATTCAAATAACCAGTAGATATAATCTTATTAAACTTCTTAGAAAATGGTATGTATTTTACAACAACAATACAAAACCATAGATTATAACATTCCAATCTGAACTACAGGCAAATAACAGTAAGACTGGATGTAAAGAACCTGGTAAAACAGTGGCGAATTTTGATGTGAATCCGCACTGGGATGAATCGGGTTTCTATCCAATCCAACAAGAAATGCTAAAGGTTTCCGTCCTCAGATTTCTGATTCGATAGCTAAAGATTCTCGAATTCTGAAGGAGAGATAAAAATCCATAAACTAAAGCATGCTGAAATGAGACTCAACCTCCTCTTGTGGCTGTAGCTGAGACTCTTCAGTTCCCCCACTGTGACTCTTCATATTCCCAATTCGTCTCTTTATAATTTCACTTTAAGTCACTTTTTAAATAAATTGACCATTGAGTTATAAAGTGAAATAATAAATAAAGTGAGGAATCTTCCATTATTAAAATGGAGGCCCAAACGAGCTCGGATGTTGATGTGTGATAGCTCGCCGGAAAGCTCTTGGTGAGACACTCCAAGTCTACTACTGAAAAGCTGAGAATTCTGAACCCTGTTGACTTACTATAAATAGTAAGTACCCTGGAAACCTGCAAAAACTACTCCGATTGGCCTGGAACTGAAACCACTTAGGCCAATTATCTCCTGGAGCACTGCCACGCCACGGTGAGCCCTCCGGACCAAGGTAAAAAGGCTAACGACACGGCACAATATAACGTACCCCAAAATGGGGACATTACAAGATCCTCATGTTGTGAACAGGTAAGAACTTTGACCTATCACTTTTCCTTTCTTTACTTACCGGTTGCACCCTTTTCCCTCGGTTGCGTTGTTGACACCGGTTGTATCCCTGTCCTTGGCTGTATCCTTTATTCGGTTGCAGATGCACTTTGCTTAGTGACCGGTTGCTCTTGATGAGCAGATGTAGTCTTTTCTTCCTTGCATTGTGTCACCGGTTGCCACCGGTCGCCAAACCAGCCTCTTTACATACAAATCTTCTTAGATCTTTGGACCTTAGATTGAGATGACAAAACATCTCCTTTTTCTTTTCTCTTTTGCCAATCAATGACAATACTTACTTGCCATGTACCGGTAGCAGGCTTACCTGTTACCATCTCTTGATGCCAACAGGGATAAAACTCATTTCTGTATTCATTGAAAAAAAATCTTTCTTGCTTGCTCTTATGGGGCAAATTCAACCCATATGTGGACTGATTCCACACTTGAAAAAATTTACCTTCCAAACTCTTCTCTTGGGGGAAAAACGACCCATGTTTGGACAACTTCTAAACTTAGAAAAATTTTCACTTTCCAAACTCACTTTTGGGGGAAAAACGACCCCTGTCTGGACAACTTCCAAAATTAAAAAAAAATTCGCTTTCCAAACTCACTCTTGGGGGAAAATGACCCCTGTCTGGACAACTTCTAGACTAAGCAAATTTTTCAAGAAAAAGCTATCTAGAGTGGTGGAAATTCATAGTATGTTTGGATTTTGCCTTCAACACTTAGAATTGTTTTAGGAAAAGGCCAATTAAATTGAGGAAATTCACTGTAAGTCCAAATTTTGATCAAAGCAAGTGGGAAAAATCATTATAAATCTGGATTTTGATCGAAATAAAAGGGGAAAATCATTATAAGTCCTGATTTTGTGTATTTTTATAAAGAAAAATTGATTTTTCGTATGATTTTGGCCATTTTAAATGTGGAAAATCAATTTCTATAAGGGCCCGTTTGTTTGCCGGAAGATGGCAAGAATTGGAAGATGATAATTAGGTTTTCACCATTCTCCACTGTTTGGAACGCTCATTTCAAAATCGGGTTATACCATCAAAACCTGAATATGCCACCAAAATGGGCATAAATTGGCATATCCATCTTCCCACCAAAGAGGTGGAATTTGAAATTAAAACCTGGTTTTGAGATAATCAGGTTTTGACTCAGATTCCAATTTTGCAAACAAACGGGCCCTAAGGATTTTGAGACCCTTATGCATGGAATATGCCTTTATAATGAATTCTGGACTAATTGACTAGCCAAAATTTATATACACGTAGGATTTTATGTTCAACCCACTATAACTTGACCCTGGAGGACTTCAATTTTGATGTTCCCACTTTAAGATCGCAAATCGACTACTTGATTTCTTTACGTCCCCTCAGTCTTTTAAACCTCAGAATTGCCAAATTTATTGTAAAAACCTAACTAACCTAACGACTACAAGCAAAGGAGGGGGGTCCCCATTTGCAATGGGGTGATGGTGTATAAAGGTCACAACAAGTACCCGTCGCTCAGAATGATGAAGTCAACCCTTGGCTGAATAGATAACTCATGCCAACATTAGTATCTTATTCTTTACATCAAAGGAGGCAAACGTGTCTCAATATGATGTCTTAATCTTGTTGGAAAAGCCCACACCAACAGTCTTATTCAAATGCCTAGCATATATTTTCATATAAGTCACCCGACAAAGAGTATGATGGGGCTTATGCCAAGATGAGATGATGGTGATAAAATTCAATAAAATAATCAGGAATATAATTTCCCAGCAAATATTACCTTGTTCCTAGGAATCTCCAATAATTCTATCACCTAGATTGGAATAATCGGCTATAATAATATTTCATTTATTTGTCAAATGCCCTTATTTACCTTAAAAACTTCACTTCTGAAAATTTACCTTAGGAGTTACTCTGAATTTTGTCTTCAAAGAAGACTTCACAAGTTTCATAAGAAAGGCAAGCTGAAGAATTTATTCTTTGAAGTTCCAAACCTTCACAAACTGCTGAAATAAACTTAAGTGTGAATTCTGAAATGAATCCACCAAATAGGCTGAATGGGCTTTCATCCAAACAACCAAAATACCCAAGGGTTTTCCTTCCAGGGCATGCTGTACCTGCAAACAAAAGCTCTCCAAGAAACTCTGTATCATAACAAGTAAAAAATGAATGCCAAATGACTTTCCAACATCTCCTTTTAAAGGCCCAGCTGAAACTTCTAGAAGAGTCTAATTTGACCTCCTATGAAAGACCCCCAACTAGGTTACAAGGCAATTTCCTGATGTTTTGGTTTTTGATTGACTTTGACCAGCATTTTAGGAAAGGTTTCTCTAATTTTTTTTTGTTTTATGGTTTTCAAAGATTTTTGATTTTTAAAAATTTTTGACCATAGAAATTGCAATGCTTGGAAATTGATAACACAATTGAAAGGAAACTAACTATGAAATAAATCACACCAAAGAGACCAAAATCTGAAACTTTTTTTATTCAAATAATTTCTAATCTAGTTGTAGTAGGCTGTATTGTTTTGACATATGTGATAGCAGCAATATTTGGATTGGATTTATTTGCAACTCGTGATACTGATCTCTGCTATCTTCGTCCTGCTGATAGAAACTGCCAAATTCTGATTTTATGCTGCCTATAGCAGAGACTGCTCAATGTCCAGCTGGCAATGGATTGTAGTCATTGCTGATGTATGGCTGACCCAAACTGATTAGAAAATGTCTGATACACTGCTCCAAAACTCTGATTTGCAACTTGATGTCTAATACTTGCTCATGAAATGATTCTTCAAGCCCTAACACCAAACCTAGAGAACCTAAATTTTGCTTGGAGGTGGTACGACCAAGGAATGTAAGTCTGAAATGCTTGTAATCTTCTGTACAATCCCAGATCTGATAATTAAATAACTGATATGTGCCCCTTTCCCAATCTGATGCAAAATCCTCCTCCAAATTCGAAGATACTCCGTTTCTATCTCTGAATAGTGTTGTAAAGTTAAAATGATACCAGGAAGGCTGGGGTTTCGTCCAACTTCCTCCACTTCCAAGAGTTTTTGTTCCTGGAAGCCTGATTGCTGCTCAAACCTTCTCACAGCTCAAACTTCAATAGCTGATGTGAAAATAATAACCTAGAATGATAAATAATGGCTGCCACAATTCCTTTTTATTTCTTTTTGGCTTTCCCTCCAAGAGATTCAAACATTTTAGGGTTTCCATCGTTTATTTTTAATGAACTTTATAATATTTTGTTTTATTTAATTTCCCTCTGGGGGTTTGAACCAACATGAGGCCTTACTTACCATTAATAAAAATGGTCCCTCTTTTAAAAAACAACTTATAACTCCACCTAGGGAAGTGTGCCATGGGGCCACTTATTATATTTTATTATAATATAAAGTGACTAGATTAATTCACTTTATTATTATTTTATTTAAATCAAATGTAAGAAATAATTTAATTAAAGCCAATTTATTCATAAATTGATCATCGGGACTCGAAATGGAATTCTGACTAATGCCACCTATCCACAGATGATGTCTGACTACTGTAGCTGAACTGAGAGTCCCCCATAAAAAAGTGGATCTTCCCTAAGAAATAGGAATTTTAATTGAAGTCTCCAAAATGATCTTGTAGGTCCCTCGATGTGATCCGGTCAACTCTTAGTCAATCCCTAAAAAAATAGGAATCGCTCCTATAATTTAGGAGACTATACCAAACTGCCCAAAATGGCTCATAAAGCCCCTACATAGCTCCACAAACCTCTAGATGGGTCCCCTATCCATACTGCTGACCTACGGAAACCCAGGTTATAGGCCAACCCTTTGCTATTTGCTGAATGGTCTACGGAAGGAACATTATAGTCCTCCCTTCTCGGAGATTGCTTGTCCTCAACCAATCTGCACCTGCATACTGAACACCAATTCCTGGATCCATACCAATCTGAGACATGATGCTCCACCAATTTGTTCTGCTACTCTGATATAAACATCTTTATACCCCAAGTGAAACAACTCATCATGGATCCACTAAAGAAATGTACTACACATGTCAATGAGAGGTTCCCAAACCTTTATGCTGGGACATCCTTCCATCATGTCAATCCTCATAATGCTGCTGCTATGATTCAGAACATCTTCTACCCACTTGAGAATTTCACACCCAATGAAGCCGCTAGAACCATCAACAGTCAAGGCTGAAGGGAATTCATTAATGAGGCAGTCTCCAACAAGGGAAGTGCGATGAATATTTCTCCAAACTGCTGCTGCAACTTTACCTATATCTCCACAAGTTAGTGTGCCTTCATTGTAGGATGCTAAGTATATGTTTTGTTTAGCCATAAACCGAATGAAGTTCCTTACATGCTGATCCTCGTAGCCCAATGTAAAATCCAAGAAGAATGAATCACCAATCAACAAGTACATCACTGCCCTAGCATATGGAAGAGGTGACAAATCCATCAATGAATGGGAGATGTTTCTATTTCTCAACAAAGATATGCTTTTAGTGTCTGACCCACTATGTATGCAACCAAATATCTCATCAACTATAGGTAGGAAGTATTCAATTTCACACCCAACCATCCCTACTTGAATGTTCTCAATGCAAGTTCTCAAATTTGACTCATGAGACGAAGGAGAATTACTGACCAAACTCTAAAAATCTATAATTACACCTCTTCAATATATCTTCACTGTCCTCTTCTTCCCTTGGAAGAAATAAAGACCTAATGGATGATCCTCTTTGTTTCCTTGCATCATCTAGCTGATTGCGACATTCTTTGACTCTTTGGAGGTGCTGTCTTACTTGGGCAGAAAGCATCTTTGCTTGGGTAGCTCTATGCAACCAGTCTTCATTCAGCCTTTGACAATGGTCTATATCTGCTGCCCCAAAGTACACAAAATCTGGTTTGTAATGAGGTGTATCATTCAGATCATCATGACCCATGCTTGAATCACGTGCATCCCCAAATGTAGAATGCAAAACATTGTCCTCTTCTTGATCAAAAACTACCACATCTTAAGGAAGAGAAGTTATGCCACTACTGTTATGAACTTCAGAACTACAGTCGTATCTTAGTGACAAATCTTCAATTGATACAAGCACCTTTTTCTTCTAAACTTCATGCTTGACCTTTATATCTTGAATGACCAAGCTGGAGGTCTCTTCTTTGCCGATCAGCCCATGTTTCAAATCTGCAAACTCATGAAAATGAGGAAGGGAACTTCTACTGTTCATGCCCGGAAAATTAGGATTGATTTTTTTATCTTCATCCATGCTTTTGACATCCTCAATGCTTATTCCCTCAAAAAACCCATGAACAAACAAGCTGTCATCAACATCAGCGCTGTTACACCTGCCATCCTTCATGTCCAATGGGAAGGGGAAAGTTGGGACAACATTTTGGTTCAAAGAGGATTCATCACAAATAAGATCCATATCATGTGAAGGAACCATCACACCCAGTTCCCAAATGCAAAAGTGCTGATTGCTATTTTCAGGGACTATGTGATCCATGTCTCTTTGTATACAACATATCAATTTTTCTAAGTACCATCAGATGTGTAAACACCATCCAACTCAGAGAGGATTGCCAATTAACTTCTCCATGCCCATCTCGCCCAAAGTACGAGTTTTCTGTTCATCACAAGAGGCTGCTGTGAGTGACTGATTTTCTAATTTTGTAGGTGAAGCATGAACTAAACTCAACTCCACATTCAGCTCTTCAATCTTATTCTCTGCTACGAGGAGAGCTACTTGAGACTTTTCCAAAGCTTCCCTAGTCCTCACAAGTTCCGAAGCAAGAAGATCAACCTCCTCTTATTTCCTTCTCTAAGCATTTGACTACATAATACCAAGACCAAGAAGATGATCTCTATCCGAAAGGATTTAAATAATTATTATTCATTGTCTCCATGGCTCTCTTAAACACCTGCAAATCAGAGATTGATGAAGCCTCTTCTTTGCCTTTATGTCTTCCCTCAAGTTGGACCTTCCAAAGGTAGTTCTCTATTAATTTGTGGGAATTATCAAAATGTGACAAGGCTGCAACAATCATATCTTCAGTGACCTTCAACTGGCTCTTCAAATTATGTGATTCAAATGCCCTAGCACCAAAACCATCCTCATGTAATGAATTTTTTGATTTGTCCTCAAGATCATGCCATGTTAAAGATCTTTGGTCAAACTCATCAAAGTGACTTGGGCTGCCACACAATAAAATTTCTGATTGTAAGATCAATAACACCATCAAAAACATCAAACTTACCAGCTGAGGCCTATCATTCCTCAAGTATAAATGGTGGGACAACTCTAAGATCAATCAAATAAGTACTAGTGGAATCCATACCTTCTTGTGATTCATCATTGTGAAGCTTTAAATCAGCATGCTCTATGTCAATGGGACTCATGAATACCTCTTGTGTAGATGCCTCGTATGCTTCTTTATTTTGATCAACTTCATGCTTCACATAATCATCCAGCTGAAATAACCTAGTCAATTTGTCTTTATGTTGTTCAACCAACCTCTTTAACAACTCATGTTGCCCTTTATACTATGAGATCAGAGGGAGGTTCTACTGCCTCTTCAGGGAGACCTAGTTACTCTCCTTCTTCAGATACATAGACTAGAGGTGTCTTGCCCTTTATCTTCAGGAAGCCATTAGGCTTTGGGACCACACACTTAAGCACTGGCACCTTGCAATGCCTCAACCCTATCAATTCATTACTTCCTTCTTCATAGAGATTCACTCAGCACACAACACCAAGCGTCACCCTGGCCCTGCCCTTTGTTCCAAAGCTGTGAAGTCTAGGACGGGCTCCTTTCAACAGTGGGCTACATCTTCCAGGACCACTCCGAAGCGGCCGAGGGTTCCGACTAGTCCTATAGCCTATCCTTTTGTTTTGGGGTACTTCATGGTTGTTCAAAATCCTTTGTGGTGTTTTAGGGGATTTCTTTTGGGCCGCCCCCTCTTTGCTTTTGCTTCGGTTGTTGTTTCTTTCTTTTTTGGGTGCCGTTTGGTGTCCCTGTTGTGGGCTGGCCCCTCTTGTTGTTCTCGGCAGTCCCTTTGATCCGTTTTGTGGTCTTCTGCTGGACATTAATTAATAAATTTATCTTGTCTTATCTGCCTTATTTTCGTGCAAGGAATTATAACATTCAAACAAAATTTAGAATGTCCCGAGGTTGAATAATAAGTACAAATTAATATTTGTACCAATATATTCTTTCTATGCTCTATTCTTGATTTGGTATTTCTAGTTTTTCCTTGCTGGCCTTGATTTATCTGCTAGCATATCCTCTCCTTGAAGACTATATATGATAAGTCTTTTTCATACTAATCTGATTTTTCCAATACAATCAATATTAAATATATTTCATTTCATTCCCTCTATTTATGTAATCTCCTATTCCATTACCTTGAGTGTAATGTCCCCTTTTTGGGGTACAATATTTTGTGCCGTGTTGTTAGCCTTTTTATCTTGGTCCGGAGGGCTAACAAAGGCATGGCAGTGTTCCAGGAGATAATTGGCCTAGGTGATTTCAGTTTTAAGTCAATTGGAGCAGTTTCCACAGGTTTCTAGGGTACTTACTATTTATAGTAAGTCGGAAGGGTTCAGAATTCTTGGCTTTTCAGTAGTTGACTTGGAGCTTCTCGCCGAGAGCTTTCCGGCAAGCTATCACACGACGTCATCTGACCTCGTTTGGTCCTTCGTTTTAATGCCGGAAGATTCCTCACTTTATTTATTATATCACTTTATAACTCAATGGTCATATTTATTTAAAAGTGACTTAAAGGGGAATTATAAAGAGACAAAATGGGAATATGAAGAGACAAAGTGGGGAAACTGAAGAGTCACAGCGGCAGCCATAAGAGGAGGCTTGGAGTCTCATTGTGCATGCTTCAGTTTATGAATTTTATTTCTCATTGAGAATTCGGGAAGCTTTAGCTTTCGAATCAGAATTCTGAGGATGGAAACCTTCAGGCTTTCTCGGTGGATTGGACGGAAACCCAGTTCATCTCCGGTGCGGATTCATATCAAAGTGCGCCATTGTTTTACCAGGTACTTGGTCATCCGATCTTACTGTTATTTTTTGTATTTCAGATTGGATAGTGTAATGCATGGTTATTGTATTGTTGTTGTATAATACAAACCATTTTCTGAGAAGTTTTATAAGATTATATTTGCTGGTTATTCGAATATATATATCTACTAGTTATCTGCATGTTTTTATTTGTTTCAATCTACTTGAGATATATTAATGAAAAATCAGAAAATGGCCTGTTAGGGTCATTTCATTGAGGTCCACACTAATATCTTTCTTAAATACATCGGCTTCAATTCTGTGCTGTTCACTGGTACGCTACTTCTACTTGCTGTTGGTCTTCATTCAAGGGAAACTTGATTGTATTGGATGATTATGATAGAACTCCTATTCACTGATTATATATATATATATATATATATATATATAATTCTGATTTCATTTTCATTATTCTATATATATATATATTTCTGATTTCCTTATTATTGTCCTTTTTATCCTTAATATATATATATAAAATTCTGTTTTCCTTATTATTATCACATACACACGAACATATAAGGCTCCTTTATTCTTAACAGAATATAATATTCTTTTACTTAGTATTGATTCTTAGGTACTTGCCAACTTATAATATGATTCACTGATTTTCATCCTCTGATGAATACTTATTATCTTTAATAATCTCTCGTCGCTATTTCGTTTCCTTACTGAGTAGAATAATATATATTCTTTTATATTTATTTTTATATTTCTTCCCTCATATATAAATATATCAGTCGGTAGACCAATAGACTTGATTGTATCCCCTTGATTGAATGACCTCAATCCTCTTATATACCTGGAATCATTGAATGGTTGCATCAATTAGGAATCAAAGGACATGTCTATTCTTCAAGAGATCGCATCTGTTCATAACAACTATCGCTGCTTAGTCTGTCATCGCACCTTTCTCTAAATCCTTTTCCTATCTCTAATTATAGTTTTTAGAGTATGACTTAGTCGACATTCTATATTGTACCCATACGATATATTGTAACATCTGCTCCTCCATAGTAGGCCATTATGGCGCCTGATTAGTCTCTCCCCATCTGGATAGGCTAATGGCTTCTTTCAGAGGATGTCAGCCAGTCACAGGCTTCAGTGGGCGAACATTTATATTTTTGGGCTCTTCTAAAGTTGAATCACTTTATTTTAGAAAGTGATATTATAAAGTCACTTTATGACTTAAAGCTACTTTATTTTAAAAAGGTAACTTAAGTGACTTAAGTGAGCACTTATATCCCACATTGCTTGGTTTTTAGTGTTTTCCCTCACTTCGAGGTTTTTTTTAAGAGAAAGGTATGCATTGGGAAAAACACCATGAACTTTATAAACAAAAGATAACGAAAATCTGGTTGCTCACGTGACTAGTTTTATTTACAAGGGCGCAAACCCTTCGGAAAACGTGAGAGGTTGGACATATCCCCAACACCTCATTAATGGTGGAATCATCTAGGTTTCACAATGGAGCTCAAAGAGTAAGTTAAGGGATCAAGTTTTATTGCACCAACACTCTTAAATTTCTAACATAGCAAACAAGGAATTCGTAGAATTTCAGAAGTAGAGGGAGTTGGTTTGCATGTTGGCTTCATACATTGAGGAAAAGAATACCAATTTGGATATTGGCCTGCATGTGGAGGAAATGAAACGATAATTATATGAGGTTTATTTGTTGGTGGTTGTTGTAAAGGAAGCTGAGGTCTAGTCCCACTTCTGGTTATATCCCGTGTTGACTGGAGGATATTGTTTGGCGTAATGTGGTTAAGGTGGGCGTTCTAAAGCCGACATCGAAGTTGCACATATCTCGGTAGCATCGCATGGCAAGGAAAGCTGGTGGTACCCTGCATGTATTGGCTGGCCTCAGTATTGAAAGCGTAACAGTGTTGCTTGCTGGCCGCGCATCACCTGATAGCTACGAGTTGAGCTGTGGTCTCCACCGTTTGTATTCTGTTGTCCTCAATTTTGACATCACAAAATTGAGGCAACCCTACGCAATTTTTCTCATGGATTCGTAGGTGTATCCTCTATGTTTCAAGGCATTGATAAGGTGTCATGAAAGTAGTTCGTCATCCTTGAATTGTATCTCATGTATCGTTATTTATGCGTTCTTTTTGAAGGTTGCCATCAAGTTAAATCCCCTTATTGCTTGTCAGAATGAGTTTTCTTCTTTGACTGCAAGCACTTGATTTTTGGTGGTCTCCAAGTCCTTATTCCTCATTTTCATTCTTCTTGAAGAAGTTTTTAGTCTTGTTTTTCGTTTGAGTCAATGCTCCTTTGAATTCCGCTCGTTTCGAGCTAACTTAGACCTCGATCGGAGTTGTCAAGCTCAAGTTATAAGATAAAAGGTCGGGTTTTTCAGGGCAACTGCATATTTTATTAAAATCCTCTAAAAAGTGGACTTTTTAATGGCAATTGCACGTAATAAAATTATTCTTAAATTTTAAATTGGATTTTGTCATCCATTTTAAAATTTCAACTCATTTTGAGTTGATTTAATCATAGTTTTTAATGTTTTATTAAAATTAGGCTTTTTAAAGTCTATTTTTATGTTACTTTATTAAAAACAATGGTTATTAGTTTAATTTTAATTACATGAGATGTTTTTAAGTGCAAAAGTGGGTTTTTCGTTGTTTGTTGCATATATCCATATGCATAAAACTCATTAAAATGCACTGCCAAGTCCTAAAAAGCAAGTCGGTGTAGTTTTTATAGGCAATTACATATTTTAAATAAAATTTGTTATTTAATATATGGTGAGTGGAGAATTTAAATTCATTTACACATGCATAGTTTGATTAATATGCATTTACTTCTCAAAAGCACATTGTTTCTCTTTAGTGAGATTTTCAAACTCTAAAAACATATGCTTTTTCTTTTCATCATATGCTGGGTGGCGATTTTGGGTGAAATGACATGTTTTTATGTTACTCAAACCCGTTTTCATCTTGACCAGTGTTTGGTGGAGTTTCAAGTGTAAAAAGCATATGTTTTCTCCTTTAAAAAGACTGTTATTATGTCTTTACTAAGACTTGCATACTTGAGTGGCGATTTTGGGCCTCAGAGCATGTGTTACTTATCATTAAAAACCCGTTTTTAAAGAGTCATTTGCTGGGTGGTGATTTTTAGTCCCTAGACATATGTTCTTTAATATCCAAAATGTGTTATATGCTTGAAGAATCCCGTTTTTAAAGTATTGCATTGCTGGTGGCGATTTTTGAAGAGAAAGCACATTGTTTTTACATGCTATTCTCTTGAGAAAATGCGTTTTCTTCCAAGTAATTGCTGGTGGCGATTTTTGCTTGAAAAGCATATGCATTCGGTTTGTTTCCAGCTTCTTTCTTTGTCATTTTCCTTCAAAAACAGTTCATTGGAGATCACAAACATCATCCAAATCCAAACGTTTTCAATCAAGGGCGGATTCTAGAGTAAGAGATTTTGTTTTTAGTTTGTTTATTGCTATTTTCGAATGGATTTAAAACCCTAGGCACCGTTTTTGAAGGCATTTGCATGAGTGTTGGATCTGGTCAAAGAAGCTGCTATTTCTCTGCAAATAAATTCTCTTTGATTCAACACTTGTCAAGCTTCGAATCTTGACTCAATGGGACATTTATTTTGGAAGAGAATTGAAGTCTATATAAGACTCTTATTTCTCAGCATTTCTAAATTCGAAAGTCTTCATGATCTTGTCCAGATTTTTCGAAGATTGCAGAGACTTCTTCCCTTATCTAATGTAAAAGAGCAGTAAGTTCATTGGTTTTTCAAAGAGAGAAGAGAAAAGTTTTCTTTGCACCATTCTTCATGCACAATGTGACTTCACTTCTAAAAAGCCCACCTACATAAGCCTTTTATACTGCTGCCAATTGACTTTAAACTCATGGTGGTCGAAAATCTCCATTTCATTATTAAAGAAGCATCATATCCTTTCATTTGCGCACATGTTCCCTTTCATGTCTTCTGCTGTCTACATATGCAATCACCTCCAAGAAACCTGTTTTTGGGTCTTCCTTACCATTTTTGAGCTAAAGTCCATTTACCTCTTTGCTGTCCCAAAGTTTTCCAGCCATATGCCGTGTTCATAGTCTTCCAAAATCCATATTTGTACATCAAAAAATGTGCAATGGACCCATCCATGCTTCATTTTCTCACCTAATACTTGTCCATTCATATGTAATACCCTCTGAAAAACCCGTTTTTGGTTTTTCTCACCACATAAGAGCCAATCTAACCCAAATTTGTTTGTTCTTCCGTTGTTCACAAGTATTCCATCCACGTACAATACCGCAAGCTCATTTCTTGTGCATTCAAAAAAGTGCAATGAATCCATCACTTGAAGATATTCTTACCTTGAGCAATCTTCATGTCACAGCTACTTAGGCATATCATATTGCTATGTTAGGAGAATCTCTAGCCAACACCAGAAAAGGAAGAAGAAAAGGCTCGAAGGATTGAAAGGGAGAATCAAGAAAGTTTGAAACGTGAGAGGCAAAATTGAAAGAATGATCTAAAATGGTGTTGCCTTCCTATGCTAATTATCCAGTTGTGCAACCAAGTTTGGATGTAAATGTAAGGCAGGAAGATATCATTTCAAACCTAGGGGCTTTCATTTGGAATCAAAGAGAAGATGACGCACACTATTCAGTTGCTCGGGCCGTCTTGGAGGAAGAGGAGGAAGTTGGTATTGCATTTGAAAGAGAAAGACAAAGAATTGAAAGGGGGCTTAGAGAAAGATTGGAACGTGAGCAAAGAGAAAGGATACAAAGAGAAAGGGAAGCCCATAGGAGAGCTCAAAGGCCACCCTTAAGAGAAATTCAAGAATTAGAACAAAAGCTAGATAAAAAGATTGGATCTTTCTCCCTAGAAAGGTTCGAAAGATTACAAGCATAGAATGCTTTCAAGACAAAAATGGCCAATGAACACTCAACGCAACAATCAAGGATGCATATTCCTGTTACAGATCAAGATGCTTTCACCAAACCAGAGCATATCAAACATCAAGCATCCTATAGTAGCAAGAAGACCAACAATGGATGATGTAATAGGGGTCGTGTCTTGTCAGACACTTAAAATATTTTCATCGTGCACTTGTAATTTGTATTTGACATATTACATGTAATGTAACAATAAGATGTAATTGCATGTGATAGTATCACGTGCAAAGCTGTTTCATGTAATCAAGTTGCAAGTGCATTAGGCATGCAACTTTGAATAACTCAAAATTAGTTAGTTAGTTAGTTAGGGAATAAGTCAAGGTGGTTAAGGGTTTTCTTCTTCTTTCTCCACCTTTCTCTCCACTCTTTTCCTATTTAAAGGAGAGAGATCATTGCAAATAAGGATCTTTTGGCAAGGCAAAAAAATTCTGCCAGTTTGTATTGTGCACTCTAAGACTTTGTGCTTGGATGTAAATTAGATTGCTTTCAATAAAAGAGGTAGATTGTTTTGAGAGTTTGTGCCAATTCAAACTGTTATGTGACGACATTTTCTTGAGTTGATTATGAGTTTTAATGCTTTGATTCAAGAGGGATTTGGATTCAATTGCACAGACTTTGAGCTGCCTGTTGCATTCAGAGCCAATTTGAACTTTTGAAGACTTTGTGTTGCAGAAGGACAAACTGTGATAGATAGTAGTAGCTGCAATTACTTAGAGCTGAAGACTTTGGGCTTCAGTTGTAAGTGTTTTTATTAAATTAAAGAGTATCCAGTAAGATACTTTGTGCCTTATTGGTTATTCTGCTTGAATCCTCACGAGACAAGCGTAGGAGACTTAGCGTTTCTGTTTTTGTTTCACAAATATAAAAAGAAAGCTGTTGCCCCTGGTATTGTTCTTATGTCAACTCCAGGGTCACCAGTATTATTGTAGCAATAAGGCACTTTTTGTTAAGTTAGAAAGTAGTAGTATGCAAATCATTCTTGGAAAAAGAGGAATTGATTGAGAGAACCGCCCTTTTTGTAATTTTAGTTAAGTTCCTGTTGAAGCCACCTATGGTAAGAAGGGATTCTCCCCTATTGCTGAGAGGAGAGAGAAATCTCATGAGATGTTGCCTAAAGTTACAATTTTGTAATTGTAGTCTTATCAGCTTCAAAATTTTTAGCCAATATATTCACACTAGAAGGCATGATAATTGTTGCGCGGGGTGTGTTCTAGATGGTCTTGGGCAGACTAACCGCAAACGACTAGCAAGAGACCGTGCTACTGCAGGTGCCACTATAGTGACGACTTCATTTGATACCAGTACCAGCTACAGTGGGTGGAAGTAGCGTTGAAGGGAGGTGGATGTGAGTCTAGCTGTCATGTCAACCACAATGTAGTCAAGGAATATTAGCTACGATTGCCTGGGGTCGATAGGAATGATGAAGTGTTAACATTCACAAAGGCATTCATCATCACGACGGTCACTGCGAAGCTTTTAACGCAGAACAAAAAAGGTGCACAAATATTAGCTATATCTACCTCGGAATATATACGCCTTTAGCTTAAATGTTACTAGTTTGTATTCAATCTGGACATTGAAATCAGTGATAGCATTGCTTGTAATGAAATTGCAATTTACATAATATATAGCTTTGCTTATATGATGAAAGATCCTCAACATGAGAAGAATAGTCATTTTGGTGTAATGCATTCCTTTCATACAAAGATAAAATTGAACAAGGAAAGATACATACATAGGCTGTAAAGATTAGAACAGCCCGGGCTCTCAGAAATCAGAGTCCTTGCAGTAATTATTTGGAAAACAACCAGCTAGGATCTTTACAGTGGTAGCAGAGCCATCAGTCTTGCCAACCTAGTGGGCTAGTTTTCAGCTTGTAGCAATGTTGTGTAGGCATGCATAGCAGACACAGACAGTACAGTTTTAGACACAATAGAGTTGAACAGGGAAAGCCAAAGTCTTTAGTACAAGTTGATGTAGAGGACAGCCATATCGAGGTAGACGAGGAGATTGTGTTTGAATAGGGCACTCGGGTTACAGGCATGGCTGAGGAAGCACATACAGAGGCCAGGGCGACAGTGAGGGCCATTCGTGAGGGACATGATCACATTTGTGATGTGTTACATCAGCTCATAGGGGTTATCCAGTAGTTGACGGTGGCACCTAGGAGACCACAGAGCCATCACAGTGGAGGCAGTATAGCGGGGTCACCTAGAGCAGCTAGAGTGCCCACTCGTACTTCAGATAGGCTCCTTATGCCTACCTTAACAGAAAATAATGCAGAGGAAGAGATAGCACAACCTGAGGCAATAGCTGCACTTCCTGATAATGTGTTGGCCATGCACGATGAATGGGATATGCTACTTGACCGGGTCAAAGCTGTAACGAGCCCAACTGGCTCTCAGCCGCCAACTAGCTTCTAAATCAATTTTATTTGCAAATTTCTATCGAATTTCAAATATTTATAACCTTTGCAATTTTTCAACAACAAAATAATTTGACATCCAACAACAATTTAAATCTGATTCCAAAGTTCATTATTAATTCATTCACATGGCTGAAAATTATTAAAAACATTACACATATTAAATAAGGAGGCAGCACCTTATTGAATAGTTTCAAAATCAAATGACGCCACTCCATTGGAATCAAACGCAGCACCTAAGAATGGAGATGTAGCAACTATCCAATGACACCAGCTTTAAATGTTCTCTCCCATGCTATTGGCAGCTAAAGACACCATCATCCAGGAAGTCTATACTGCAGAAAACAGCAGCCAATTCCAAATTCTTCTTAACCTTTATTGTACATGTACGACAACTAGCAAAATCCGTATAGCTTCAATTCAAATGCAATTTTTGACCAATCTTCTGTAACACCATTTCAATTTTGATCATAGCTTGGTAAATATAACAAAGAATTCGATGCTCTCTCCAACATTGAAGACCAAACACTCAAACCCTAGCTCTTCCTCATACAATTTCGAAATTCTCCTGTAAGCTCAAATTGAACTTCTGAATGAAGCCCACACTGTAGCAAATCTCAATGTTTATTTCAACACCTCAAATGCTTATCAAAACTTTGAAGAATTCACAATTCTCCAAGTCTTAAATTCTGAAACCCTTGTTCCAAATTTCTCTTCACACAAATCAATAATATCAAATGCACAATAGAATGAATGAAATGAATTTTGAATCCCCTTTTATAATATTCAATTTTCATTTGTCTTCATCTCCTTTAATTTACTTTAATTTCATTTCTCATAAAACAACTTTATGTTATAATTTAAAGATGACATATAATAAAGTCACTTTATTAATTTAAACTCCCCCATTGCTCCAAAAATGACCTTTTCATTAATATAATGATATTCTGACATATAGGGTCCCTGTTTTATGTGCTCAAGATTTGAAACTTCTCCACCCGGTTCCAACGAGCTATAACACCAAGGTGTCCAATATGCAATCCTAATAAAAATAATAACCTTAGCCAATTTAATTAAATAATAATCATAATTCACCCATCTTGTGAAAATGATTGAAGAAGCATCAAAATTGAAATCTGACAGCACTGGCGTGATCTTGATGAAGAAAGACGATGAATGAACCTGATGAGGTGACTTACTAAAAATAGACACTCCCTCCAAGATTCTTGGAGCCCAAACTAGAAGCCAAAAATATAAACGAAGAGCATCATTCAACTCCTCTAACTCACCTGAGCTCATCGGAACCATCCCTTGACTTACTATAAATAGTAAGTCCCACCAAACAGAGGCATAACCCTCAACAAGGTCCTCTGATTACCAATATTAGCCTACAAGGACCCGGTAATAGGCTAAATCCAATAACTCAGATGCTCGCTCAGAATGGGGACATTACAAAAGCTGATTTGACCTTTGTTCAGTATATGGCTCAAAAGAGAGAGTTTGGCAGGGCTCAACAGGATAGGAGACCTAGGGGTTAGAACAGAGATCTAAAACACGCAATGAATAAATTAGCCCTTTCTACATTTGATGGCAGCAGTAAGACATCTGCGAGAACTTAGATTCACAAGCTAGACACCTTCCTGACCCTTAAACCCATGTTAGAGATGGAAGCTATTAAGTTTGCGACCATGCATTTAGAGGGAGTAGCATATGACTGGTGGGATCATGGCCTTGTCACCCAGGATCATGGGCTGATTACATCTTATGAGGTTTTCAGCACGAAGTTGATCACATGCTTTGACAGGAAAGACATTGAGGTTTACTACAGGGAGTTAGCCTAGTTGAGACAGAGTGGGTATTCGAACCACTACATTTATGAGTTTCAGAGGATTTCCATTATGGTCCCCAATATGTTTGAGAGGAGGAAGGTAAATCTGTTCATCGAGGGCCTACATGATAGATTCAGAGGATTGGTTAGAGTCCTCAAGCCGAGCACATTGGATGATGCTATTAAGTTAGCACATGATTTGGATTCACCATCTTCCATTTTGTAGCCACCAAAGAAAACTTTCAAGGGATCTTCTTCATTCCAAAAGAATAAAAATCAGAATAAGAGTCCACCCCCTAGACTGGACTTTGAGACAAGAAATGAGCTAAGAAGAAAGAAATTGTGCTTCACCTGTAGAGAGCCTTGTTTCCAGACCTCAGGTGCCTTGGAAAAGGCAAGATACATTACATTGAGGTGGTTTTCGATGGTGAATGCGAGCAGCAGGAGGGCAGCAATGTTGAGGACAGCGATGAGGAGGCTAAGAACGAGCATTCAACATAGGGGAAGAAGAGGGAAGTCTCCCATGAGTAGCCTCCTATTACTTTAGCATCTCTCTCAAGTATCCCCACATGTCACCCTTTCCGTCTTAAGAGAGTGGTTAGAGGATAGCGGATCATTTGCCTCCTAGACACAGGTGCTACTCATAATTTTATTAGCACAGGTATGGTTTCCAGGAGAGGACTCCAGATAGACAACATTTTTGAGTTTGAGGTAAAGGTTGCTGGGAGAGATTTGTTGAGCTGCACAGGGAAGATTTCAGGACTCCCGATTCACTTTGGGGATTATCTCCTAGAGGCTGATTTCTACGTCATCGACTTGGATAGTCTTGACGCCATTTTGGGCATGCAGTGGTTACAGACCCTAGGGAGATACACTATTGATCATCAACTGAAATAGTTAGAGTTTATGTAGGGTGATTAGCTGATTGTGCTTAAGGCCATGCTAGATGGTGGATCATGATTGGTTTCAGCTGACAGGATGGAGGCCATCATGAGACACAACGATATGGAGTGGGCAGCCCAGTGTTTCATATCCTCTAGACCCACACCAAATTCAGGCCAGTAGGTTCACATAGATATTCAGGATGTGCTTGATATGCACAAGTGGGTTTTTGAGGACATCCCTCCAGGTATTCCTCCAGACAGGGGCTTTTAGCATATCATTGAGTTGGAGGAGGGTGCCAAGCCCGTGATCATTACCCTTTATCGTCATCCCAGGCACTATAAGGAAGAAATTGAGAAGACGATTAAGGAGCTTTTAGATATGGGGCACATCAAACCTAGTTCCAGCCCCTTTGCTTCTTTAGTGATTTTGGTGAAGAAGGATGGCACTCTTCGCATGTGTATTGATTACCGTGCACTAAATAAGAGGACCATCAAGAACCGGTATCCCATTCCCCGGATTGATGAGTCGTTAGATGAGTTGCATGGGGCAGTTTATTATTCGAAGATAGATCTTCGATCGGGGTACCATCAGATATGTGTCCGAGAGGAGGATGTTCATAAGACAACTTTCAGGGGTCACTATGGGCACTATGAGTTTCTAGTGATGCCATTTGGGCTCACTAACGCATTTGCTACATTTCAGTCTTGTATGAATCACATATTCAAAATGCAATTGTGCAAGAGCGTCTTGGTATTCTTTGATGACATTTTGGTCTTCAGCAAGACGTGGGAAGAACACTTACGTCACTTGGATGAGATTCTTAGCATCATGGAGGGTCAGTCTCTATTTGTGAAAGAATCCAAGTGAGAGTTTGGATTGACTGAGATTCTCTACCTGGGGCATGTGATAGGGGGCGATGGAGTTAAGGTACACTAGAAGAAAATCCAAGCAATTTGGAATTGGCCACTACCGAGGAATGTGTCAGATTTGAGTAGGTTCCTTGGATTGTGTTCTTATTATAGGAGGTTCGTTAAGGGATTGTCTTAGACAACAGCTCCCCTCACCGATCTTACTCAGAAAGGGGATTTCAGGTGGACAAATGAGGCAGAGGTGGTGTTTGATAGACTCAAGACAATCATGAGTACTTGTTCGGTTCTAGCTCTTCCCGACTTCTCTCACTCTTTTGTTCTAGAGTGCGATGCTTTAGGGAATAGGATTGGTGCTGTTTTGATGCAGGAGAAACATCCCATAGCATTCGAGAGTAGAAAACTTAAGGACAGTGACAGATTGTATTCCACTTATGACAAGGAGATGCTTGCCATTATACATGCTTTGTCTAAATTCATACAATATCTAGGTGACAAGTTTACATTCAAGACAGATCACAATAGCCTATGTTACTTCTTGGAACAGAAGGAGTTGAATGAAAGGCAACAAAAGTAGGTCAGTAAAATTTAGGCGTACGATTTTGACATCGAGTATGTCAAGGGGAAAAATAACATTGTTGCTGATGCACTTTCCAGGAGGCCCCCAGTAGCGGCTTGTGTTTTATCAGAGATTTCCACTGATTAGAAATCTCATTTGCTGGTTGACTATTCTAAGAATACTCAAGCTTGTCAGATTTTGGATGGTCAGCTTCCGGATAGTAGGTACAAGGTAGTCGATGACATTATTTTTTATAAGGATAGGATCCACCTAGTGCTAGGCTCTAAGCTTAAGGCTAAGATAATGAGGGCTGTTCATGATGCGCCCATGGCAGGACATTCGGGATTTTTCAAAACTTACAGGCAGGTCAGAGAGAGGTTGTCATGGAAAGGCCTCAAGGACGATGTCCTTCAGCATGTCAGAGAGTGCCAGACTTGTCAGCAGAACAAGTCCGAGCACGAGCATCCGACCGAGTTATTGCAACTCCTTCCCATCCCAACTCAGAAGTGGGAGGGTATTTCGATGGACTTCATTACTGGTTTGCTGAGAGTGCAGGGAAGGGCAGTATATTTGTGGTGGTCGACAGACTTACCAAGTTCGCTCATTTCTTTGCTATCGCAACAGATTGGTCAACTTCGCAGGTAGCCGAGTTATTCTTCCGAGAGAATTTTAGGTTGCATGGTCTCCCCAAAACCATTGTGAGCAACAAAGACAGTAAGTTCCTCAGCACCTTTTGGCAGGAGTTGTTCATATTGGCGGGCACCGAGTTGACTCCTAGTACTAGTTACCACCCACAGACAGATGGCCATGGCCAGACAGAGATTGTGAACAAATGGGTGGAAGGCTATCTTCGGAATTATGTAAAGGACAACAGAGAGCATGGGTTTGATGGCTGTATTGGGGGAGTTTTGCTACAACTCCACCTATCACATCACCATTGGCATGTCGCCATTTCGGGCTCTCTATGGCAGTGAGCCACTTTCTTTAACAGACTTTGCTCTACAAGACAACAGGGCTCCAATTGTGAGAGATTGGTTACAGGATCATCAGGATATTCTTAGGTCTCTTAGGGAGAACATTCAAAGGGCACAAAATCAGCAAAAGATGTATGCTTATCGACACAGGATAGAGCAGAGCTTCGAGGCAGGGGATATGGTTTACCTTCGGCTTCAGCCATATAGGTAGAGTTTGCTGAAGAAGAGTGGTTCAGAGAAGCTCAAGCCCCGATTTTATGGTCCATATCCCATTTCCAGGAGGGTTGGCGAGGTAGCTTACGAGCTCGAGCTTCCGACAGACAGTAGGATTTATAATGTTTTTCACGTGTCTTGCCTCAAGAAGGCGATTGGACAACAGATAGTCCCTTCAGATGGATTACCTCCACTTGATGAGGAAGGTAAATTGGTTTTGGTTCCAGCTGAGGTGATTGAGATCAGAGAAAGGAAACTATGGAATAGGGCTATCCGAGAGTACTCGATTCGATGGAAGGACGTACTGATCGAGGATGCCACATGGGAGGGTGAGTCTATTTTGCAGCACCCTGCGTTGAGATTGCTTAAGGGAAAGCGATCTCGGGAAGGGAGGACTATAATGTCCCCTTCTCTGTAGTAGGCCATTATGACACCTGATTAGTCTATCTCCCCATCCAGATAGGCTAATGGCTTCTTTCAGAGGATGCATACCAATCACAGGCTTCAGTGGACGAATATTTATATTTTTAATCTCCTTTTCTAAAGTTGAATCACTTTATTTTATAAAGTGATTATAAAGTCACTTTATGACTCAAAGCTACTTTATTTTAAAAAGGTAACTTAAGTGACCTAAGTGAGCACTTTTATCCCACATTGCTTGGTTTTTCAGTGTTTTCCCTCACTTCGAGGTTATTTAAGAGAAAGGTACGCATTGGGAAAAGCACCATGAAGTTTATAAACAAAAGATAACGAAAATTTGGTTGCTCACGTGACTGATTTTATTTCCAAGAATGCAAACCCTTCGGAAAATGTGAGAGGTTGGACATAGCCCCAACACCTCATTAATGGTGGAATCATCCAAGTGGCACAGTGGAGCTCAAAGAGTAAGTTAAGGGATCAAGTTTTATTGCACCAACACTCTTAATATCTAACACAACAAACAAGGAATTCGTAGTATTTCAGAAGTAGAGGGAGTCAGTTTGCATGTTGGCTTCATACATTGAGGAAAAGAATACCAGTTCGGATATTGGCCTGCATGTGGAGGAAATGATACAATAATTATATGAGGTTTATCTGTTGGTGGCTGCTGTAAAGGAAGCTGAGGTCTAGTCTCACTTCTGGTTATATCCTGTGCTGACTGGAGGATATTGGTTGGTGTAACGTGGTTAAGGTCGGTGTTCTAAAGCCGGCATCGAAGTTGCACATATCTCGGTAGCATTGCGTGGGAAGGAAAGTTGGTGGTACCCCGCATGTATTGGCTGGCCTCAGTATTGAAATCGTAACAATGTTGCTTGCATGCCGCGCATCACCTTATAGTTATGAGTTGAGATGTGGCCTCCACCATTTGTGTTCACACTGGAAGGCATGGTAAATGTTGCGTGGGGTGTGTTCTAGATAGTCTTGGGCAGACTAACCGCAAATGACTAGCAAGAGACCGTGCTATTGCAGGTGCCACTATAGTGGCAACTTCATTTGATACCAGTACCGGCTACAGTGGATGGAAGCAGCGTTGAAGGGAGGTGGACGTGAGTCTAGCCGTCACGTCAACCACGCTGCAGTCAAGGAATATTAGCTGTGGTTGCCTGGGGTCGATAGGAACGATGAAGTGGTAACATTCACGGAGGCATTCATCATCATGACGGTCACTGCAAATCTTTTAACGCAGAACAAAAAAGTTGCACAAATATTAGCTATATTACCTTTGAATATAAACGCCTTCAGCTTAAATGTTACTAGTTTGTATTTAATCTGGACATTGAAATCAGTGGTAGCATTGGTTGTAATGAAATTAGGATTTACATAATATATAGCTTTGCTTATATGATGAAAGATCCTCAAGTTTAGAAGAATAATCATTTTGGTGTAATGCATTCCTTTCATACAAAGATAAAATTGAACAAGGAAAGATACATACACAGACCGTAAAGATTAGAACAGCCCGGGCTCTCAGAAATCAGAGTCCTTGCAGTTATTATTTGGAAAACAACTAGCTAGGATCTTTACATATATTTGCTGACATATTGGTCAAAGTACTGACTAACCACATACATTATCGTTATCTCTGTCGGTAATCTCCTTTCATGGCATTGATACCAATCTTCCTTATCGATTTGGAAATATGTATCAATCTTTTGCTAGTCTGATATTCACAATGCCTCTCTTCTATTTTGATTTGATCATTCACCGTTTCATACTGGGTAGTCCACCGGTCTTTGTAGTTACCTTTACCACTATTCGTGACGTTCTTCATGATGTCAACGACTGGATCCCATAAGTCGAGATGTTAGGTTATTATTATAATCATTATTATCAATGATGCTAGATATTGATTTGCTTTGACATAACTGTTGATTTTAGACAATTGAAATTCCCTTTCGACCAAAGTATATTGCTTCATATAATTTGTCATGGTGCGGCTTTGGCTTCTGTAATTTCCTTTAAGTGAATGTTGCTAACTATAATCATCGACTATTAGACTCCTTGTGTTGGCCCTCTATTTTTGTAAGTTTGTAATGATCCCTTTTTGAGACCTTACTTGATTTGTCTTGAAATTCATAATTAGTATTTGGATTTACCTTGGGAATGGTAATTTGTAATGTTGTATACTAGGAGGATGCCAATCCCCAATAATTATAATATATCATTATATAATTTTATACTTATAATCACAAAAAATTCATAATTCTTTATATAATGTATTTATTTCATATTATATATTAGTTAGTTATTTATCAATATATTTGAGTTAAGTTAAATCAAATACAAGTTTGCTTCATAACAATATTACTATATTTCATAATTTATTATTTAAATTTTCATAACTTATTATTCTAATATTTATTTCATATTAATATTAATATCCAATTCATAAGTGCTAATAAATAAATTAACTTAAATAAAGATATACTTACCTTCTTTATGCCTTTTCTTTTTAGCTTATTTAATATTCATTTCCTTCTAATATTCTCCTACATTTTCTCCTTGATCTTCTCCTATATTTCCTCCTTGAATTTCTCTTGAAATCTTTTAATATTATTCTTCTCCCAAACTTTTTATATTATTTTGTTCGTGTCCTTTTTTCCCCTTTCTTTCTTTCCCGTGATTATTCTCTTATACCTTCTCTTTCCAAAAGTCATGTCTTTTGGATTATGTTATTTTATTAATGATAATATATTTCAAATAAATATAACATTTATACAAGGGTAATATATATAATATCTTTATATTAGGATTAAATATTTATATTATGATATAAGATTAAATATTATTATAATATAGTGTTTATATTATAATTATATTATATTATTTATATATTCATAATACTTTAAATATTGGTTAATGATATTAATGTTAGGGATTTGAACATTAATTATATATTAATTAATGACATTGATTAATTAATATATATTGATGATAATATTAACTATATTAATTAATCAATTATAATCATTAATTATTAATTGATTAGTCATTGTTATTATATTGCTTAATAATATTATATTGACATATCATTTGTATGCTTATTAATATTAATATATTAACATCAATATTAGTGATTAATTTTATATTAATTAATTAATTAAGACTATATTAATTAGTATGTATTTAGGAATATATTTGTATTCCCTACACTGATTAGGGCTCATGACAAAGTTGTAACATTGCCGTTATTTTTCTTGATTGCCAATTGAATGATAGTTGGCTTCATTGGTCCATATATTCTTGCCTATATGATATGTGGTAGAATCGTTGCTATTGTATTCCCTTCCCTTTGATTAAGGCTTGACCTTTCTTCATGATATGTAGTTAGTCGGGGTGCTCATTCCACTCTTATTAATACATTATATATGAAATTTTCTAATCACCAATGCCTTTTGTGAACTTTCTTACACTTGCCAATAAACGGTGGAGGCTGTTTAGTTTCAATCTTTAATTTAAACTTATTGAATCTTTAATTTAAACTTCTTTAATCGTTTATTGATTTTGTTGTTTCTACCATTGGGAAGGTGATATCACAAAACACCATGACACAAATGCCATCCAATGTTTCTTCCTCTACTTCAATTCAATGTTCAGACATTGTGAATAATGGGAAATATAGCTCCACACATTTCATAATCGCCAATGACATTGTAAATAACAAACATACAGAATTGCGGTAACATCCTCTGCCACTGAATACAAAGGGGACCATAAGGTTTATTAAAATTAAAAAACATGAATTAAAGCTTCTTAGGAAGTGGAAGGTTGCTGGACAATGCTGTGATAGGGTCTTGATCGACTCAAGTGTTTGCCAAAAAAGATGTTGGATCCGCCTGACTTTGTGCTTGTTTCTGCTCCATTGCTCTTATCATTTGCTACTGTAATGTGATCATGTTTTTCCTGCAAACTTGTTTGTTGAAAAGGCCAAAGGCAGGATACTATTTGTAAATTGATTAGGAGGACAACAGCTGTCTTGAACTTGAGGATTAACTGACTAAATGTGGCCTGCAATGGAGTTTTCTTGTGGTAGCAAGCAAGAGGCATGAATGAGAGCTGACTTTATTGTAGGATCATTTTATTTCCATGCTTTGATGTTAGGGATGTAATGAATAGCTGGCTCTATCTAATTTAATATTCACTCAACAAATAACTCTTCCATTATCAACATTGCCATTTTAAACTATATAACTATTTAAAACTTGCTGTAGGAAGAAAAATTGATAAACTAAACGAACATTAATCTTTAGATACAAAGGAAGGAATTTTCTTCTTTTCTGAGTATGATGTATAGTTTTATCATTGAATGCAAAATTCTAGGATATATGTATATATATATATATATATATATATATTAATAGGCCACTGTTTGTTTCACATTTTCCTTGTATTCTTTCAGTTTCATTAGCATAACAGGTTTCTATGGGTCCTTATTCATGTCCCATGCATTTTATTTGTCATTTGTCTTGGTTTTCTTTTTAGTGCTGTTTTGTTTGTGAATGCTAGATGATTATTTTTCATTTATAAAAATTGCAAATGTGTGATAAAAAAATTCTGTTATCAATTCCTTGCACTAATACCCTTGTTTATGCTTTCCAGATTATAAGTGATGACTTGGGCATTACCAAGCAGGTATGTACTGTTGCCGTGGAACCATTTGTCATTTGGGAAGATGAACTGACAGATTAGATTTTTGCTTGCATCACGCAGTTGAAAAATTCCTTTCAAAATTAACTTTCTATTCTCCTGCTGCATGTTAAGGAGACTTCAAATTAAATAACATTAAATATTTGAAGAGTTTAAAATAGTACTTGAGTCACAATATTACAATTTTTAAATTCACTCATCCCTATTGAAACTCTTTGCAATAAAAGAGAAAGAAAATATAGCCCATATCTTGTGAAAGGATGATTGTTGTAAGCCCATACAAAAATGCAACTGCTTCGAGAATGTCACGTGCCCTCCTTAAGCGGGACTAATTCATAAGTTACACTTATAGCTAATAAATTCACCCGAGAGCTTGTAACTATAGCAAGGGGGGGCATTTTGGGTGGTGCACTTGTGCTGCCACTTTCCTTGGCGCGGGCCTATCTTTAATTTCAAATTATGGTGCCACTTCTTGGCTAGCCGATAAGATTGAATTGTAATGCTTTGGCATCATACTTATATTGGCTTTGGGAGAGCATCATAATCATTGATGAGTTTTGTATTCAATTGTCTTTGTGATTCCTTATCGGAATTCATTGGGAGATTGTGGTTTTAGAGGTGAGAATCCTCCCTAGTCTGCTATTGATCCCAATTTGGTGAAGTCTCTTCAAGACCAAATTGGATTGATAGATTTGCATTATCATCAGCATTTCATACTTTCCTATCTTGTGTTCCACATTTGGCACCAGAGATTCACATTGGTATATTGGCATCAATCAGCAGCAATATATCTATACTTGCCATCGCTTGACAGTGCTTCATACTGTTGCGATAATGAGTATAAACATCATTCATATCTTTGCTTGGTGGCATACAGTCATTCATATCATGTAGACAACAACATATATCCCTTCATATCACTGCAATCATATAGCCAGCGACAAGTCATTAATATCACTGCAATCATATAGGCAGCGGCGTACAGTCATTCATATCTCTGTGATCTGAGAGACAATGATTTATATACACACACACATATTCATACACACACATATACACATATAGATACATATTCATATGCTTGTACATATATATATATGTATGTATGTATGTATATACATACACACACACACATATATATATGGATATGTATGTATGTGTGTGTGTGTGTATAACCTCTTGCACTGTGGAGGCTGCTTCATATTTGCAATCGAGTACCAATACCAGCAAAGATCAGTGTGACATCTATATTGCCAATAAACAACATCCACATCACCAGCAATAGTGTATTTTAGAGGCATTGAGAACTACAATTACCACAATTGTATCATTGGCCAATGGTGACAATATCCGAAATTAGAGGTTTAGTAGCAGCGACCATATCAAACATGCAGCATCATATTTTTGGAGCAGCGACCGTATCCTTGACAGTGCCATCTACCTCTGCGACTTCCAAGGCAGAGCTATCATTAGGAAACCAAGATGTAAGGTTCTTGAGCTCCATTTGGATAGTAATAAAAAGTTGTAATTATACAAATATAGTTGAAATCTTAGATTGTTGGTCTATAATTGCGCATTTGTCTATTTTGGTTCTTGTTTCTTGTTTGGGATATTATAGTGGTATTAGAGCCTTAACCTTACCAGCCTGTTAGGTTGAGGTTAGTGAGTGAGAGGAGCCAAGATTACATAGTTTATTAGAGAAGGCATTATTCCTTGATAGAAAGATGGGAGATGCACATGCAGATACGATGGTCATCTTGGGTGAGTTGGCAAGAGGACGGCCGAAGATTGATGAGATTCTCAACCGCTTGGCTGAAATAAGCACTAATAGGGTTAATGGAGAGAACAATGGCTATAGCTACAATTCAGTCAATGGGAGATCACACACACACACCGGTCCAATTCAAGGCCAATGACGTCGACCTTCCTCCTGAGGACCAAGCAATAGGAGAATCATACTTCCTCATTGGTTGAGTTGCAAGAATAGTTCAAGTAGGATTGGCTTGGAGAACTACAACCAGACACATCTCTCAAGGACTGCATGGACTTGAGGATGAGGCATTTACCCACCAAGGGTAATAGAGGCTACCATGATTATCTGAGGTAGAAGATTGGCAACCTAAACCTTCCCTTTTTTGATGGATCTGAAAGGTCAACATGAGCTTGGGTGCAAAAGGCAAACACATATTTTCAGCTCAATCTTATGCTTGAAGATAAAGCAATCCGGTATGCAACAATACACCTTGATGGGATTGCTCAGGCCTAGTGGCACCATGGGATGTTTACATTGACAAATTTGATGAGAAGGATCCAAATCTCAACTTCAAGGATTTGGGACAACTTAGGTAATGGGGATCCATGGATAACTATATTTCCGAGTTCTATAGGTTCTCTATTTTGGCGACTAACGTTTTGGAGAGGAGATTGATAGTGCTTTTCATGGATGGATTGATGGATCCTTTAAGGGGTTGGGTTAAGGCCCTAAGCCCTAGCACACTCACGGAGGCAATCAAGAAGGCTCATGCCATGTCTACATTGACCTCCAAGAATAAAACTTGCCTTAAGGTACCTATCACACAGAAGGACAAGGGCAAGAATCCATTTTAGATCAAGACTCCAATGGATGATGTGATTTGTTAAGATCCGAGGAGGAAATTTTGTTTCAGCTGCAAGGAGCCATGGGAGTTGGGTCATAGATGCCTTGGAAAGGGGAAGATCCATTACATTGAGGTGGTGTTTGATAGTGAGGAAGCCAAGGAATTTGAAGAGGATGATGAGGAGCCACGACATGCATAGAAAATTGCTACACTCATGAGGAAAGGGGGTATCATTTCTGTCCTTTTTGGCACTCCACGATGCAACATTGTAGGTTCATGGTACTTTATAGGGACGACGAGTCACAGTTATACTTAACTGTGGAGCTACACTCAATTTCATCAACACCTCCTTAGTTGCCAAGAGAGGATTGCACGTAGTTGAGCATGAGGGATTGGAGGTCAAGGTGGTTGGAGGCTAGCTCCTACCTTGGATACATTTGGTACCAAAAATGAATAACACCATGGGGAACTACATAGTCACATATGACTTTTTTGTGGTAGACTTGGATGATACAAATGTCATTTTGGGCACTCAGTGGATGAAGACTCTCGACAAATACACCTAGAGTTTCAAGTGTTTGTAGTTCTCATTCAAGGTTAACAAGAAAAGGTGGTTTTGCGAGGAATGTCCAATGGAGGGCCTAGAGTGTTTTTGCCAAGTGTGTGGAGGCAATTTCCAGGTATGATGTGGTATGGGCAGCACAATGTTTGATTTCATCCAAACCCTTGATTGGCTAGCATACACATTACCACGATGATGAGGAAAGAACATGAGGAAACAATAAAGCCTCACTTGAATAAAGTTGAATTGGAAAGAATCAAGTTAGGAAATGAGGAAGATTCCTAGAATCTTCCCTTAATGGTACATGCAGAAAATGGAAATAGCAGGATACTGTTTACCCTCGTGGGGTAATAGAGACTAATTGCATATGGAAAGTAAAGTATTCACCAGGAAATGTAAAGAGAGCATATTAGCATTGTATTCATAGAATAATCATCAAGTACAAGTGTATTTCCGCATCACCATTCGTGTCTTGCTCAAAGAGAAGAATGCATACATATGTTCGAGGGGATGCGAGGTGAACCGTAGCATCCATGTAACTCCCTCAAACGGACTAACCGTCTAACTACCCAGTTTCCCGACAACATCATCCCCCCCAAAAAGAAAGTCGTCTCCTGACGACAACGACAAAACAGGAAAGATGACTATATACAATAACAAGATAAAAAAGACTAAGAACTTGGAGGGGGCTGAGAATGCATCCCTGAAAAAGATGATTGTGCTAACAGTGCTAGCTGCTCTCGAAGGGCATACACCTTCTCTATCCTGGCCTTCAACTGGCTCTTGACCCTCAGCTCATGTTCTAAGGAGGACTTTACCATACCCACCGCCTTTAGAAGTTCCTGTTGTTTGGCATCCGCTGAAGCCTTTGCCAGATTCCTCTCTTGAACCACATGGTTTCGTTCCTCCGTAACTGAGGAGAGTTGCTGGGTAAAGGAAGCCCGCTCTGCTGCAACCTATGTCTCCTGGTCAGCCTTTTCCTTCCGTTGAGTCTCCACATATGCATCCATGGCAGCCCTCTCCCTATGTCAAGCGGCCATCTTGGTGGTCCATTCCCTATGTTGCTCATCCAAGGACTGCTCCAAACTAGCAATGTGAGTGTTCAGCACCTGCTGAGCTTCGGACACCACCCTATGCTCCTCATATGAGTGTAGTCCATTCCCTACGCTGCTCATCCAAGGACTACTCCAAACTAGCAATGCAAGTGTTTAGCACCTGCTGAGCTTCGGACGCCACCCTATGCTCCTCATATGAGTGTGCCATTTGCTGGAATGCATAATACAAACTTCGGAAGGCTCTCTCCAAATCGGTCACCAGGGCCTCTACCCGACTGGCTACGACAGGTTCTGTCACCTGCCAAGCATCCAACATAGCTGACGTCTCATGACTAGCCCAATCCCCTCTTAAGCATGAAGAAAACTGGATAGGACACTCCTCTCTCACGAAGGTGAGAAGGTGCTACAAGTCCACGGCCACATCCTCGAGTGCCTGCCCCTAGGCGCTCACTACCATCTCTTGACCTCGTGTCACTACCTCTATCCAGAAGGCCTCCACGTCGTTCCTTCATCGTGGTTGACGAATAGCTACCATCTCGGGCCTTGCCTCCTATCCTCACTATGCCCAATCTCCTCCTGTTGTTCCTCAAAAGACAACATGATGGGTACCTCCGCCGCTGCCAGAACTGTCTCCTCTGGAAGAGGGGTGAACCTCACGGGTTCCTCCACTGGTATCATGTCAAACATAGTAAGCCACTCCTTCATTGTAGCCTGCTATGTGATGCTGTTATCGGCCTCCTCGAATTGTCTATCCGGAATTTGCCCCACCCTCTCCTCTGGGTGCTCCATTTGGTCAAGCTCTGCTGCTACCCGATCAGACGACTCCATGCTATTTCCAACCTCTACCAATTGGCCAGGCACTGTTATATCTAGCATAGGTAAATTTGGGAAATCCATTTCTTCTACCGTAGGGGTATCTCCATCTCACCTGGTCATGGGTACAACTGGACTCAACACCACTGGTGCCCTTAGTTGCCTGAATATTGGAATGGAAACCCTAGCAGGTAAGGCAATGGCCAGGGGGGGTGCAAACTGAATAGCCCCAAGCTGGGGTGGAGTGAACAATACAGGCCTTGGTGTTGACTCCACCACCAACTCCATTCGGCTGTGGCTGCTAGTCTGGGAGGAACTGCTACCACTAGACTCTTCTGACTCTGTTTCTGGCTGACGTTTCCTCTTTGATCTTGACAATACCTTGCCGGTATCCAAGTACCTCAACACAAAAATCAAGGGTTCGTTTAGAGATATGATACTCTTCGACCTCAACACTAGCTTCTCTTCTAGAATCTGCAACCACGTGGCCTACAAAAATAGCCCAATGGCATGATGCGGCATATAGAAAGTACAGTGTTGCAAGGTCAGGAAATCATACATCCTGTGAGCAAGCAACGTTGCCCAGTCATATATTGTGCCATTCAAAATACCACTCATCAATAGAATCCGTGTGATAGTGATGTCGGAGGCTTTGCTAGCACCGGTGAGCCGACTTTTAATTACATCCATAACGCACCGCAAGTGTCCTTCAGCGATTTCAGCCCTCTTTTATCCCTTCCCTACTGTTGTCTTTGCCAAGGTTTTTATTTGATCAGGCGTGACATCTCCTGCAACCCTTCGTATCCACATTTCTTTGACCTTCTGTGTCAATTTCCTGGGTTTGGTGTCAATGTTTTGCTCCTTTCCTGAAATTCCAAAAACTTGGCTGAAATCCGCGGCATGGAATGAAACTATAAGATTGTGTCCCAGGTAGCAGAAGGCGGTGGTACGTGAAAATGTATCAAATGTTTCTATCATTTGTCGTAGCTGGGGCTTAAAATCTTTTATACAAAACAAGGGCATCAGAATGGCCCATTGAATCCCCGTGTCTGAGACTGTCTTTTACCACGTCATCGTCATGCGTCTCATGCCACCATTTTCTGCATTCCACGCCATTGAAGCCCTCAAATGTAATGTTTTGTGTAGTCATTGCCTCTGGGTTTGCTTCTTTCTTCTTGAAACTCCTAGCATCCATGGCTTTCTTGTCCATGTTCTTCAACTGTTTTCTCCAACTTCATTTGCCAGCTGAATCCATAACCGTTTCTTTAATTCTCTCGTATTCTTCTTCTTTAGATCTTTTTTAAAAAGATATTTAAGGCTGCCCCACTGTTGGCTGTCGTACGAACACTTCTATTTGCAAACCCCTAAATTACAACAACCTCTAAAGGTTTTCCTTCTTTGTACGGTCGTTGTAAGTCCTTCCTTCACCACCGTATGGCACCCTATGGTCGCCCCAAGTCCTGGTTACATACAAAAAAATGCCTACCGTACCATCTCTGTGCGGCATAAGTGTTTTTTTAATGGCCGCAGCCTTCTTTTATTTTTATCGTTGTGCGGAATGAATGTTTGTTTATGGCCGCAGCCTTCTTCTTATCGCGGCGACTTGTCATGCTGGTGACATGCCACCATTTGGCGACTTGCCACCGTTCGACAATCTGCCATTGTCCGGTGACTTGCCACTGTTCAGTGGCAGTCGCCGTTTGGTGGTCTTCTACCGGTTCTCTTCTTTTAAAAAAAAATATTTTAAATATTTTTTTAAAAATATTTTTTATTTTATTTTTCAAAAAGAGATTTCTATCACGGAGGTGTTTCTGGGCGATTGTGGCTTCCTTGCCTCTTGTGGTAGACTTTCAACTTTGAGCCGTTGACGGCCTCCAAGATCTCTCTGCCGTCGAGCGTCCATAACTTCACGGCCCCATTCACTGCAACTTCTCGAACTTTATATGGGCCTAGCCACTTAACTTTGAATTCACCACATTTGATTTCATTTCGCCCATTCAACTTCAGTACCAACTGACCGGGTGTGAACTTCATTTGACGAAGGTGCTTGTCATGCCATAGTTTCCTTTGTTGCTACGCTACACCCGTCGCCCACTGCGCCATCGCCCTTTTCTCATCAAACATATTTAAGGCATGAAGTCTCTCCCTCAGACTCTCCACATCGCCAAGTTTATTGTCAAGGGCTATCTGCAGGCTAGGAACCATAAATTCGGCAGGTACCACTGCTTCCTGTCCGTACATCAGTTGGAAGGGTGTCTGCCCAGTGGTTACCTTGTATGAGGTATTGTATGCCCATCACACCTTCAATACCACAAGACTTATAGATAACTCCCACCAATATTTGTTAGTGCCTCGGCTTGACCTTTCGCTCGAGGATAATAGGGACTTGATAACTTATGGAAGATTTTGAATTCGGTGGTTAGGAGCTTAATGACATGATTAACAAAATGACCACCTCTGTCACTTGTCAATTGGATTGGAATGCCATACTTCGTTATTATTTGCTTGTAGATAAACTTGGTAGTGCTCAGTGCTAAGTTATCTTTCAGTGCACATGCTTCCACCCATTTTGTCGTGTTTCCTCTAATAATTCTTCACTACTTACCCGTCGCTGTTCTATTTTATGGTAATTGTCTCCTTCGGTTGTTACACCTCCCGTGACACCCCCATAGTTACCTTCGGTACTATCTCCATGGTCCCCTTCGGTTAACTCGTCGGCTGGTTGTCCCTCAACGAGTTGTCTGAACCTTCGTTGACATTCGACTTGTTGGGAAAGGATTAGAGCTTGCTGTGTAGCCTCCAAGACATTCGGCTGTTCCTTTTTATTCCTATCCTTATTTAAAATATTGGGCATCAATTCTATTCAATCATCATATTAAAACATAACGCATGACACTTATTATTTATTCATGTTTCGGTACAACAGATCAATTGTGATTTTGTTATTATGGGTTTTAGAGTGTTCCTTTTATTTCCTCCCCAAGCTTAAAGCTCATGGGTTCGTTCTTCGCTGACTGCCATCGTGCTCTTCTTCCTCCCGGCGACTGTTCTCGGCAAAGTTCCTCAGGATTTGTTGTCGGCATTGTTCACGCTCTACGTCCTCCCTTCGGTTGCTTTGGGCAATGGTTGTCTGTGCCAACAAACGGGGTAATTTATACAACAACCTATTTGCAGCAGGGCTGACGTTCAATGCATCCCACACAATGTCTTCGACGACTTGTTCTCGTACAGCTTCGCTTCGTACGAATGTTTCAATGGCTGAATGCAACCGAGCGCAAAAGTTGATTGGTAGAGCATGCTCTCCTTCAAAAAGTTCTTTGATTTCGTCCTTATTCGTCCTCACACTGATATTCTCCTCAAATGGTAGTCCCATTTATCCACTCATTCCGTCACTTGCCAAATTCGTTTGGCAACAACGCCAAATGTTTACCCTCGTGGGGTAACAAAGACTAATTGCATACAGAAAGTAAAGTATTCACCAGGAAATGTAAAGAGAACATATCAGCATTGTATTCATAGAATAATCATCAAGTACAAGTTCATTTCCGCATCACCATTCGTGTCTTGCTCAAAGAGAAGAATTCATACATATAATGTCCGAGGGGATGCGAGGCGAACCCTCGCATCCGTGTAACTCCCTCAAACAGACTAACCTTCTAACTACCCAGTTTCCTGACAACAGATACGAGGAGGGGAAATAGTTTCTAGCACTTCTAAAGAAATGGAAGCAATTGATTTTCATGCACTTCTTCTATTGCAAAAGAAATGGGTACTTTGATTCATGAGGGTTGAGTCAACTACTAATGTGGAAACGATAAATGTGGAGCAAGCTAAAAATAATAATGATTTCACACTTGTGGTAGGTGACAACTTCTTTCATTTCATTGATATAGGAAGAATCACGCATTGAAGAATTTGAATCTAATGATCATAAATTAGATTATGTGCAGCCACTTTGTTATAAGAATGCTGATCATAGTTTTCGTTCACCCTTTGAGGAGGACATGGTCTCCTCCAACCAGTCAATTATTTTTGATGAGGAGTATTCCTTCTAATAAAAGTGAATGAGTGATGTTTTATGACAGTTCAAGTCAACTTGAGGCAAATAAACATTGAATTCTGGCATCACAAGATTGGAAGGGATAGATATGGGTCCCAAAGGAGAGAATGGAAATAAAAATGTCAACAAAAGCCCAAAATTCAGAGGAGGATGGAGGCAAGCAGATGAGTAAAATCTTTGAGGAAGAAATGGCAAGCAAAGAACCAGGGAAACTAATGGATAGCGCTGAATATGTGGAGAGCACTCTCTAATTGTGTGAATGGTGGAATGAGAAAGTGAAACATGCCAAGATGATAGCTTCTCAAGCAATAGAGAACTTGCAGAGAATTAAGCATGGGTATTGACAGATAGATAAGCACGAGATGAATTTTCAGACTAATTATTACCATTCAGATATTGCATCAAGATTTCCACATTTCCATCCACCTACTCAAAATTATCAACACCTAACATCGAAGGCTTTAGAAGTTCATACACCAAAAGAAGAGAGTGTGAAGAAATTAGTGGTTGTAGGTCAAGAGGCCTTAGATCTACATAAGCAAAGAGAAGCTAAATTGATAATGATCAATGAGCATTATGGGATGCAAAAAATAAGAATGATGTAACTCAACACTTCAAGGAGCAAGGAGACAAAGGAAGAAATGATGAGATTAAGGAATTGGACAACACAGATGAGACCTATGACCTGAACTGTTGTTTAGAGACATTAGATAGTGAAAGTTTGGGAAAAGATAGGTCTGGTTTTGGAAAGAAGGCTAACTTTCCGCTTGTTAACAATCCCTTGTTTGAGCTTGATAATCCTCTTTTCTAGCTGGATAAATAAGCTATTCCAGAACAATGTAATAAGATGGAAAATGATCATAAAATGTGGGACCCCCGTGCATCTTGTATAATCTATTAGTGAAGTGTGGAAACAAGTTTTGGTTAGTGAGACAAACTATTGTGATGCTATCAACAATCACTCTTCAATCAAATTATAGAGATTGGAATTCAGGTCAGGTCAATGAAGAGGATTCCTTATTTGGATCAACAATCAAATGTGGGATGTTTCAATTTGGTGAAAAGAAGAGGTGACAATTCAATTATATCGATGTCCATATCTCCTACACAGAATAGTTATTTTTGCCATTGTTTCCCCACGGTGATGACATCAGTTGGTGATCAAGTGGTTGTTTAACCATTGCTAGCTTTAGGGAAGCTAACTGGGAGAGATCATACAAATACAATTCTTGCCTCCACCATGGTGAACAGTGATTCCTACCAATATTCTAGGATAGTGCTCAACAATTCTTCCTATAACATTATGATGGTTGCAATAGGTTGGAGCAATTGGGATTTCCCTCTTGACATCTCAAGGGAATATATTGAGCTTTTGGTACTATAGTTGAACTAATTTCGTTTGCAAATCAAGAAAGAGTTTGACAGTGACATTTTCGGTGGATTTGAACAACAGATACTCCTTTGGATTCCAGCAGAGGCAGATGCAGTTTGGGTATACGAATTAGATTTTTGAAATCAAATTGGCACAATGTTAGCGTGATGGTACTTTTCTGCGACTGACTTGGAATCTGGGAATTGTTTGGGGTTCATTGTTTGTAGGAAATAAGATGATCTGTGGTGAATATAGTGAGTTTACTTTTACAGTGATGAGGCATGAGATCATCAAAAGACAATCTTCTCAAGGAGTTTGTGTGGAATTCGAATGTTTGTACTCTTGGTAGTTTCCAAGAGATTACTTTTACCAGTGGTCAATGGGATTATGTTTTGAGTAGATGGTCCTATAAACCTTGGGATTAAGGAATTTATATGATGGGTAGATTACATGAATTGCTTCATAGTATTATATAATTTGACAAACTTTTCGATATCAGTATCATTAGCATGAGACTAGTAGTATGTGTTGGAACGTTCTACAGACTCATCTGAGACCCTGGTATTAACATGAAGGTCTAAGATTGCTTGTGGGAAAGCAATTTTCAGGAATGGGAGACTGCAATAACCCTGGCACCAAATGAAGGCCAAAGGCCACTAAATCGTAGAACAAGTCACAGAAAACAAAGACAAAAGAGCAGCAATTTTATTAAGAAGACCTTTATATTAAGCTTATTTATATTATCAATACAACAACGAGTTGATCAGAGGCAATTATCTATTATGAATGGTGACCTTATTAAGACTGAAATAACTGCATTCTTTCACTAAGAAAAAGAACTCAAGGAAAGGGGCATCTATCAAAGGCATAAGGACGCCACTCATATAAATTAGATAGTAATAAATATATTGCTGTCCAAGAAGAAAAAAGACAGATCGATCAAAGGCATAAGGACATTGCTCACTGAAATTAGATAGTAATAAATGCATCACTGCCCAAGCACAGGGCAAACAGATCAATCAAAGGCATTCCATAATGTGTAAGACTATCAGTGTGAAGGAGAAGAACAGTTTGAGCAAAGAATGGATTAGTTAATTATGACATTATTAGTAAACAAAGTTTAAGACCAATTAGATGTGTGATCAAGTTAGTTGTTTGCAGAGATCTGATGGAAGAGATACAACTCTTCACATCATGCCCACTCATTGGCTATTAGAGAAGGTTTGTGATGCACCAAAGAGGATCACAGATTTGTGTTAGCAATATGAGTTGTCATTAGTGTATTTCACAAACCCCATTCACACCGGTAAAGGGTCACCGGTCACTCACATTACTTAGACGACACCGGTAGATGAAGAACAAAATGTATGCACCGGTTAACTATTTCGATAGATACACCGGTAGACCGAATCAAGAACTCAGAACCGGTCTTATGAAGCATACAGGGACAATATACCGGTCTAACTGCAAGATAGATCTGATCCGGATTTTATGGATCAGTTTGAGTTACAGTTTAAGTTAAAAGCCGGATTATACAGGACATCCACCACTTAGAAGTAGAGTTAGCTTTTTAACAGGAGTTAGCTTTATTCCTGCGGATGTTTTTGGAAGGTAAACTCCAGATCAAAGCGCATAGCTTTTTGCTGATTGCATGATTTATTGCGGAGTTTGTAGCTTGGCGGTTCTATGAGTTAAGGGCTTTATTACGATGAACTCTCATATAAATATAGGTCATAGGATGCAAATAAAGTTGTTGTTGATAGTTGGTGATTGCATAGAATAGAGGAAAGATATCTTCTGAGGAGTGCTACAGGCACAGAGGTGAAGAAAGATCTAATCCATCACAGGAGGTGAAGAAAGATCTTCACAGGAGTGCTACAGGCCAGGCAAACCGGAGATGAGATCAACTGGTATGATCTAATCAGACAGTCAGTGTCAAAATAAGATCATTGCTTTTATAAGGAGTGAAAGCATATTGAAATCCCTCTATTAGAGTGAACCTAATCGGTTCTTTGTAAAATCCCCTAACAGGGTAACATCTTTGTAGATGTTCAAAGTCCTGTAACCAGGCAACCCCTAATAGGGTTCATATCTTAACAGATCTTTTGTAAAATCCCTTAACCGGGTAGCACTTTAATCAGTGCTTCTTGTAAGCTCCTAACAGGGTGCCTTCATTCTGCAGTAGTGAAGTTGTGAGCTCTGTCTCACCGTGGTTTTTTCCTTCTAACCGAGGGTTTCCATGTACAAATACTTGAGTTGATCTGTGTGATTCTGTTTATGCTTGTGAATGACTGTTTACATTCTGTTTTATATACAAGAATCTATTTACAAGTTTTAAACTGCATCAGAGATAGTATTTACTGATTCAGCTCCCCCTCTCAGTAACCGGTAGTGTATTATCAGTTGGTATTAGAGCCAAGTTCTCTATACTACTAAGCCTAACAACTTGAGAGAAAGATCATGGAGGTTTACCGGTATCAGAAACAGCTAGAGGAAGCCAATGACATCATTGCATCCCTGGAGAGTAGATTGAGGAGATCACTTGCAAAGAGAAAGGAGCTAGCGTTACAGTTAAATGAGAGCAATGAAACTATTGATGAACTCTTTGGGCATAGTGGATCTGATGAAGCTGAGGAGGCAGTATCTGAACTGATGGAAAATAATCAGATCCTGACCGATCAGATCTCTAATCTTAAGAGAGACCAAGAGGACAATGCCCTAAGGATGACTGAACTAATCAAGAAAAAGAGAAAAGTTGAAGATGAAAGGAACTCAGCAGTCAAGTCTTTGACAACCTCTGAGAAGCAAGGAACCGAGCAGTGGAAGCCGTAGGCGCGAATGAACTTATCATCGTACAACTTCAAGAAGACATGCATAGTGTCACCCAAGAAAATGCCCACATGCAGAAAGGCTGGCATGACAGGAATGAAGCTTGCAATAGACTGTCTCTAGAATTGTATTCAACTGAGGGAATAGATGAATGAACTTGAAGAGACAAATAATCTGAGAAGATACAATGAAAGTTCGACGGAGCCTGATGAGCAACTTCAAGCGCAAAGAAAGCATAAAGATCAAACCGGTCTTGGATTCACTGGTGAAGTTACCAAAGAAAATGGTGAGCCTTGTAGCGCAAAAGCAATCAAGAAGGATAAGAAGAAACCGCTGGCACAAAAAGGTAAGAATACCCGTAACACATCTTGTAAGCATTGTGGGAAACTGGGTCATAAAAGTAACAACTGCAGAAATGCATTGGTAAGGACCAACAACAGTCACTGTAAGAACTGCTGTAAAAATGGTCACAAGACCAGTGAGTGCTGGTCCAGTCCCATATCTGTGTCTAGTAGTAGCAGGGAAAGCTTCAGGGGCTACTGTTATGCATGCAACAAATTTGGACACAAGGCAGAAGAATGCAAATCCAAGACAATGGCATTTAGATCCCCAAAGCCGGTATTCACCAAGAGAAACAATAACCGGAGTACAGTCAACTGTATGAACTGTGGATCACACAATTACAATGGCTCTTGGGACAAGTCAACCAACACAAGAAGAACGCACCTAGGGAAGACAACCGGGGTAGTTTGCTATCACTGCAACAAAGTTGGACACAAAGCCAAAGAGTGTAGGAACCGGTTATCCAGTGAGGAGAAGGAACCGGTCAAACTTGAAGAGAAAACCAACAGGGAAGAGAAGATTGAGAAAACAATCAAACAGATTTGGTTCGTAAAAGAATCAAAGAGCTCCACTGAAGAGAAGACAGAGGAAAGATCACCATCTATTGATGGTGATATTTCATCAGCAAACTGAGCTGTGAAGGCTTACAGGGAACCGGTAGATCCTCTACCGTTCCCGGTATGACTGGTGAGAGTCGGACTCACTCGGTCTACAAGGAGAACCAGTAAGGCAAATTATAATTAACCTGTTGGGAAAACGGAAAGTAAAGTTAGGTAAGGCATTTATTATTGTAGCCGTTTAACAAATAGTTACCGTTATAACCTAACTCTATAAAAGAAAGGAGAATTACTCACAAGTTTTCACTTTGCTTATTGTATTATTTACGAATTCTTGTGCTAAGTATTATTCTCTCGCTTTGATCACTGAGAATCACTGTTTGCAATATCGATCTAAGCTACTTTCTGCAAATTACCGGTTAGCAAGTATGGCCTCATCTTCCGCTACCGTAAAATTGATCAAAGGAGATCAGGTGGACAGGCTAGCATACAACATCTTGCCGGTTCAGAATAGAGTAAACGACATGGCTGGTGCGCTCTCTTCTGTACCAGAAGGAGTCCTCTTGTTCGAGGATGTCACAGCATTTATTCACGCCAAACAGGAAGAACTAGGAGAAACATATATTCAAGGTGAGTATCTGTCATTGTGTGATGAAGGGAAACTTCTTGACAAATACGCCAATCTATTATCATCCAGATTGATAAATAGTGTATGGTACCTTGTAATCTTCCGGGAAGACCAAGTTAGATTGGTGCTGAGCCGTCTTCATGAACAAGGTTTCTGGCTCACCAGAGGCGCATGCCATGAGATCACCAAAGATGATCTCCATAGAGTAACTGGGTACAACAATCGGGGGCAAGCTCTAACCCTAAGGACCATCGCCAATGCCGTCGTCAACAAACTAAGTCTAAGCTTGATGGTCGACTCATGACTATAATTGACATTGAGGATGATAGAGTTCGGTTTGCGTCTGCTGTTCTTGGATACAAGGTGTATCAGTCAAGCAATTTCAACAGCATACCAGGTGGTGCAATTCACACTGCGCACCGCATTATGCACGAAAATGCCCAATACGACATCTGTGCAATGCTCCGAAGCCAAATATTTGAAAACATGAAGAACCTCGGAGTCGTGAGGAAAAAGTCAATGAAGTATGGGATCCTACTGGTATGTCTCTATTTCTACTACTCTAACTTTTTCCCAGGAATCGGTGAAGTTGTATGGAAAACCAATAGACCGGTTATGCATCAGATCACAGAGATGGCCAATCAACTGGGAGACCAGTTAAGCAGTGCAATGACTAAACACTTTGAAGAGTTTCAACTGAAAATGCACACAAGAGAAAGGGTGCTGTCAACTATAGTTGAGCAATACAAGGACGATGCATGCTTCCTGGTTACCACCGACAGCCGCATCATTCAAGCAGTGGAACCGAGAGATGTATATGCCCCTGAGCTGGGTTACGAGATCTCAGCCAAAGTTGCCAAGGCATATGCCGATGCCTTAAATGATGCAAATTTGGATCTTGGTGCCAATCGGTTTGGGACGTATAATGAGATTCTCCAGAATCTGTCAAAAAGGGCACCAATCAAGATTGTCTACAAAAGGACCCCCACACCTAAAAAGAAGCCGTCAGAGCAACCCAAGGCTCGAGGCAAAAAAAGATGAACCGGTACAGAGTACCCAAGAGACAGATCAAGAAGAGACAGAGACCGAGGAAACAGTTCCTCTGATTAGAAAGAAGAAATCGGTAAAATGGTAAAGGAGGATCCATCTAGAAAAGACAAGCCCACAATTGACGAAATTGTGGTAGGACTGAAAGAATTTGGAAATTTAGGTTCTGTTAGAAGAAGATATGAACTAGCCAATGATGAAGACAAAGGAAAAATTGAAGAAGCCATAGCGTTCTGCCTTCATAAATTCAATCTTCATCCCGGTGGACTTCACACAACTCTACCTGAACATCTTCTACAAAATATTGAAGACCGGTGGAAAGCCTCTGAAGATAGAGAAAAGGAGCTAAGGATAAGAGCTCTTCTAGAAGTCCAGAATCACCTTACTCTAGAAGAAGCCATAGAACAAGCTGAACTTCATCAGAAAACTTTCGCAACTATAAGAAGGATAAGCGTCATGCTTATTGGATAAGTTGAGAAAGTACATAACGAAGAAGTAGCAATGTGGACCAAACTTCTTCAGACCCAACAGCAAGCAGAACATGAAGCAACTCAGAGAACAACATCTAAACCGGCAGATGACACAGGTAAAGGAAAAGGAGTACTTGGAGAAGAAGCACCGGTGTTAGTGGACCTAACCAAAGATCAGGCAGCAAACCCAATAGTTCTTATTTCTCCAAGCACAGGTAACATTCAACCTATGCATGTTGATGATATAATTACTGAGGTAATGGACTTTGGAGAAGTGGACAATGTTGCAAAGTGGTTCAGTATACTAAACGAAGAGGACAAGCAAAAGCTAATTGTAGGGATAGTAGAAACTTTCATGGATTATCATAGAACTCCAAGGGACTACAGGTCCAAGTTCCCATCAGAACTAAACAATAGGCTACAATCAAAATGGCGAATTGGTCTAAGCACAAATACTAGAATCACCAGGGAAACATTGCTTAAGGTCAGACCTGGATTCAGGGACGAGAGAATAAAGCTTCTATTAGAAGAAGCATCCATGAACCTCAAGACATTAGACAGAGTTGCAGAGATATTAAATGGATATGAGAATCAAGTCTACAAAGCGACTCTAGACTACTGGTATAAATATGACTTCAGTGCATTGGATAAACTAGGTCCTCGGGATCAAACTGCACAAAAGCAAGCACCACCGGGAAGATCCACAACTGGTGAAGCATCTTCTATTGAAAAGGAAAAAGTTCAAACAGAAGAGTTCATAACTAATGAACAAATTAATGTTGAACAAGAGGTAGATATTGAAATACCCATGGGAGAACTTCATAAGCTGAAGAGCAACAATAGAAAGAAGTCCCACTGGGAGAACAAGAACAAGATGCTGAAGTAAATAAGCAACCGGAAGAAGAAGCTCAGACCGAGGAAAAACCTCCTGCAGAGCAAAATCTTCCAGAAGGAGAAGTTCAACCGGAGAACAGAGCTCATCCAGGTACAAAGGATACTAAGGGACAGGAAGAAGAAATACCAGTCCACACCGAGCAACTCAAACCGGAGCAAGAGCAAGGACAACAAGAACAAGGAGACATTCCAAGCTCCTCGTCTAAAAGGAAGCTGTCATTTGCCGAGGAGAAGGAAGCAAAAAAGAGTAGAATCACTGATACAGTGGTAGACATCAGTAAGATGTCAGCCAGGCAGCTCAAAGAGCTGACCAAAAGAAAACAGGACATGGTCCTAACCACTGTAAAGAATATTCTGGGCAACTTCATTCCTGATGCTGATGTAGATAGCGATGAACCGGTCATCGATCAACTAGATGTTTTGGCACAGGCAATCGGTGAGGATCTCACAGATTCAGAAACAGTGGCAATCGACCACTACGGGAAGAAAAGAGTGGAGATACTCCACAAACAGGTTGAAGATATCAAAGTGAATGTAACAACCAACCTGAGAATTCTACAACAACTTCAAGAAGCAGGAAGTTTGATGAGCAAAACATCAAACTTTGAAGTGTTTTTGCAAGATCTGTGAAAAAAATCTGCAAAGATAACATAAGAGATTAAAGCCTTGTCCTCTCAGTTTGATATTAAGAACAAAAGAACAACATCCTATAGCAGAAAAATGACAAGTTTAACTCTTGCACTGAGAAAAATTGCTGAAGAGAAAAATAAGCGGATCCAAGATATCATTGGATTTCAAATGTTTTTAGCTCCAACATTTGACATCATGAATCTAACAACAAGTTCTATAGAAGCTCTAATCAATGAACCAACCTACAAAACTGTAGAAGACATGGAGAATATCATTGTGTCTCTGACAACAGCCCAAAAAAATACCGAATATGTAACTGGTCAATGGGCACCATTCCTTCACTCAGGCAGAACAATATACAAGGATATCTTCACTAAGCTTCAAGTGTGAAGATATGCTTTACCCTTTGTCCTCTGGAGGCAAAAAGGGGAAGCAGATACAGAGGAAGGAGAACACAGGAAGGAGAACACAGGAATAGTGCAAAGAACACAGTACAGGACAAAACTTTCACCCCGAGCATTCAGTCAGGGGAAGTAGTGTTCTACCGATACAAGGTACTGTTATTAGTAAGTGAGTAAAGTTTGTGAAGCTGGTGTATAGTTTTTCCACCAATGACAAAGGGGAAGATTGTTAGCAATATGAGTTGTCATTAGTGTATTTCACAAATCCCATTCACACCGGTAAAGGGTCACCGGTCACTCACATTACTTAGACGACACCGGTAGATCAAGAACAAAATGTATGCACCGGTTGACTATTTCGATAGATACACCGATAGACTGAATCAAGAACTCAGAACCGGTCTTATGAAGCATATAGGAACAATATACCGGTCTAACTGCAAGATAGATCCGATCTGGATTTTATGGGTCAGTTTGAGTTACAATTTAAGTTAAAAGCCGGATTATACGGGACATCCACCGCTTAGAAGTAGAGTTAGCTTTTTAACAGGAGTTAGCTTTATTCCTGCGGATGTTTTTGGAAGGTAAACTCCAGATCAAAGCGCATAGCTTTTTGCTGATTGCATGATTTATTGCGGAGTTTGCAGCCTGGCGGTTCTATGAGTTAAGGGCTTCATTACGATGAACTCTCATATAAATATAGGTCATAGGACGCAAAGAAAGTTGTTGTTGATAGTTAGTGATTGCATAGAACATAGGAAAGATATTTTCTGAGGAGTGCTACAGGCATAGAGGTGAAGAAAGAAAGAGAGATCAACAGCCAGGCAAACCGGAGATGAGATCAACAGGTATGATCTAATCAGACAGTCAGTGTCAAAATAAGATCATTGCTTTTATAAGGAGTGAAAGCATATTGAAATCCCTCTATCAGAGTGAACCTAATCGGTTCTTTGTAAAATCCCCTAACAGGGTAACATCTTTGTAGATGTTCAAAGTCCTGTAACCAGGCAACTCCTAACAGGGTTCAAATCTTAATGGATCTTTTTAAAAATCCCTTAACTGGGTAGTACTTTAATCAGTGCTTCTTGTAAGCTCCTAACAGGGCACCTTCATTCTGCAGTAGTGAAGTTGTGAGCTCTGTCTCACCGTGGTTTTTTCCTTCTAATCGAGGGTTTCCACGTACAAATACTTGAGTTGATTTGTGTGATTCTGTTTATGCTTGTGAATGACTGTTTACATTCTGTTTTATATACAAGAATCTGTTTACAAGTTTTAAACTGCATCAGAGATAGTATTTACTGATTCACCCCCACTCTCAGTAACCGGTAGAGTATTAACAATTTGTTTATCTATACTTAATATATGAAGCGTTCAAAGCAGCTTTTAGAACGGCTGAGTGAAGGTGGTATTCACCCACCATTTCAAGGTCAAGGACACATGAGCATAGAGCAAACAAAGAAGACATCAAGTCATTGCAAGACCACAAAAAGATTTATGAGGAATAGAGATCAGAATCAGAACTCAGATCCTTTCATACCAATCCATAGTTATTGAAACACTTGATCATATTTCATCATTCAGAGAAATCGATCTAATTAATAAGGGACCAGTGATTATATTCCTTCTTATACTGATTGTAAAATAAGACTCATTGGATCTCTAGTATAGGTATCACAAACCCTCTTCTTAATGGGAATCTATATGACAATTTCGAATGGATTTCTCTTGGAACAATATTTAGAGATTTGTGTCAGAAATTACTGTCTATTAGAATACTTTGCATCTATATAGGCTCACTAATAAGCACTTTGATAAACTAAATTGAATTTATTCTTGGATTATTTAAAGCATTGTGGGAATCTTATGCATTGTTCTCTTATTTATGCAATTCCAGTTAAAGACTTAAACTACAATCCAATTGACTGCTTAAGCAATCTCTTGACAAGTGAGTCCGTTGGATAGAAGGAGAAAACCCAAAATGAATCCACAAACGTTATTACAATACACCGAAGTCATAGATTGAAGTTGGCATCAGGGATTAATGGAAGGCTATGTTGGAATGTGATGCTGATGCTATCATTATTGTTGTCATTGATGTCAACATATCCTATGCTTAGATTTGGATTTGATGCTTTGGTGATCCAGTGTAGTGTGCTCTAGATGATGTGATGTGAAGATCTATCTTTAGCCATGTTCGTGCTGGTCCCATTCATCTTGCAACATAATATTGTTCATTTCTTTGGGACCGTTCTATCTGGAAAGTGGTTGTTGTGCTTTGGATCAAGTGTTTGCTTTGTAACGTATAGATCTTATTTCTTGGTCCCAGATGTCACAGTGAATGTGTAGCGTGCTATTATGTGCGAGGCGTGTTAAATTAAGCAAGGAGAATCTGCGTGGTCCACGTTTTATTCTTTACCATGGTGGGAATATTTTGGTGTGACCTATTTCAAATTGTATTAGGCGGACTTTGATGTTTATATGGTATAGTGTGGTATAAGTAAAGATTTATCATTTGATTAGAGATATAGATACAAATGTGAGTGTGATGAATGTGAATCTGACAAGGGAAAATCTGTGTATTGATGTGTATGCGAATTTGTGCAACCGATAGCAAATTGTTACATTATTCCAGTGTTGCTGTTGTTGGTGACAATTATTTCAGTGGTGGATACCTATTCATTATTCTTCTATCTGTTAGTGAGCCTTTATCAATTTGGCAGTGAGCCTTATTATTTCTAGGTAGTTAGCCCAATTGGTAGTGAGAAAACCGTTAGTGAGCCTTACCTACAGTGAGCCTTCGTAAAAATCACCTTAACCGGTGTTCTATTCATGAGAATTAGCTTCTCTGTGGTTTTTCCCATCTTGGGTTTCCACCTAAATTTTGTTGTTCATGGTGTATGGTGTTTTGTGCTTTCACGTTCACATTTTGTTTTAAGTTTCAGATTGCTTTAAGTTGTCACCGGATTAATTAAGGTTAAGAAAATTTATTTATTATAACTGATTCACCCCCCTCTCAGTTATTCGGTCTATTCAACAGGTTATAGGCTGAAATCATTATATTCAAAATACTTGTACTATTGCACAAGTTATTGCAGTGAAGAAATAGGTAACATTTCCATCTATATTTTTAATCCTGAGGAGACATTCCTACTCCGGGACATTACATTTTATAATGAAGTATAGTAGCTATTCATTCAAGAACTTTAGACAGCATTCAAATGGTGATATCTTGGTTGGCTACTATTTTCAAATTCTGGTTGTTAAGGCTAAACTGAGAAAATCTGGTGGGTGAAAAATGATGCTTATGTGATTTGTCAAAAGGAAGAATGAACACATCTTTTTCTTGACAATGAGAATGACAGATTTTTATTGCAAAGGTTCAATAGGTGATGTTCGGATATTTGACAACTTGGACAATTTGGCAATATGATGAGAATGGTAGAAAACTATCTAGGTTTGCTTCTTTTAAGTTCCAGATGGAAGGCTTCATTTGCTTCATTGGGACATGCTGGATAGGTTAGGTTTTTTAAGGAAAGCTTCTTATATCATTACTAGATTTTATAGATGATGGTGGTGCTAATTTTTCTTATCATATTTGTACATACTAAAAGGTTCCTTTGCAGCAGCTTGATGAACTTCAATGAATTCTTTATTTTTAAGATTATATTTATTTTTCTTGTGATGGTGAGTAAGAATATCATTGTGCATAGAATAAAATTGGGAGAAACAAACCCCATTCCCTGATGTACAACTACATTTGCATATGTCCTAAGTTATGGGTCGCCTTATTTCAGTGTGGCAACTTTTTCTTGGATTATTGTTTAACAAAGCCACCTTTTTACAATGATAGCAGAACCTTTCCGAGTTATACATTCATGCTTTAATATAAGATTTATGCTTCAGAAAATAAAAAAGAAATGCTTGAAGAGTAAAATGAACTGACAAATCTCTCCGTAAAATTTGTTCTGAATTTTGAAGATGCACACTGTGGGGAAAGGCATTTTCAAGATGAACATTTCTCTTCATTTATTGTTCTTAACTGCAAAACAGATATTACCCAGGACAAAAACTGGGCCAACTAATTATGTCATCTATGTAGGGCTTGGAATTACTATTTAGGTATTACTGGATTAAGTTTTCTTGGGTAAAATTTAAAGTTTGTTGGATTTACAATAATCAGGTTTTGTTTGAAGGTGAAGGGTGGGAAACGGCCCGAGAGCCATATGAGATCAAAGCCTGGTAAGTATGTCTGTAATTAATAAACCCTTTCGACAATTTTTGTTACTAATCTTTCAACATTTTTTGTTACTAATCTTTAAATCATATAGCAATTTATATCTCCTCAAAACATTTTCTGTCATCATTATATGGTTTGGATGGACCATTGTAATGTTTAATTCTAATGTATCATAAATCTCCTGCTGAAATTTATGAAATTGCTTTTACTGAACTCAGAATACTAATTGATACTTATACTCTCCTGTGATACAATATTTTTTTGTTACTTCATGTTGTTTGATTTTCCTGTCATCTACTGTATTTTTTAATTTATGAGTAAATCTTTTATGCACTTTCGCCTGTTTCTTTGTCCAATTAAACTTTGATATCAAATTTGTTGAAAAGTCTAGACAGCAATATTTAACTGACAATTTCAAAATTTACATCTAAAAACTAAAAAATGAATTATGTGACTCATGTTTTAAATTAATGTGAGTTTTATCTCAAAAAGAGGGAGATGTTAAGTTGTGTTTTTCACAAGTTCAATATTGGCGAAATGTTTCTGGCAGTGTTGTACCATTTTTTTTGTAATTTTAAAGAGCCCCATTCATGTGGCATGTCAATGGTGCAAATTCTCCAAAGTTTTCATGCCACCACCAAGGGCATGTAGCACCATGATATGAAGGAGAGATTAGTGAGCAGAAGGCTTGTATGTAAACACATCTTGCCACTACCTAGTAAGCATCTCAATGTTTGCATTTTAGTTCATACCTTTCAGTTTGACACAAAACAAAACAAATTTACTGTAGAACCATTCTATCTCAAAAAGAGGGAGATGTTAAATTGTGTTTTTTGCAAGTTCAATATTGGCGAAACATTTCTAACAGTGTTGTACCTTTTTTTTTTGTAATTTTAAAGAGCCCATTCATGTGGCATGTCAATGGTGCAAATTCTCCAAAGTCTGCATGCCACCACCAAGGGCATGTAGCACCATGACATGAAGGAGAGATTAGTGAGCAGAAAGCTTTTTCACACCAACATTAAACAATCCATAGTCAAGGACGACATTCTTGAGCTGAAAACCAAATAGTCTGAATTGGTTAGCTTGCAGGATTCACTCAAATGCGAGACAGAGAAACAGATCAAAAGTTGGGCCTTAGTTTGCAACAACAACAAAGCTCCACCTCTTGCTAGTGTTGAGAAACTTGTTCAATCGATGCTCACTAAAGAGGAAACTAGGAGAATGCATGAACTGAATCTCAAAGTCCACGGACTCGTAGCGATCACCACTGATCCGATGTCTGCAGTTTACTCCTTTCTCAGTGAACAACTTGAAATCAGCGACATCACCTTGGACGGAGCCTAGACCGACTATAGCTTGACTTTATTCCACTGTTTTCTTTCCGCAGTGGATAGGCTTCGGGCTCTCAAAGCCAGAAGGAAGCTGTTCCCTCTACCTTAAAAGATCTTTCTTGATGAAGACCTCACAAAATCCCAAGTGGTTGAACTTAAACACTCAAGAAAATTTGTTGTTGCTGCTAGACATGAAGGGAAGTGGCCAGTTATTCCGAATCTGAAAGCAGTTATTAGAGAATCCTCCACTCCTTGGTGAGAATCCTGTTCTTCCAATGGTACAACTAAATGGCGTTGATGGCACAGGGGTCCTGTAAAGAGCCTGCCTGGCTCTATGTATTTAATTAAACTTTTCCCAAGTAAATTTAACAGGCACCAAAAGATTTCAACTTTTATTTGTCTTTAATTTTACAAATTCTCCACAAGGAATAATTTCAAATGAATATCGTCAAATGACTGTTCCTATTGCTAACAATATTCTTTCACCAAATTGTATCAAAAGAAATTTCTATCATTATCAACTTTTAAAATAATCATCTCCAGGAAAAAAACATCACCTCTTATATGAAAGAAATGCAGCAACCAAAATTAATTTACAAGCTGGAAAGATCACATTCCATTTCTAAAAATGTATGCAGCCAGCAAACAACACTTAGCTCCAAACGGCTAAGCAAAGAGACACACAGCAGCTGCCGCAAATGTCCAGCTCCCAACAATCTCGTCACCTTCCCAACATGACGCAGCAGCCTAAGATATTACTCTAGGCACGTGAATAAATAAATGGCACTCTCCTTGTATTGACGTGAGTCCAGAAAGGAAGCACATGCCAGCATAGGGCCCAAAACGTAACCAGAATTGACTTGCGTGGCCTCGCAAACCCAAACACAGCAATAAATTAATACACCTGCGGCCTAAGGGAGCAATTTCGCATCATCTAGTAGCAGCTCTTCTACTCAAAGAGATAATTCAGCCTCTATGAGAATTTCGATGCAACAAGAAATTCAGTGCAGCCAGTATCAAACCTTTGAGCTTGAAAATTAATCATTCCATTCCAATTGGCATACCTCAGCGCCAAATTTATGTCTTCAAAATCAGAATTAAATTATCAGAAATCCAGAAGCAAAATTTATCATCAATTAGTGATGATTCAAATTGCAAGAAGAGGAATCAGTCCTCAAAACCCTAGCCATTTCCCACAGCCAAGAAGCTTAATAAATTTTATCAAATCAACAATGAATGCCCAAAGTGCTTTTTTGAATTGAATATATAGCTTTTTTGGAAAAAGCTTCAATTTCAATTTTTCCACTTAAAAGGCTTTTTAATCACAACTTCACTTTATATCATTAAAGTTATAAAGTAATAAAGTTATTAAATTAAAATAATTTAATTTAATAATGATAACTTAAAAATAAAAAGCCATTGAAGCCCACTGACTGCAACAAACACATTTCTGACATCAGAGCCTCAAACTTCAACTGCCCTGCCAGAAATAACCAACTGCCAAAAATAGACTTACTATAAATAGTAAGTCCCTCAAACTGGAGATTCTCTGAAACTTGCTCCTGAAACATCCGACACCCTGTGCAGAGGCCCTGCTAAATCTGGCCATACCCAAAAATACCACTTACTAAAAGTAGTAAGTTGACCAAATTGACCCGAACAAAAAGCAGACCTGATAATTTGAACCTCCGGAATGGAATCCCAACACTGGCTCCACCAACTGACCCCCTTTGATCACCTGATTAGCCTGCAAGGGTCGCCAAACCAAGCTAATCTCAAAAGTTTGAAAAACGGGGACATTACAGGTCCCATCACAATACAGTACTACATGTCAACTGATAGAATGGTAACGAGACTTTTTGGTCATCTCCTGACTTACTTCATTGTGCCCTTGGTTCTTCTGATATTCTCTTCCTCACAGAGATCGACGAGAGTCCTGCTCATCCTCTTGCCGACATCAAGAGCTTTCAGTGGATTTTTTCTTTCAGGTGTGAGACTAGATCTTTTGGTAGTGTTTGTGATTCCGGTGGGGTTGCTTGTCTTGTCAGTGACCGTCTTTGGAATTGGACTTAAGGTGTCTTCTCTAACTCTTCGGCCAAATTCTTGTGGGTCCAGGTTTGTCGTGTGGTCTCCTGCCGTAGAGACCTCTACATTGCGGTGTGTTACTTCCTGTCGACCGCTTTCCCATACGCGGTACACAATGGTCTTGATGGGAACCCCTTTACCAACTTATATGATAGCATATCTTAGTTCTCTTATGCTGGGGATATTGTCATTCTTAGGGACTTTAATGCCCGAACTCAGGTAGCTCTGTCTCCTCTCCACAACTGGGCTGCTGACACCACGTGTGTCGAGGACACTGATCCTACTTCTTTGGGGCTTTAGAGGTCTTCCAATGATGCTTCTGCACCTCTCACGAAGTATGGGCGACACCTCCAACTCTTTGAGTCTTCTGACCCGGTGATCCTAAATGGGCTTGGCTGCTTTCTGGGCTCCCATATTTTCACTTGTACACCCCATGGTGGCAGGGCGAGTGTGGTTGACTATGTCATCTCTAATTAGTTCCTTCTATTTGCCACATTTTTGTCATCCCTATCCCTATCCCATTTTTGTCCTCTCTAGTTAGTTCCTTAGCCTCTCAATCTAGTTCGTCACTACCCTCCCCGCCCCTCCCTTGCTTTCCCCATCCGCTTTTCAATTTCGCACCTTGTTTTGCTTTGAGAATGAGGATTTGGACCTCTTCACCCTCTACCTCCGACAGTTTCTCCACACCAACCCCCACTACTCTTTGGAGTGCATTGCTTCCAAGTTTGACCGCCTTTCTGCCTCGCTTTGGGAAGCTACCTTGTTGTGCATTCCTCACCTCACTACCCCTTCATTTACCCCTCCAAGAATGAGGAATACTTGCCCTATGAACAAATGGTACGATGAGCGTAAGAACTTTCATCAGAGCTTGCACTCTGCTTTCTCTCCAACCCTTTGTACACCAAGCTAAAAATCTCTTACCCCATCTCCTCTGTTGCAATAAAGGCCTCTTCATCTCTTAGCATAGGAGAACCCTTTAGGCCTCCCTCATTCACTCCCCCAAGTCCTTTTGGCGCATTCTTTTTCCCCACTGCTCCCACCTCTCCCCCAAGTTGGCCCAACCCCTCTTCCAGGTCACCCCCCCTCCCAATTGCAATATTTTCATTTGTATGAATGTCAGGGCAACAGTCAGAATCATGAATAGCAGTAGAGTGGCTGATGAAGAAGGGTTCCAAGCTGAGTTCTTCAAGCTTGGCGTCCCCATTCCAGGCCTTTACTTATCATACCTCTTTAATCATGTGTTTTGCACTGGGTTTCCCCCCTCTTGGTCACATTGCATCATCCATCCGATCCATAAGGCGGGGTTGGCCTCTGATCCTCGAAATTATAGGATTATTATTGTTGTCCAAAACTTCTCCAAACTGTATGCGACACATGTTCAGACTCTCCTCTCCAGGGAGTTGGACCAACAAGGAATCTGTGCTAGGGGCAAGTTGGTTTCAGACCAGATTACCAGACAATAGACTATGTTTTGACTCTTTGGGCTATTATTGAGGAGGCTCGCCACTACTCCTCGAAGGTGTACTACTGCTTTATGGATTTCCACAAAATTTTTGATTCTATCCTGCGGTCAGCCGTCTTTTAGAGACTCAGGGACATTGACATTTTAGATATCCTTTTGACTGTTATCATGAGACTCTATGAGAGGGTTCTTGGCCATCTCAAGACCCCTTGCGGGCGCTTTGAATTCATCACAAGTACCATCGGGGTCAAGTAGGGCTGCCCCCTACTCCCCACCTTGTTCGGGATCTACATTGATGAGTTGGAGGACTTTCTCCGAGAGTACTCTTCTGTGGATGATGGTTTCTCCCTCTACCAGATTCTGATCTCTATTCTTCTCTTTGTAGATGATGTTGTCCTCTTGGCGTCCTCTTTGGAGGGTTTGTAGAGATAGTTGGATGGTCTTGCTTCTTTTTGCGATCAGTGGCATTGCACAGTCAATTTGGGGAAGACTACGGTTATCTTCTTCAATGGTCACAAGACTTCTCACCTCCACTTCTACTTGAGGGGCATTGAGGTGGAGATTTCTTCATCCTATACATACTTGGGGGTCAAGTTCTTTGGCCCTCGGTTTAGTATGAGACTTTCCCTTCAGCAGCATATCAATAGGGGGCATGGCTCTTTGTTCTTTATCGAGCGACAGTTTTTGTAGCATCACTTTTAGGACACCATGTCCAAGATGACCCTCATGGACGTTCTCATCAAATGTACTATCCTTTATGGTTCTATTGTTTGGGGGCCTTCGGTTTTGGAATCTGATTGGGCTTTTGCGGAGTGGGTTTAGATTCTTCTTCTTCGACATATTATCAGGTGCAAGCAATCAATTCTGCATAATATCATTCTCACAGAGTTTTGGGCTCATCCTTTCGGGTTTGAGGCCATTTTTGATTTGGTTTGGTTTTTACATTGCCTTTAGGGTTTCACTGAATCATTTGAGGGGCATAGCAGTATCCCTATGCCGCCTACTTCTCCTTGGAGTCTATTGCTGCTTCTACCTCCTCTGAGAGGGCTCGTGGTTGGTTCTCTAAGGCCTCTGCCCTTCTTGGCTCTTTAAGTATCAAGATTGATCGTTTCTCCCCTTACTAGTATTCTCTTGGGGCACCCTGTAAGAACCCTTCTAAGGCTCTATCTGTTGAACTGAAATTTCTTGTTTTGGTTTTTATTGTTTTCATGTCTTTGTATTTTTGATAAGGGTTTTGTAGAAAAAACAAGACATAGACAGAAAAGAAACTTCTGAAATTGAAAGCTAATTTATATTTCAATGGTAGATGATATTCTTTATTCATTCCTCTTCAATACTTAACATAAAATTGTATGCATCAAGATGATATACCAATTTATTGATAAAACCCTTTTGAGATCCTTGCTGCCGAAAAGCAACAAGAAGGCTCTGTAATTCCACCTTCCAACTATGAAGATTCCCAATTGATGATGTTGTATTGTCCTTCACTCCTTGGCGCCTCCTATGATTTTTAATAATTTTTCAAAAGCTCTCAACCCAAAAATTGTACCATATGAAGGTGTAAAGAGTACGGCTGGAAATGAACTGTCAAAAATCAATAAGTACGGCCCTCTACTTTCAGCAATTAAATCTTTTATTCAATTAATACAATCTGCTCAAACGTCCACCATCAATCTGATAATAAATTCTGAAATTTGTTCTACCAATCAGCTCAATTTTGACCTCTAGATGAAGCCAAACCCTCGAGCACAATCAAATGATATTGCACACCCTCTATATGTTGATACAATGAAGTAGCCACGCTCTTGAATCCCGACAAGCCCTAAAACCTGCAGAAACCTCTAGTTTTCTACAACTCCAATGCTTTAGAAATCTTCAATCAAAATCATCAATCAATATAATGAATTCGATTTCTCTTGCAACTATTAAATACCTTCAAGAAGTGCAATTTCCCCAAAAAACATTTTAAATGTTATTTCATTTCAAGTTAGGAAATCTTTTAATAATTCATTTAGTTTGGCATTTATAATTAATTACTCAACTGGTCCCCTTCCAATGATGAATAAACCCTCAACTTAAGTGAAATTATAAAGTTATGTTATAACTTTATAATAAACTAGTTTTACAATTTAATATCATGTTGGCCACAAAATTATTAATAACTCTCAAACCTCTTATTATTTCACTCTGTCATCTGAACTGGGAGTTCATCCTGTAATTCGCCATGTGACCAAATATCATTTCAAAAAATAGAAAGGGTCCATCTCTATCACTCCAAAATTGCTATATATAGCAATAAAGTCACTATAAATAGAAATCACTGCATACGGAGTCCTAGAGACCTCAAACAAACACCAATCCTGCAAAGCTCAGGTCTTTGTGAAGTTGCATCTTTCAAGAGACCCTCTATCCAACCTCATTAGCCTACGAGGGTCAGTTAATAGGCTAATCCCTCAGACTCTGATGCTCACAAAAATGGGGACATTATAGTCTACCCTCTCGGAATTGCTTGTCCTCAAGCAATCTCTACTGGAAAGTAACTCCACCCCACCAGGGATCCAAAAGATGAACTGTGTAATGTCCCACACATCTCGAACCATCTCCTGTAGCACCATATAAACACAACTGCGCAAGGACAAACATCATGCCAACTATCCAACCCCTGTGCACAAGAGTAGTGCATCAAAATCAAAACATGTTCAAGAAGGCCAAGGATGAACCTGTATATTCTTAGCACACTAAACATGATGCAATGCTCAACTATAAACCCTGTCTGAAATCTAGATCCACCCAAAGAATCCCAAACTCTACACTCAATGCTCAATTGAATGTCAGGATCCTAATTGACTCTGTCGAGTACTCCATACACCATGTGTTGTCAACATAATACCTTTGTACACTGCAACTAGGTCAACCCCAAGCGAAGGAAGAAGCAATCCACTAGCTGGAACAATCCTTGGATCCCATAGCCAATATGAAAGTCTGCCAAAATGGACATTCTCAAACTTCCACTGCTCAACTTGTTGGAATCATTTGCCATTGCACCAAAAGCTCGAACTACCAATGCCCGATACAAATGCCAGATTTAACCCGATCCACGGGAGGCGGTTAAGCCATGTCACGAATCTCCAAGGAGGTGCTGACCACCAAGTCAACAATCTCAACAATCTCCCCCTCAGCACCAACTGAGCCTTCAGCCCCAACTGAAGGGAGACTCGAACCCGTGACCCAAGGCTCTGATACCAATTGTTGGAATCATTTGCCGTTGCATCAAAAGCTCGAACTGTCAATGCCTGATACAAATGCCAGATTTAACCCGATCCACGGGAGGCGGTTAAGGCATGTCACGAATCTCCAAGGAGGTGCTGACCACCAAGTCAACAATCTCAACACAACTTTGATCCCAACTTCACCATAACAGAATTGGTGAAGCCAAGCAAGAGGACCCACCCAAACTGTAGTGCTAACCCTATCGCTACTTGGGTCCCAATGCAATTAAGGCTCACATCCATCTGTACTGTGGAGATAAGAAATTTTGAAGGTATCTATATCACAACCACTATCTCCATCCTCGACTAATTTGTCATGGATGTGATGACTTTGGAAGTAGCCCCCCTCCAACTTGTAGGTACTGATTCCATCTACTACAGATGGTGAATACCCATCTGACAAAGGATGGTATAATCCTGAAGTCAATCTACATTGACGCATCATAAAGTCCTTCACATGTGGATCAAAAGAAAAATGATGAGCACTCCTCATTGTGTAGTTACGATAGAAAGGTCCAATCTCTGTCAATGGTTCGTTACTGATAACTCTAGAATTAGGAGATGGCTCCAATCTCTGACCCTGAATCACCGATAGGGTAGGGCTTCTAGCACTCATTACCGAATGATGGTGAATGAAGGGAGATAGCTGGGATGGAGGAAAATAAAACACGGCATGAGTGCAATCACAGACAAAAGGAAAGACAAAAATTCTTTGAGTAGCTGCGCATAAAGGAAGCGTTGTACGACTATTGCAGCATACACAAGCACATGGATATAGTGCCCAAGGAAGAGTGTACGGAATCTACCCGTAGGAATTAATGACATTGAAAAAAAAGGGAGAAGTGTACGACATTGAAGAGGAGACAGTTATTGATGTTATAGGGGTTCATTAAAGAATTGGCCTACAAGGTTATTGATGCAGGGTGCAATTGCAGTCCCAGTCAAGTAGTTTGAGCATGTATAAAAATGCAAGGGTTTTTCCATCTGGCGTAAAGAGTGCAGGGAAAGTTGATGCAAGTGCGAGCACCAAGAAGAAGCTAAGAGCGAAGGTTCAAATGGCTGCCCAAAAAGGTGCTGTGATACCTCAGATAGTTGTGTTCGAACGAATGAACGGATTAGAGTGTTGAAAATGGTGGCAGGATACTCCCATCACAAATTTGATAAAGCAGAGTTTGAAGAAAGCGAAAGTTCAGTGGGCCATTGAAATACTAGTTTTCTGCATTCGCGACTACGAGGGTCCCCTTCAAGTGATGATAGAGACTTTTGACTGGTTCTCACGATCAACCACGTTTGAGTATTTGGGGTGCGATGTGAAGGTTTCCTTCACGATCACAGAGTTCACGAGAATATTTGACATACCTGGCATAAATGTTAAAAAGATTGATCTGAAGGCGAAGAAGATGACGAGGGATGAGAAATAATACTGGATCAAAATGGTGTCGCGAAATCTCACGCCTGCAAAGTTGGACTCGGTGGCAAAATCTTCTAAGGGGTGAGGGATGATGAAGTCCCTCGTTGCAGAAGGGTCATGGAGACGCATTATGGACATTGTGAAGAGTCGGCTGACAGGGTCTAGCCACGCCTCAGACATAGCCCTTCCACAGATTCTCCTGATGAATGGTCTTAGGAACGAAATCGTATATGACTGGGCATCACTCTTCGCAGAGCGCATGTATGAGTTTATGACCTTGCAGTATAGGACGTTTTACATGCCACATTACGCTATTGGTTTGTTTCTAGAGGCCACACGAGTACGAATTCCCAATGGAGAGCTAGAGGTGAAGCTTGAGGGCACCTTGGCACCTGGCGAGCCACCCATATTGTATTGGAGGCATTTGGATATAGGGACTGTACCTGCAGGGAAAAAGAGGAGATGCCATGTAGTTTCTCATTCTGAGTTTGAGGATGTGAACAGTGGTAGAGAGGCTACCTCAGAGACTTCTAGCGCCTCTAGAGATGGGGCTAGCCAGGTGGCGGAGGACAAGGGTGTAGATTTTACAGCCATTGGGACAACAACAATTACACCTGCTCCAGTTCTTTCACTCAACCTCTTTTGTCGGAGGCAACATAGTTGACTCCATCAGCGACAGTTGGTTTTGTGACCACGACGCCGATTCCTGCATTCGGTCAGATTCAGACACCCGTGAGTATGGCACCATTAGTAGTGCAGGGAGTTCCACCACCTTTAGTGGAGTTGGCTCACGGACCTGCAACAACAGAGGAGGTGGTGGAGACTAGAGCCCAGGCCATGGCTGAGGAGTTGCCTAGTGGAGAGTTGCTTGGCTGGGAGAGTGTGGAGATGCCTGTGGGAGAGGTGACAGAGCCACAGATCGAGATGAAGATAGTCAGGACACAGTCTAAGAGAGTTGAGCCAACTGGTGATCCGTTAGGAGGGACACAGATAGTGGGGAGTAGTGCTATGACGAAGGCGGAGGTAGCGGTAGTGAACTCTTGGCTCAGCAAGTATAATATGACACTGATGGCACTAATTGAGAGGACTCTTCCCCACGAAGAGCGTTACCTTCTCGTCACGAGACAGTGGATCTCAATGAGGGGAACTCACCTGCTAGGAAGATGGAGCAGGAGCACTCATCGGAGAGAGGTATTTTGCCTGAGGTAGAGTTGGAGCGGGAGCACTTTCCGGAGAGAGACACCTTGCTTGCTGGACAGATGGCACAAACTTTTGAGCACGACGACATACAGGAGCCTCTGAGGGAGATTGGTGGTAGTGGCTTCGAGCAGTATCTGTAGGAGGTAGTCGCAGGAGCTAGACGGGTTGTGGCCTCTTCTCAGTCACAGGCTCAGGAGGGAGTTGTCCAAGAGTTGGAGCGGTTATTGGCTTTTGCACGCGGCAGTAGTGCTTATGCATTTGCAGCATGTTATGAGTCCGACAGATGGCCGGCAATGGAGACCTTGACTATGTTGGACGATTGGGCTCTTTGAGAGAGAGTGGGGGAGAGTCGGGTGGATGCTCTGATTCTTGAGATTGAGCAGGCTTTTGGAGAGGGTTACTATACTCTTCGGAGGACAGAGTACACTTCTACCACACATTAGTCAACTTGGATAGAGTTGGCTAACCAGTTGGAGGGAGTTCAGGGAGAGTTGGCTTAGCTTAGGATAGATGTGGCTAGGGAGCAGGAGGCATGGGCAACATAGAGGATAGTCATGAGGTCGCAGTTGGAGGCAGGACAAATGGAGAGGGATGCATTGTTGGCACAACTAGAGGAGGCCCGTGCAGATAGAGCTATGTTGAAGTCCCACCTAGCCAACTCTATGAAGACTGTGGATGGTAAGGAGAAGTTCTTGAGTATATGCAACATTATCTAGAGAGCTCAACCTCACTCAAATCGTTTGCATAGTTCTACGCTATGCAAGCTTCAAAGTCTATCTAGACATCCCTATTGTTGAGGGCAACATAGATGCAGATACTCTAGTGGATCAGCTTAAGCTTGTTTGTTCATACTTTGTGGTAAATTAGTTCTCCAAAAGAGGTAAGATTGCCATTGTTCTTAAATTTTTTTCCATGTTTATGTGGTAGTGCTGGAAAAATTATTGTACACCCTATGAGGAGTATATGTTTGGCTCCCCAAACACTTAGAGTGGTTTCATTGAAGCCTTGAAAGAGATTTACTACTTAGCTGGGAACTACGAGGATTGGTATATCAAGTTTGCAAGCCGTGTTTGACATGAAATCAATTTGTGCAAGGATAAATTTCACATTCATGAGAGCTAGTAGAATCTCATTCTGTAGGGTCAAGCTTGAGACCATATATTCAATTCAACATGGATTTTCTCTAGAACTCCACCCTCCAAGAGGTGTATGTATTTTCTTGTGAAGTTGATGTCGAATAAAGACAAAAGACTAATAAAAAAGAGCCCATGCCTTCGGACAAAGCACAGAGAAATTCTAAAGCTAGAACTCAATGGAGTTTTAAACAAATAAAAGGACCACAAAAATCTAAACACACTTTGGTTGTTTGATAAGGCATTGGTTGATTAGTAGTAAAAGTGGTTGACGCACAAATTTGTGGATCATGACAAGAGCATGAAAGATTTTTTCGTGTATCTTCGTATGACTCTTGTACCATGTTGGGATTACTTATTGATTCAATGCTTGTTTATGCCATTAGCTTCTCTAATTTCTTATGTTCAATGAAAGCGAGGCCAAAATTCTTCCATTTAACCTCTTTAGCATGTAATAGTTGCAAATGATCAACCCCAAAGTTGGTCATGATACTCCATTCTTGGAAGTGGCATCCCTTCTACCGTGACTTTCACTTTTTGATGGCATTTGGATGCAATTGCAAATGCCAAACCTTGACATTGAAAAAACAATATAAAAAAAAATCGTTGCATTGAAGTAAATAATTGCACAATTTTGGCTTAAAAAACTATTATTTTTTAATTCTCAAAACCATAGTATACATAATGAATCTCTGAGCATTTGCTATATTTTTGTATGAGGCTTTTATGGTTTACTTGTTCAGTTTGTATGCTGAGTCATGGATGGAAACCCATTGAGTAATCGCCAATAGTTGGTGAGTGTAAGCTGAAAACCTGCTGGGATCTTTGCACAAGAAAAATACATGTTTGACACGGATAACTCTTCAATACCAATTTTTTTAAAAAATCATTTAAGAGTAGGATAAGCAAAACTGTAGGAGAAAATGAAAAAGAAGAATCACAGAATAATATGCAAAAATAATTGAACACAGTCATCATTATAATTCAAAATTTATTTCACTTGCTGTTTTCTAAGATAGATTTATTTAAGATATCCATACTAGTCATAATTTATATGAAGCAATTATATAATAAGGGCCTTAAATCTGTGGATGCATTTATCCTTATGATGGAAGAGCTCTCATTTCTTTTGGATGCCAGTCTCCACAAATTTTACTTTCTTTTATGGACATGACGTGTTATAACCATTAGGTTCCCGGATATTATGTGGTTTGGTTTCATACAGAATCATTAAGGATATGTAGATTCTCTCTGTGAGTCTCAGCAAATTAGGACGTTTGATTATTTTTATATGTTTTCAAATTACACTTGTTATTGTGAGTGGCTGGTTATCTGATTTTTTTGTTGTTATGTTCATTAAAGGATAACAGCAAGAACCCTGGATTATCAAGAAATAGTATCTTTCAAAGAAGGCAAACCTTTGCACTTTACATTTGGGAAGAGAGAGGTTGGTATATTTCTTGGTATATATTTTGTATTTCTTTGAAAACCTATCATTGAAATTTTGAAGAGAGAGTGTGAACCGTAGCAATTTTATAGTTGTACTAATGAAGGGCGTCAAGTTTTTAAAAAGATGCATTTCAATACCTTTTAATATCAGTTGATTTATAAACCTTTTAATAACTTCAATACACCTAAAATTTATTTTCATTTACATTAACCATTAAAGAAAAAATAGCTTATCAATGCCATACAATACTCATCTATCTTGAGTTGAACTTGTATTTCATCGTAATACACTCAAATTGCTTTTGCTGAGTCAAAGAGAAAATATATTCAAATGTCAATTTTTGACTTAACTAGTGTGTCAAGGAAAGATGCAGAATGATTAATCCCTTCTCACATATTATTTCGTTAGTTAGTCATTGTTTCCTTGGGAATCTGCTGGTCACAAGAACTTGACAGCTCTAGTTTCGCACTGCATACTAAGGTCTTATTATTCGAGGTCATTATTATCAGGATTAGATAGTCCTAGTGAAATCTTAAGGTACTAGGTTCTCTTTTGAACTGTAGTTTCTTACAGCTTTTGTGTTTTCCAAAGGGCAGGCTCGATTGCCTTAAGCAAATATATCCTAATTCTTCACAATCTTGTCTAACAAAATCACGCTGTTCAATTACAAGACTCTACTTATATTAAGAATATACTCCATTGTATGAATTCAATAATATGTAGTTTCTATGCAGATATTATTCATTTTCATGCTTAACCAAAATGCACTTATTGTTTATTATCTTTGATATTCAAAGTAATCTATTCTTCATCTCACTAGTACACAATGCTTTTATAAACTTTCCCAATGAACAATTTCACTGAGTTTCATTTGAAATCAGAAATTTTAAATTGTTTACTATGCTATAAAAGGTTACAATTGTTTTTTGCCTTTCTTTACTACAAAATCCTCTTCTTCCTTTATTATCATGTTGATGACACCTAGTTTGCTGACTTAAGAAGTGTTTATAATGAATTATAAATGCTTTAATTAAGACTACTGCCCTATTTCTGAGGATCATCATTGTAATACACCTGTATCTCACGTAAGAAAAGTTCACGGTAAGTTAGATTTGATGCATCTAGGCCTCCCTGGGTGCACCCCATCAGCAATATTTCAGTGCTGTGGATAATGGAACATGGAACAATTCATATAAGAGTGCATTGTAGATAGGTTTAAAAATATCTATAGAATAGTGTTTAGTCTACTAGATACAGCACTGTGTCATACAGACATCAAATATGAAGATCTCAAGCCATCCATTCCATGTGCTATGGTCTAACTCGATCTCTTGATAGATCTTTCATGGAATGAACTCTGGGTGTATCTTATTCATCCATTACTTATAGTGGAATACAAATTAGTCAAGGGTATCTTTAAGATATCAAGATTCTAATTTTTTTACTACCCCTAATAATCGTTTCCTCTAATGCTTGAGCAGATATGGAAGGTTATTTCCTTTCTAAATGGGAAAATGCAGAAATGTTAAATCCAACTAGACCCTGACTGTGGATTATCAGTCCATATGGTATTGAGGTTCCTATCTACTTTAGATACAGAAAATTCGCATCATAATTAATCATTGAATCTAAACTTTATGACGAAAATAAACAATTGTTAAAACATTGAAATTCAAATAATTACTGCACAATATAGTATTGCTTCCAAACCATATAATCATTGACATTTACAAACCTAATAATTCGTTTCTCTTGCCTTTTGTGGTTAGCTTTACACATTCACTATTAATACATACATTGCCATAGATGTAATTGATACATTTTTTTTCTTGCTCATGTTTTATGAAATTTTTTATTTGTTTTGTCTAGATATAGCATTCCATAATATAAGGCTGACACAGGTGCCTGACGGATTAGAAAGGGGCATTGGAACTATGACCAGGAAGGAGAAGGCAATTATTTATGTTAATGGTTCTTACCTAACTGCAGCTTCCACCATGCCATCATTACAAAGTATTTCTGAAGAGGTTCAATTTGAAGTAGAAATTGTTCAAATTATCCAGGTATGCATTTCCTTTCTATATATATTATATAAAAATTTATAAACATTTTAATGCAAGTAGTATTATATTGGAGGGTTCTGGTTATATCATGTAGATTTTACTTGATTTAAGTTTTTTAATACCATGCTGGGTCAAATTAGTTAAGTGATTTACCTACTCATTTTTTAGATTAATTAGATGGGGTAAATTATAGGGGCCATTGTCCAAAAAGCATAACAGATATATAATTACAAATATAGATATAAAGATGCTGGGCAGAACCCAAACAAGTGAACTAGGTCAAAATGGAGGCATCAACAATAAAGCACCGAAGCGGTTATCCATGAAAGACCACTGTTGCTACCATTAGCAATTGCCACCCGTTACCATAGCTAATGCAAATGACAAAAGAAAAAAGATATCTTCATAACCAAGAAGTGCCGCTGTAAGAACCCCAATAAGTTCAAACTTCACCAACCCATTGATTTGCTATGCAAATGATATGTTGTCTTGAAATTTGATAGTTATATGTAAGAACCCCTTGTTAATCTGGTTAGTGTTTTTTTCAATTTTGGATGTTTGACATTTTGTCAAACACTTTGCATGCAAGCTCTAATACCACTGTAATAACCCTTGTTCTTCTCGATTTGAATCTCTGCACATATGATAGTAGTTTTCTGTTCTTTGAAGTTGCTTTGTGTTCTGGTTTTTATGCTTTTTGAATTTTGATACGGGGGATGAAAGAATGGTAAATGCATAAGAAATCTTCACATTGCTGAAACTAAATGCACCTATATAGAAGGGAATAATCAAAACTTAAAAACAACTACAGCAAGGGCTACAAATATATATCTCTTCATTAACTCAAAGCCATTACATTCAAAAGGCATACCCGAGGAATTTGTGAAAGCTAATAATATCAGAAACCCTGAATGCTGCAGAAATGATTATGACTGAGAAGGAACCAAATCTGCTGCATACAGGTATTTCTCCACCAAAAACATCAAGTCCAAACATTCCCTTGATAATGCCACTTAAAATAGAGGAGAAAGGGCTCAATATGCTGGACGCTTTGCTTATAGGAAAAAGTCGCCAAACCCCAGGCATGGTACAGCCGGAAGAAACTAGAGGTGTATGGCCATGGCATGAGCATCAGCAATCACCTAAACCACCACTCTTATCATGCACACCCTGCCCAAGAATAATTATGCCTGAAACCCTTATGTTTCTTTCACAAATCTGCACAATGAAGACCTCTGAATGAAGCCTTTCATTAAGCAATAATTCGGTTGATCTCTCACAACCTCAAAACTGCTAAAACAATGAAGATTGGACAATCTCCAATAGCCTGGTACCAGATGAAACCCTTGTTTCAATTGCACAAACTCCAAAGACACCAATTTGTAAAGACAAATAATCATTCCATAATGAGTTTGAATTGCCAATGCTGCCTTTATATATTTCTCAACAAGAGGTTGATCCACTTAGGCATTTAAAATCATTAAATTTGAGCATTAGCAATCACCTAAAATACCGCTCTTATCATTCACACCTTGCACAAGAAGAATTATGCTTGAAACCCTTATGTTTCTTTCACAAACCCTCACAATGAAGACCTCTGAATGTAGCCTTTCCTTAAGCAATAATTTGATTGATCTCTTACAACATCAAAACTGCTAAAACAATGAAGATGGGACAATCTCCAATACCCTGGTACAACTGAAACCCTTGTTTCAATTGCACAAACTCCAAAGACACCAATTTGCAAAGACAAATAATCATTCCATAACGAGTTTGAATTGCCAATGATGCCTTTACATACTTCTCAACAAGAGGTTGATTCACTTAGGCATTTAAAATCATTAAATTAAATCCTGTTGTTGCTTTCGATGTTGACTTAGTAAATACCTTTAATTTTCTTCAATATGTGTGCCCAAGAAAAAGTCTCATTAAATGACTTTTAATATCATTTAAATGATATAACATGTCCTCACATTGACTTTATAAATTTCTTTAATAATTGGTCCCATAACTTATAATCAATTAATGCACATTTAAGTCACTTAAATTGAGGGTCGGCCCCATTGTGCATAAAGTGAATTTATAACTTTATAATTCACCTTTAATGATTAATTATTATTATTAATAAAGTCACCTTTATTAATAATTAAATAATATAACACACCAATATCATTATTTCACTAAGTCAATTGAAAATAGGATGACCACTGCATATACCATGTATTTAGGTGCCTTGCCAAAAATAGTAATTCTTCAAATATGACTTGCTATAAATAGTTAGTCCCTGAATATCTGATCAATCCAATGGTGCCAGGGATCGACACTGCAAACATGCCTGTTTAAATGCCCTCCTGACTTTTCCTGAAATAGTCGCTTATTATAAATAGTTAGTGTGCCAAACTAAACCAAATGAAGAGCTACCCTAAACTCTTTTGACCTCCGGAATGGGAATAAGTCTTTTGCACAACCAACCGGGACTTGCTAACCATCAGTCTTAGCCTATGAGGGCCAATAATAGGCTAATCCAATCATAAAACATATCATCCCAAAAAGGGGACATTACAGTCCCCCCTCCCTAAAATTGCTTGTCCCCAAGCAATCTCAAAAGCAAAATAACACACTAGTCGACTTGGATCGCCAAGGCAGAACCGTGTAATGTTCCTGTTGATACTAACTAGCTCTTGTAACACCAACACCAGAATAACTAACAATACCTGCCAAACCAAATCAATACCAACAAAAGTTGTTGCAGGAGGAAACAACTCAAAAGTAATCAACTCGAAAGGTTGCAAGGAATGCTAGCTCTTATAGGATTTGTAGTGTCGCCTTTTGTGATAACTTATGAAATTGGGACGATTAAGTTGCAAAATCAATTGCAAGAGACTTCTTTTGTGAAAGTCTCAATTAACTCTATGAATTAGGATCTATGATACCACTTATAAATATTTAGATTATGCAATTGATAAGATACATATGACAATATCATTGGTATCTCTGATTTGACAATTGGATAATTGCAAGGTGACTAGGTCTATATATAGATAAAGCTAAGATTATCTTGTTAATATGTATAATCTGCAAATAATAATGTGGGAGTGGATGTTAGATCACTTCTGTATCTAATATGACTTTAGGAATTATGCAAAGTTAAGATATTCCAATCTGCACATATATAGAGATTTCTACCCATCCTGAGGTATTGATGTAAGTTATGCAATGAACATCTTTCTAATGATAACAATGGAGCTATATCGCGCTGTGTCTAATATATCGATATGTATATGGACAACATAAGAGGGTATTACTTATAGCGATGCATTGTTGCACTTGATCTAGATATATTATCTTGCAACAATAATGGTGATGCTGTTTCTGATCTTGACAATATGCTCTTGCAACAATAGTGGCGCTTTCTCTGATGCTGCTCCATAAATATATGCAACTTTATTTGACACTAAGGTCAATTTTCTCTAACGAGCTATCCAGTTGGATATGTAAAAGAGATAAAAGGTTCTTGAATGATGCCAAATTGAGTGAGTTTGATCTTGTTGTCCCCAATTTTGAAATCACAAAATTGGACAACCCTATGCACTTTTCTCATGAATTCGTAGGTGTTTCCTTTGAGTTTTGGTGTTCTAAATGATGTGTTATGAAGGTAATTCGTTATCCCTTGAATTGTTTTGGTTTTCATGTCTTTTGAACATCGCTTTTGAAGGTTTCCGTCTTGCTTATCATCATCTTTCTTGCTATGACGGGTTTTTCTTCTCTAATTGCAAGGACTTGATTTTTGCAACCTTCGAGTTGTTTTTCAATTTTTCTTGGTCGTATGCTTTGGTTTTGGTTTTATTTTGTCCTAGATTGATTGCATTTTAAATTCCGCTTGTTTTGAACTATCTTAGGCCTCAATTGAAGTTGTATATCAAAAGTTATTACGGAATTAAGTGGTCTTGTAATATCCCCAATGCAATTAAATAATTTAATTAAAATTAATTATAATATGGACCCAAATTTAATAATAAAATCTTTCGGGCTTCCCTTTTTATTTTATTAGTTAAGTTTTATATTTTGTTTGTAACCCTTTGGGAAGTTTCTCGGAGCCCATTTATAAGGCCGTGTTGGTAGTGTCATAGGTATGCAAACTTTGATATTTTATTTGCCATTGCGAATTCTAGTTGGAGTTCTGTTGTATGCCATTTCGGAGGTGAAAGATCCTCCCTATTTGGTATCCGTAGTTTCGGTCGGAGTAACTCCTCACCCTATTCTGCTTTGTTCTGCTCTGTTCTTGAGATTATATTAATATGAAGTGCTATCATTATTGAATATATTTCCTGTTGTATGTGTGAACTTTCCTTTCCATTGAATATTGACTTTTGGCGATCTGCTCATACTACGAGCATAAAACATTAATCCCATCTGCAATATTCTGAATGACACCATACAACAGTCGTCCCAGGTTTAATGATGTTCGAGTGACACCCCTGTGACCGCACGACTTGGAGTGACCTGCACGTCCTCGAGTGGTCTGCACGTCCTCGAGTGGTCTGCATGGCCCAGAGTGACCTGCACGGCCCAGAGTGGTCCGTACATCAAGTGGTACACTACAGTGGTATTAGAGCTGGTGATCTTGCCAACCTGTCGGGTTGTGGGTGCCCGTCTACTGAAGGAGGAGAAGGTACCATTGTGTTGACAGAATGGGGGAACCACAACATCCTGTGGCTGAAATCATGGCACTGTTAAGGGAGCTAACCAGAAGCCAAGCACAACTCAATGACACCATGATCAAAGGGCAAGAACGACAACAATTGATGGAGGAGACGTTGTAGAGGTTGGCAGAAGGGAAGACAAACAGAGAACAAAAAGGGCATGACAATAATGCCGTCACAAGGGGAGGAAACCCTCAGCATTCATGTTCTTGACTGTCGATGCCTACATTTCCACCGAGAACGGAAGCACCTCGCAGAGAGCGAGAGCCCACTTTCCAAGAAATGCAAGAGCAACTAAGGCAAGATTGGAGGGATGCGAATCTTGAAGGAGGCATATCCTTCAGATATTATGTTGATCTATGTTGGCTAAATTTTTTTGTAAGTCACTAAAACTACAACTTACGAAATTGTGATTTTAGACATCTCATGAGATTTCTCTCTCCTCAGCAATAAGGGAGGCTTTGTTCTTGCTGTAGGTGGCTTCAATAGGAACTTAACTGAAATTACAAAAAGGGTGGTTCTCTTAATCAATTCCTCTTTCTTCAAGAATGATATGCACACAACTACAACTTTCCAACTTAACAAAAAGTGCCTTATTGCTACGATAATACCGATGACCCTAGAATTGACGTAAGAACAATACCAAGGGCAGCAATTTACTTTTTATATTTTGTGGAATAAGTAGAGGAACCCAAAGTCTCTTGCGATTATCCCAAATTCAGATTCAAGTAGAATAACTAGTAAGGCACAAAGCCTCTTACCAGATACTCTCAAATTTAATAAAAGTACCTAGAACTGAAGCTCAAAGTCTTCAATTCTAAGTAATTGCAGCCACTACAAACTATAACAATTTGTCCTCCTGCAGCACAAAGTCTTTAAAAGTTCAAATTGGCTCTGAATGCAATATGTAGCTCAAAGTCTGCGCAATTGAATTCAAATCCCTCTTGAGAAAAACTTCAAAACTCACAATCAATATCTAGAAAAGGTCGTCACATAACACCTTGAATCGACACAAAGTTTGAAAGCAAGTTGCCCCTTTTATTGAAAGCAATTCAATTTACATCTAAACTCGAAGTCTTAGAGTGGAAATACAAATTGGTAGAATTTTCATGCATTGCCAAAAGATGATTATTTACAATGATCTCCCTCCTTTATATAGGAAAAAAATGGAGAGAAAAGTAGAGAAAAAATGGGAAAACCCTTAACCACCTTGACTTATTCTCTAACTAACTAACTAACTAATTTTGATTTATTCAAAGTTGCATGCGTAATGCACTTGACACCTGATTACATGTTACAACTTTGCACATGATACTTGTTGGAATCATTTGTTGTTGCACCAAAAGCTCGAACTATCAATGCCTGATACAAATGCTAGATTTAACCCGATCCACGGGAGGCTTAAGCCATGTCACGAATCTTCAAGGAGGTGCTGAACACCAAGTCAACAATCTCCCCCTCAGCACCGACTGAGCCTTTAGCACCCACTGAAGGGAGACTTGAACCCGTGACCCAAGGCTCTGATACCAATTGTTGGAATCATTTGCCATTGCACCAAAAGCTCGAATTATCAATACCCGATACAAATGCCAGATTTAACCCGATCCACGGGAGGCGGTTAAGCCATGTCACGAATCTCCAAGGAGGTGCTGACCACCAAGTCAACAATGCTATCATATGCAATTACATCTTGTTCTTCCATTACATGTAATCTGTTGATTACAAATTACAAATGCATGATGAAAATATTCTAAGTGCCTGACTGTGAAGAACCCTGCAGGCTCTCATTAACAACTAGTTTTTTCCCTCAATTCAGATTGTACTTTTAATTACTTTCGGAACACAGAGTGAATTTATGAACAACAAATATGAATTCAAAGATGCTTTTTCAGATTTATTACCACTTGAGATAATAATAACAGTCATTAAAAACAACACTGGATGGCTTGCAAAGTATCCGAATTGGCACACATCCAATTAATTTTCAATTGCAAACATTAACAAATTAAACTTGGCACCTTTGTCTTGATGCAGTTGTAGGAATGAATCATGGATGGAGTAATTTGTGCCAGCATACACAATCAAATTTCCTTCTACTGACGCCATCAGCAAACTCCTTAACACGTCACCTAAATGTATGCGAATTCTGGCCAATCGTATTAACCTGAATAGTTCTAGCCTACATGCAGAGCTTCCTTAATCTCTAAATCTGTACGGCCCAGACAGATTTTGTACGGATTTATCAGAATTTCCATACGACTTTGTTTAATAATAAAAATTGTAGACTTCTATTGCTGGAAAGTTATGGTAACTTTCATTGACTTTAGCAACCAATGCAAGTGCACTCTTCAAGAGAAATTGACAGTATATCAAAGAAAATCGTTCAAACCCTTGATATCTAATTTGAAATTCAACACCAATTTATTAATTGCAGCATCAACAATTAATTAACAACAGATTTCCCAATAAAATCAACCTCAGCAAATTCGAATGCAATTACCAATGAAGAAACACAGAACTCCTCCAAACAATTTCAGAACTCCAGCAGGAAAACAAATCAAACCCCAGAATGAATAAACTTCTCAAAATTCTAGTATACCTCAGCACTGGATTATGATCTCAGATACAGCTGCAAAATTCACCATCAATCTGTAATGGCTCAGATTGCCAGAAGAGGAATCAGTCCTCAAAACCCTAGCCAGGTAGTCTCTCTTACGAACTTCAATCAATTCATAATGCAACAATGGATAAATGAAAGTGCTTTTTCGAGTTGTACTTATAGCTTTTTCAGAAAAAACACAATTTCACTTTTTTCATATAAAAGGCTTTTAAATGATAATTTTACTTTATAACATTAAAGTTATAAAGTACTTAAGTTATTAAATTAAATTAAAATAATTTAATTTAATAACAACATTTAAAATATAAAGCCACTGAACTATCCGACTGAGATCAATGAACTTTTGACAGAGCCCAGGTCCAAACTGCCCAACCAAGAATAGGCACTGCCCTGCCAGAAATAGCCACTGCTAGAAAAAGACTTACCAAAAATAGTAAATCCATCCCAGAGACCCTCAAAAGCCACTGTCAGCTCATGAGGGTCGCATTGATGAATTGACTATGCTCAGCTGCAGAGACCTGCTAAAATGGGGACATTACAGTCCTCCCTCCCCAAGATTGCTTGTCCCTAAGCAATCGCAATCTGGGGTGCTGCAGAATATCCTCAGACTCCCAAGTGGCATCCTCATCAGGAAGTCTATGCCACTTAACCAAAAACTCTCTAACAACTCTATGCCGCAGATGCCTCTCCTTGGTCTCCAAAATAGCCTCAGGGACCAACTCCAATCTGCCCTCATCATCCAAAGGAGGTAATGTAGAAGATGGTACAACATGTTGACCCAATGCCTTCTTGAGGTGTGAGACGTGGAAGACATTATGAACCCTGCTATCTTGAGGTAAATCCAGCTCATATGCAACCTCCCTGTAATGTCCCTTCTTATTCTACTTCTATAATTTCCTGCAAAACCGACGTCAGTACACCATATCATACAATATTTATATGACTCATACTCTACTCTAAGTTAGTAAGGGGGAAATTTGATCCTTAAGGCTGCCCCTAGGTCGGGCTTCACAGAATTCCCGGCTGAGGGACATTCGCTCCACTCTAAGCAATCGGGCTATCGACACGTCATCCCTAGAGCACTGCCCGTAATAATCTCTTGGAAGCAAGCTTGATGCATTCCAAGCCTACGCATATGCATATGACTAGTTTTTAGTATATATATTGCCTACGTGTGATAATAATCTCGAGACTAGGGAAATGTCTTAATTTCCTCTAGCCCCCTCCAGATACGGGGATCCATCCGTATCATCCATTGTTGAGATATTGAATCTTGAGACTAGGAAATTATCATAATTTCTTCTAGCCCCCTCCAGATATGAGGTCCATCTTTTAATGAATACTTTATTCATTCTCTTTATGGCCCATATCATCCACAATAATTATATATAATAATTTAAGTCCACATCAATAATCTAATTGTAAATAATTCCTTACATCAATTATAATACAACTATTTTTATCCATAAAAGAATACTAATATTCTGAAGTTTTAAATGTAAACATAAACAAACATATATATATATATATATAGTCTGAAGTTAAATGTAAACATAAACAAGCATATATATATATATATATATATATATATATATATATATATAAAATGAATAAATAATGAGTTCATACCTTTGGACTGCAGTCTCTGCCGACTATCCTATTAAACTTGCGTAGGCTCCTTATATACCCCCGTGTGGGGAGGGGAGTCACGTCCCTCCCACACAGTCGCATCTCCTCAATGGTGCGATTGTTCACAGCGTATGCTGTGAACAGTCGCACCACTGAGGGTGCGACTTCTCATATGTTAGGGGAGTCTTAAATATGTTTCAGTATTTTAATATTATAATAATATTTAATATTTAATATTTATAATATTTATAATGTTATAATTTCTATTTACATTAATATAATATTTAATATTTATAATATATTATTATAAACATTTTAATATTATAATATTTATTATATTGTTTTCATTAATATTATAATATCAGAATATATATATAATATATATTATTTATATTAAATTTATAATTGATATAATATTGTTTGACTATAGCTTTTTTAGAAAGAAATATTAATAAATGTTATAAAATTATGATTTTTGTAAATTGATCAAAAATCCCAACTTATTTAATGTCATTAATACAATATAATAAATAACATTATTTGCCAATGATTTGTTAACACTTTGACTTTGATATAAAATTACAATTACAAGGAACTTAATCGAGGGTCATCACAGTTCCCCCATCTTCAATTTGCTTGTCCTCAAGCAATTTGAGGTCCTCTCTTTCCCAGGTGGTATCTTCATCTAGTAGATTTTTCCATTTCACCAGATGCTCAGAAATTGTTCGGTTTCGTAGCTTCTTTTGGCGTGTGTCTAGGATGATTTCTGGTTGTACAATGAGCTTCCCCTCTTCATCTAGGGGTGGTAATTCCCCACAAGGAAGTGTATGTTGTCCGAGAACTTTCTTGAGTCTAGAGATGTGGAATATGTTATGTATTTTACTTCCCTTGGGGAGTTCAATCTCATAAGCTACTTCTCCGATTCTTCTTATTACCCTGTAGGGTCCATAAAATCGGGGCTTCAATTTTTCTGTCCCATTCTTTTTGATGGACGTTTGCTTATAGGATTGTAACCTTAAAAATACAAGATCTCCCACTACGAAGGTTCTTTCATTGCGGTTTTTATCTGCATAAATCTTTTGTTGATTTTGAGCTTGTTTGATATTCTCTTTCAAGGATTTAAGGATATCTCTACTTTTCTGAATAAAATCTTGTGCCTTGGGTACCTTGCTCTCCTGATGGATCAGTTCCCTGAAGGATGTGACTTCATACCCATATAGCACTTGGAAAGGACTCATTCCTATCGACATATGGTGTGTTGTGTTGTTGCAGTATTCTCCCGAATGCAATGACTTGATCCACAAGTTCTGTTGTCCGGTAACATAGTTCCTTAAGTAGCCTTCTAGCCATTTATTCACTATTTCAGTTTGCTTGTCTGTTTGTGGATGGTAGCTGGTGCTAGGGGTTAAGGTGGTTCCGGCTAATTTGAAGAGTTCTTGCCAAAATTGGCTAATAAATTTACTGTCCCTGTCACTGACAATACTTTGAGGAAGTCCATGTAGTCCAAAAATTTCTCTAAAGAACAATTCTGCTATCTGGATTGCCTTGTATTCAGTTGAGACTGCAAAGAAATGGGCATATTTGGTAAGTCTATCCACAACCACAAAGATACTGTCCTGACCTTGTGTTTTTGGTAATCCTGTGATGAAATCCATGGATATGCTCTCCCATTTTTGGTTAGGTATAGGTAAGGGTTGGAGTAACCCTGCGGGGTGGAAGAGTTCAGCCTTATTGTGCTGACATGTCATGCATTCTTGTACATATTTCTGTACTTCCCTTTTCTGATCCTTCCATGAATATTTCTCTCTGATATGTGTATATGTTTTATAATATCCTGGATGTCCTGCTAAAGGGTTGTCGTGAAATTCTTCGAGGACTTTATTTTTGAATCTAGATTGAGGAGTCAAATACACTCTCCCTTTGTAGAGTATGAGGTTATCTCTAACTGAAAAATTTTCATTAGGTGGGTTTCCTTCTAGAATCTCTCTTGCTCTTTGATGATTTCTTCTTTCCATCCCTTGGATATACTAGTGATGTTGTTTAGGTGTGCTTTTCTGGATAGCGTGTCTGTGACGCCATTATTTACCCCTTTGACATACTCTATATCAAAGTCATAAGCTTGTATTTTGCTTACCCACTTTTGTTGCCTATCATTGAGATCTTTTTGACTTAGAAAGAAACGTAAACTGTTATGATCTGTTTTTACAATAAATTTTCCACAAACCAAGTATTGACGGAATTTGGCTAATGCATGCATAATAGCTAACATCTCTTTGTCGTAAATGGAATAGTGTTTTTCCCCTGCTATGAGTTTGCGGCTTTCGAAAGCTATGGGGTGTTTCTTTTGCATGAGTATGGCCCCAATACCTTCCCCAGAGGCATCGCATTGAAGTTCAAAGGGCATAGAAAAGTCAGGTATAGCCAAGACTGGACATGTGCTCATGGTTATCTTAAGCTGTTCGAAAGCTTGTTGGGCTTTATCATTCCAGGTGAAAGCTCCTTTTTTTGTTAGGTCGGTGAGAGGTGCTACAATTTTTGAAAATCCCTTCACAAATCTTTTGTAATAACTGCAAAGTCCCACAAATCCCCTTAGTTGTGTTAGGGTTTTGGGGGTTTGTCATTCTCTAATAGCTTTAATCTTCTCTTCATCCTCACTCCTGCTTCGCTGATTTTGTGTCCTAGGTAAATGATTTCTTTTAATCCAAATTCACATTTGGACATTTTCGCATAGAGTGATTCTGATTTCAAAATACTTAATACTTCTTCAAGGTGCTGGAGGTGTTTTTCCCATGTCTCACTGTAAATAAGGATATCATCAAAAAATACAAGAAAAGATTTCCTCAATTGTTGTCTAAAAATGTGATTCATACATGACTGGAAGGTAGCTGGTGCGTTAGTGAGTCCAAAAGGCAAGACTAGAAATTCAAAATGCCCATAATGGCTTCTAAAAGCAGTTTTGGGAGTATCCTCTTTCCTCATTCGAATTTGGTGATAGCCTGATCTTAGGTCAATTTTTGAAAAGAATTTAGCTCCATGTAACTCATCCATCAATTCGTCAATTCTAGGGATGGGGCATCTATTTTTTATAGTCTTTTTATTCAAGGCTCTATAATCTATAGACATTCTCATGGTACCATCCTTCTTTTTAACCAATACGACAAAGGAAGCAAATGGACTGCTGCTAGGTGAAATATGACCCATTTCTAGTAATTCTTTGATGGTTCTCTCAATATCTTCTTTGTATTTGTGGGGGTGTCGGTAAGGAGTTGTGATAAATGGTTTAGCTCCTTCTTCGAGTTCTATGGAGTGTTCGAAACCTCTTTTTGGAGGTAATCCCGGTGGAATATCTTCGAAGACCTTATATTTTTTTAAGATAGGATGAATGTCATCATGAATTCCTTGCTCCTTTGTGGAAGATTTCTCAAGGATCATACGTTGAACCATCCACTCCCCTTGATCATGCCTTAGGATTTTCTCCATTCGATTACATGATACTACTTTTGGTGAGCCATCGGGCATGCCTTTTAATATTATTTCTTTCCTTTGATGTTGAAAGCAAATTTCAAGGTTGGGGTTATCCATTGTAAATCGTCCTAATGAATTTATCCATGGCATTCCTAGAATGAGGTCATTTTGCAAACTCACCACGAAGAAATTTCTTTTGATTATATGTTCCCCCGCTTGGATTTCTAATTGGGGTACCATTCTTGTACATTGATCAATTGTCCCATTGCCCATAATTACCTCAAATCCTTTGAACTCCTGTGTTGGTATTTTCCTTCTTGCCACGAGTTGCTGACTAATGAAATCGTGTGAGGCTCTCGTGTCTACCAAGGCAATTATCTTTTGTCCCTTGATTAGTCCCTTAATTCGGAATGGTCTGTTTTCATTCCCTTGGGCGATGATGGCTAATGTTCTTGGTCCTAGTTCTTCTAATCTGGCTCTTTTTTGAGATGTCTCCTCCTTGGGTGTTTCCTCTATGTTGTTCATTTGTCCTCTTTTGCATTGGTGACCCTTAGTCCAGGGTGTTTTACATTTGAAGCACAATCCTTTTTGGAGGAGTTCTCCCCTCTCTTTACACTGATGGTCTTTGCTCCAAGGTTGTTGGCAAATGAAGCATTTTGTGGGATCTCTCTTTGGAAATTCTCCTTTATTTGGTGTCCTAAAAGAGTTACCCTTTTGTTTTTCTTTGGATACATCGTACTTTGACATTTTTGCTTTCCTAATAGCCTCTTCTATGGTTTGGGGTTTGAATGTTCTTACCCTTACTTTGATGTGTTCCTTGAGTCCTATGAACATGTAGACTCTCCTTTTTTGAGATATATCGGGAACCATTACTGATAGACTCTGAAATTTATTGGAAAATTATTCTATTGTTCCTGTTTGTTTGAGGTGAGTTAATTCTTGGAAGTACCATTCTGGCACCTTTTGATCGAATCGGCTAATGAGCTTTTGAGTGAATTCACTATAGGTGTTAATACTTTTATGACCTAATGTGACTATTCCATGGTGCCACCAATTGTGGGCTTCCCTTGTTAAGTGCATTATGGCAAATTTGATGGCATTTTCTTTTGTCATTGGGCTGAGCGATAGGTAAGTGTCTAGTTTTTGGACCCAAGCTTGAGTTGTTTCCTTCCCTGAACCTTCGAAGTGCGGTAGGGACATTTTTCCAACTTTGGCTTTAATGTCCTTTTCCCCATGATTTCTTTTTTGCCCATTACTTGCCATGGTTTTGGTTTCATAGTATTCTTTGAAAGGATTGAGTCTTTGTATCTCAGGTTCTAAATTAGCATACATTTGGGCGATTTCTTCTACCGAGTGGGTGGAAGGGACTTCACTTCTTAAGATAGGTTCTTCTCTTGGAAGGAACAAGGGTATTGTTGGTCTCATGGTGGAATCTTGGGATGGAGGTTTATTTTCTGAGTGATTAGAATGTAGATCCCCTCCTATTGGAGGGGTATGACGTCCCTGGTGATTATTGTTATTATTCATATTTTGGATGGCTTGAAGTATTAATTGATTGGTCTGTTCAAACCTTTCATTAGTTTGTTCCATGAAACTCCTTAATTTGTTGGCTAATTGTTCGGCCATGGCTTTCTCTCCTTTCTTCCTTTTATATGTTTGCATGAATTGTCTTCCACAGGATGGCAAGATTATGCTCTGATACCACTGTAATGTCCCTTCTTATTCTCCTATAATTTCCTGCAAAATTGACGTCAGTACACCATATCATACAATATTTATATGACTCATACTCTACTCTAAGTTAGTAAGGGGGAAATTTGATCCTTAAGGCTGCCCCTAGGTCGGACTTCACAGAATTCCCGGCTTGAGGGACATTCGCTCCACTCTAAGCAATCGGGCTATCGACACGTCATCCCTAGAGCATTGCCCATAAGAATCTCTTGGGAGCAAGCTTGATGCATTCCAAGCCTACGCATATGCATATGACTGGTTTTCAATATATATACTGCCTACGTGAGATAATAATCTCGAGACTAGGGAAATGTCTTAATTTCTTCTAGCCCCCTCCAGATACAGGGATCCATCCGTATCATCCATTGTTGAGATATTGAATCTCGAGACTAGGAAATTATCATAATTTCTTCTAGCCCCCTCCAGATATGTGGTCCATCTTTTAATGAATACTTTATTGATTCTCTTTATGGCCCATATCATCCACAATAATTATATATAATAATTTAAGTCCACATCAATAATCTAATTGTAAATAATTCCTTACATCAATTATAATACAACTATTTTTGATCCATAAAAGAATACTAATATTCTGAAGTTTTAAATGTAAACATAAACAAACATATATATATATATATATATATATATATATATATATATAAAATGAATAAATAATATATGAGTTCATACCTTAGGACTCCAGTCTTTGCCGACTGTCCTTTTCGTATTTAATATACTCCAGATTATTCCCTTTTGATTCTTATTCTTCCTTTTTCCGTATTTGTTTTCTGCCCTATTAAACTTGCGCAGGCTCCTTATATATACCCCTGTGTGGGGAGGGGAGTCACGTCCCTCCCACAGAGTCACACCTCCTCAATGGTGCGACTGTTCATAGCCTGTGCTGTGAACAGTCGCACCACTGAGGGTGCGACTTCTCATATGTTAGGGGAGTCTTAAATATGTTTCGATATTTTAATATTATAATAATATTTAATATTTATAATATATTATTATAAACATTTTAATATTATAATATTTATTATAATGTTTTCATTAATATTATAATATTAGAATATATATAATATATATTATTTATATTAAATTTATAATTGATATAATATTGTTTGACTATAGCTTTTTTAGAAAGAAATATTAATAAATGTTATAAAATTATGATTTTTGTAAATTGATAGAAAAGCCCAACTTATTTAATGTCATTAATACAATATAATAAATAACATTATTTGCCAATGATTTGTTAACACTTTGACTTTGATATAAAATTACAATTACAAGGAACTTAATCGAGGGTCACCACAGCCCCACACTGCGAACTACACGGAAGGGTCCATAATAACGGGGCTTGAGCTTCTTAGCTTCACTCTTCTTGATAGAAGACTGCCTGTAGGGCTCTAACATCAGATAAAACCTATGATCCACCTGAAAAGAACGAGCAATCCTCCTCTGATCAGCATACTGCTTCTGCTGATTCTGAGCCCTCTGAATATTATCGTTTAATGTCTGCATGATATCCTGACCATCCTGCAACATATCCCCAGCACTGGGCACTCGACTGTCACTGCATAATAAATCTATGAAACTAGGAGGATCATACCCGTACAAAGCCTGAAACAGTGACATCTGAATAGTCATGTGGTGAGTGGAGTTATAACAAAACTCACACAAATGTATCCACTTCACCCAAGCCCGCTGCTGAGAGGAAACATAATTCCACAGATAGCCCTCCAGCCATTATTTCACTATCTTAGTCTGACCATTAGTCTGAGGGTGGTAACTAGTGCTGGGAGTCAATTCCGTCCCACATAACCGGAAAAGCTCCTGCCACAAATGACTCATAAAACGACTATCACTATCGCTCACAATAGTTCGGGGTAAACCATGTAATCTGAATACCTCCCGGAAAAATAGCTCAGCTAACTGAACAGTTGAAAAAGTGGTGGTAATTGGAAAGAAATGAGTGTACTTGGTAAGACGATCCACCACCACGAAAATACAATCTCTACCTTGAGCTTTCGGCAAGCCCACAATAAAATCCATAGATAAACAGGCCCACTTCCGTTCAAGAATGGGAAGTGGCTGTAACAACCCGGCTGGATAGGTGTGCTCCTGTTTGTTCTGCTGACAAAGAGAGCACTCTCGAACATACTGCTGAACAACTATCTTCAAACCCTTCCAAGTGAACCTCTGACGGATCTGCCTATAAGTCTTAAAGAACCCAGGATGTCCAGCCAATGGAGAATCATGAAAAGCCCGCTAAATAATCTGTTTGACACTAGACCTAGGGACTAAATATATCCTCCCCTTGTAAATGATCAACTCATTCACAAGTATGTAACTGCTGTCCTGTACACTGCCATCAACAATACCAGAGGCCCACTGATCATGAGCATACTCTGCAATAATCAGGTGTCTCCAATCCTCTGCTATCTTTGCAATCACACACAAGTGGGGTCTTTGAGAAAGGGCATTAGCTACCACATTCTGAGTACCTTTGATATAGGAAATATCAAAGTCATAAGACTGCAACTTACTAACCCACTTTTGCTGTCTCTCATTAAGATCCCGCTGTCCAAGGAAATGCTTCAGGCTATTATGATCAGTATTAATACAAAATTTGCTACCCAGCAGGTACTGCCTGAATTTGGCCAAGGCATGCATAATGGCCAACATCTCCCTGTCATAGATGCTAAATAGTCTCTTAGGACCCTTGAGTTTTTGACTCTCGAAAACAATAGGATGGTGATCCTGAGAAAGCACCGTTCCAATACCTTCCCCTGAGGCATCACAATGCAACTCGAAGGGTCTCGTGAAGTTCGGCAATGCCAAAATCGAAAATGAAGTCATAATCACCTTGAACTTCTCAAAACACTCCTATGCCTGAGTAGTCCATACAAAAGCACCCTTACAGGTTAAATCAGTAAGCGGCACTGCATGTCTAGAAAAATGTGACACAAATCTGTGATAGAAAGCACCTAAGCCAATGAATCCCCTCAGCTTTGTCAAGTTCCTTGGTGTAGGCCACTCCAAAATAGCATGAACCTTATCCGGATCCATGTGAAGTCCCTCTGCACTGATGATGTGTCCCAAATACAGTAGCTCTGTCATGCCTAAAGCACACTTGGACTCCTAGACATACAAAGAGGCCTTATCAAGAATACCTAGAACTATATTCAGATGTGCTACATGCCCGTCCCAAGTCTTACTATAAACTAATATGTCGTCAAAAAACACAAAAACAAATCTCCACAACTGGCCATGGAAGACTCTATTCATAGTAGACTGAAATGTAGCAGGGGCATTAGTCAAACCGAAGGGCATGACTAGATACTCAAAGTGGCCATAGTGACACTTGAATGCTGTCTTCTCCACATCCTGCTCTCTAACTCTGATTTGATGGTATCCGGACCTCAAGTCAATCTTGGAGAAGTATTTGGCCCCATGTAACTCATCAATAAGCTCATCAATATGAGGAATCGGGTACCGGTTTTTAATAGTTTTCTTGTTCAGCATCTGGTAATCTATACACATCCTGAGTGTCCCATCCTTTTTCTTCACCAAAACAACAGATGAAGCAAAAGGAGACTTACTCGGCCTAATATGTCCCATAACGAGCAGCTCCTGAATGGTCTTTTCAATCTCATCTTTCAATCACTTAGGGTGCCGGTAAGGAGTAATCATGATGGGCTTAGTGCGCTCCTCTAACTCAATAATGTGTTCAATTCTTCTGTCTAGTGGCCTACCATATGGTAAATCATTAAACACCTTGGAGTGTTTAATTCTAAGCTGCTGTATATTGGGATGATAAGTTGGCCCATTTGTGTTATCCAGAGTAGACAACACCCTACACTCTGCTGCCCAATCTATAACATCATCATGCTGTACTAAATGCTGCAAACGGTTGAAGGAAATAGTCTTCAAATCACCACTCTGGATAGCCTTAAGAATGTGAGTCTTACCATCCTTGATGAACCTCAATTCCATCCTTTCCGTGTTCATGTAGATATCCTTAAGAGAATGTAACTAGCTCATGCCAAGAACTATATTAGTTCTGCCCATGTCAACCACATAAAAATCTGCCTTGAAGGAATAATTATTCAGTTTTACAGGAAGCTCAAGGATCTTTTTATTACACTTGAGAGACTAACCATTAGCTACCTATACTCTAAGTCTTTCAAAATCTTCAGTTTCAAATCCTCTTTTGGCCACCAAACGAGAGTCTATAAAATTATGAGTAGCTCCTGTGTCAAAGAGAGCAATGACTCGCTGCCCTGCCAAGAGACCATGCATTTTAAATGAATTTTCCTTTTTCATGCTAGTAAGGTAAACAACCTTAAAATCCGAATTAACCACCTGTTTATCATCATTACCTAGAACCTCATGTGAATCATGCTCATAATCAGCTCGCTGTCCCGAAAAATCAGAATCATCTTCATCATCATAAAACCACTCCATCGTCTTATTCTTTCCCTTTGGCTTCAAGGGACAATCATGATTCAAATCATAAGGTTCTCTACAATGAAAACATAATTTCCTTCTCCTTAGATCATTTAAAGTTTCTTGATCCAAAAGACCTATTGTAGGACGACTGGAATCAGCTGTATCATCCCTTTTAGGTGCTGTCCTATCATAAGAAGTATTGGAAGGTCTCGCAGCAAATTTATTCCGTGGAGTAGATGCTTCCAAATTCCTTTCTTTTTCATAGCTTCTTGCAAGGTGGGTGGATCCAAGGACTTAACCCATCCTCTGGTAGGGTCCATCAGCCCCTCCACAAAGAGCATAACTCTCCTCCTCTCTGATATGTCATAAACCATAACAGACAACTGCTGAAACTTGCTGATAAAAGTCTTGAGGCTACCTATCTGTCGCAATTAAGCCAACTCTCTAAAGTAGGTTCAGGGTCCTTCCTATCAAACCTCTCTATCAATCTATCCACGAACTCCTAATAATAAGTGATCTGATCATGTTGAAGTGACACCAACCCATGGTACCACCAATCATGAGCTATACCATCCAGATGTAGAACAACAAAACGAATGGCATCCTCCTCAAACATAGGACGCAAAGACAGATAAGTGTCGAGCTGGTGAACCCAAGCTCGTGCTGTCACCTTGCCACTGCCATCATAATGATCCAAAATCATCTTGTTGGTCCCTTGACGCAAATCTGTATCCCTAGGCCTCTGTCTATCAGGAATAGGCCTACCCCTAGAATGCTCACGCTTCTGTGAAAGAAACCTGTCAAAATTCAAAGTTTGCTTTATTGCATGTGGTAAAGCATCCCACTCAACATAGTGAGCAAGAATGTCATCTGCAAACGGAGCAGTTTCAGACTCAGTGCTAACAACATCCACCTCAGGTCTCAAAAATATCGGATGTTGTGGCCTATCATAAATACCAGCATACCCGCTCTGTCACGTCTGTCCTCCTGTCTAGGATGTTCCTCAGCCCTCATCCTGTCAACCATACGTGACCTATCATCTGCTCTAGATCTATGAGAACTGGCTGACACACTCCGAGCACCTTTGTCTCGACCACGGTCACCAGGTATTGTCATACGCTGTAGTGTATCAAATAACTGTTGTAATACGGTAGCAACATGATGTTGACCGTCTACAATATTCCGTAATGCATCCTGGGCTTCTCTATTAATTTCCGACCTAGTACCAGCTTCTCTATATTCTGTACCATCCGCATTACCTGAACCACCTGCACCCTCGTCACCCATACTGCCAAACTGAATCTCAGGTTCTCCATCACTAGGTGGAGAATTTGGACCTCTGCGGGAGTAGTACATGCTAGGTCTAAATCTCTGTGCCATGCTGAACACAATTTACCCTACAGGCTGGCAAGAAATTGGCTCTGATACCACTGTGAAGAGCCTGTCGGACTCTTCCTGATTTCTTTAAATTAATTTGATATGTTTGCAAATTCTTTCGTCAATTATAGCCTCATAAAAAAAAATTACAAGAAATTTCCACCAATTTCAAATTAACCAACCAAAACAAATTGTATTTCCGTGATAACATTTATCAATTTTTATTCTCATCACAAACAATATATTTAAGCATTTAATTAATATGGAAATTAATGCACCTGGCAAATTTTGAAATGTTTTTTGTATATGCAATATCCTCCTCAAACCGTGTCACAGCCCAAACACATTAAATGCCAGTCCTGTGCAGTCACGTGGCAGCTTTAGGTAGTGTGTGACTGATCTGTAGCAGATTCGGGCCCCAGCAGGATGAAGAACGACCCTAAATGCAGTCACGTGAGCAGGGAGAAGCAAGGCGGAACTGTCTTAAATGCATACGTAGGGCCTTGCAAAAGAAATACAACACCTGCAACAATCATGTGGGCAGAAGTTGGGTGCCGAAAATCCTCAGGCCTCACGCCAACCTTCAGGAACTCAAAACGGCTCCAATTTATTGAATGCAGCTGTCCCACATCAAATCGCAATACCCTCTCAATCAAATTCGCAGCCAGGAAACTAATGTGGATTTTGGATGTTGTGAATTCGATCGCAACTTAAACAATTAACACCAGCAAGGAGATCTTTGCCAATTTCTCAATCAAATATCAAACCCCAGCCATGAAACAATTCGAACTCTCTTTGAAAATAAATCAATTTGCCTGTAGAATAAACTTCACACCCATCCAGTATAGTTCAGCACTGGAGTATGTTCTCAGAAACAAAATTAATTGCTTACAGATCAACAGCCACAAAATTCACCATTAACTTGTAATGGCTCAAATCACGAGAAGAGGAATCAGTCCTCGAAACCCTAGCCAGGTTTGTCTTTCTCACGAACTTCAATAAAATAATGATTCAATAATGGATGAGTAAAGTGCTTTTTCGAGTAGAATATATAGGCTTTTTTGAAAAAGCACTTTACTTTATTTTTCACCTAAATGACTTTTTTTAATACAACTCCACTTTATAACATAAAGTTATAAAGTCATAAGTTATTAAATTAAATTAAAATAATTTAATTTAATAACAACATTTAAAATATAAAGCCACTGAGCTGTCTGACTGAGATCAATGAACTTTTGACAGAGCCCAGTTCCAAACTGCCCAACCAAGAATAGGCACTGCCTTGCCAGAAATAGCCACTGCTATAAAAAGACTTACCAAAAACAGTAAATTCGTCCCAGAGACCCTCAAAACCCACTGTCAGCTCACGAGGGTCGCATTAATGAACTGACTATGCTTAGCTGTAGAGCCCTGCTAAAATGGGGACATTACATAATGACATGAGAATGTGACTTATAGCTTGCGTTTTCCATTAGAGGAATGAGAATGTTGAATCAGAGGGCATTCGCATGTTGGAGGTTGCATATTTGTTTTTTGTGTAAGGTGTTCTGAGCCTTCTAAAGCCCGTTCTTAATTAAAAACATCATATTCAACATCATTTTGGATGCATCTTGTTTGTAGAAGCCCGTCTAGGGCATAGATGTCATTTGCAGCTTGTATATCATTACTCAAACTGCATTTTAACTCTCTAGGGCACCTTTTTTAGGTTGCAATGCATCTTACCTTTGTATCTTTAAGCAAGAACTTCGGTTTGCAGGTTTGAATAAGTCTTTTTTGTTGCTATTGTTTTGCATTTTGATCATTCATCATGGACATTTGTCAAGTATCTCTTGACTCATGAATGCATTTATTTTACATGAAGACTTAGTTAATCTTCTTGCCTATATAGCTTCAATCTTTGAATTTTCTTCCAAATTCGAATCACTTGGATTTGTGAAAGATTTCTTCAATGATTTTAAGAGACGTCTTCACTTGCATTTCTCAAGAGAAGGTAAGCTTTTATTTGCAATTTCTAGGGCTTTGTTTGTTTTCTTTTTCAAGTTTTTGTATATATGTTTGTTTTTATCTTAAATTCAGTTTTGTATGTTTGTTTTTGAGGTTGATCTTCCCATGTTCTCCCAAGAAACTTCAAAATTCTTCAATGTTGCAATGGAAGATACTCATTTCTCTTGCATAGGCATTCGGAATTAAAAACCCGATACTTAACATTGAATCACTCCAAAAAGTGGAAGTTAATCTTCTGCCATGCAGTGCAAGCTAAAAAGCCCACTTGTAAGTGCTTTTCAAGCATGTTTTGAATACTTTCCCAAAGGCTGCAAAAGGACTTCAAAAACCCATTCATAGGCGGCAAGTACTTCGAAAATGACTTGTTATGGGACTTAAAAACCCCACTTACAAGAGAATATTCTTCCCACTCATCTATATATGCTTGTGCAAGGAGGTGAAAAAGTGATTGACAACATAGAATGCTTTCAAGATTGAAATGGCATTGAGAAGAATGCTTTCAAGACAAAGATGGATAGAAACAAATGTGCTTCTCAAGTAACCACTATTATGATGCAGAACAATCAAGGATGGGGGTTCTTATTCTAGTTCGAGATGTTTCCACCAAACTTGAACACATCAATCATGGAGCATCCTGTAGCAGCATGAAGATTGAAAAAGGATGATGATGTAGAAGTCATATCTTGTTTGACACTTATCATTTTCACGTATTTTATAAATAATTGTAGTTTTGTTGACAAATTACATGTAATTGATTAACAAGTTGTAATTGCATGTGGTAGTATCACGTGCAAGGCTGTAACATGTAATCAGATTAGAAGTGCATTAGGCTTTGTAATCTTGAATAAGTCAAAGGTAGTTAAGGGTTTTTCTTTCTTTCTCCACCTTCTTCTCTCAGCCCCTCGCCTATATAGAAGTGGGCTTCATTGTAATTTTTTTCTTTTGGAAAAGCAAGAAAATTCTGCTAGTTTGTATATGCACTCTAAGATTTTGAGTTTAGGTGTAAATTCAATTGCTTTCAATAAATGATGCAGGTTGTTTTGAGACTTTGTGGCAATCTAAACTGTTATGTGATGACATTTTCTTGAGTTGATTGCAAGTTTTTGTGTTTTGTTCAAGAGGGATTTGAGTTCAACGGTGTAGAGTTTGAGCTGCCTATTGTATTGAGAATTATAATTTTATTTGAGCTTTTGAAGACTTTGTGCTGCAGAAGGTCAAAATGCTATAGTTAATAGTGGCTGCAAATACTTAGAACTGAAAGACTTTGTGCTTCAATTGTAAGTAATTTATCAAAGGTTATGCATATTCAGTAGGAGACTTTGTGCCTTACTGTTTATCCAGATTATAGAATCTCCATTCCGAATAAGCACATGAGACTTTGCGTTCCTGTATCGATTCCACAAGTATAAAGTAGATCACGGTCTTTTGGTGTTCTTCCATCAACCTTTTAGCCACCAATAGTATCGTAGGAATAGGTTTCTTTTTGTTAAGTTTGAAAGTTGTAGTTGTTTGTAAATCATTCCTGAAAAAGAGGAATTGATTAGAAGAAACTCTTTTTCTATAATTTCAGTTAAGTCCCTGTTGAAGCCACCTACGGTAATAAGGGAGCCTCCCCTATTGCTTAGAGAAGAGAGAAATCTCATGAGACATTGCCTAAAATAACGGTTTCGTAAGTTGTTTTAGTGACTTCCAAATTTTAAGCAACAATTTTCGGCGACTCTGCTGGGAACACGACACGCATTTGAAAGCCTCATGCTTTCGTTTGAAGTATACCTGTGTCCTATTTGTTTTAATTTTATTTCTTGTAGTTTTTCAAGCTTTTACCAAGGACTTGTAAATGGTTGCCCAAGGTCCGTGGGGAAATTCTTTTGGTCCATTGAATTTGGCTCTACCTTTACATGCACTTCCTAATGGCTCGCAGAAGAATTTTCCCAAGTTCTTTGGTGATGGCAACAACATCTTGATGAACATATTGCTACTTTCTACATAGCATGTGGTGTTCAAGGTGTTGAACATGAGGACGTATTTGTGAGATTATTCTCAGAAACTCTCCAAGACGTACATGTTGACTGGTTTTACCATCTACCACCACAAATTATCACAAATTGGGTTACTGTCATAGCCAAGTTTGAAGAAAGCTTCAAGCCTCCTTAAGATACTAATGCCGTGTTGGCCTAGCTCGCTCAATTGAAGAAGGCATCTCACGTGCCTATGCGTGAATTTGTTGCTCATTTCAAGAAACTGACATGGAGAATTCCAACTGTTGCCTAACCTACAACTGCGAATTTAAAGTGTTTCTTTGTCAATTCTCAAATTTGTGAAGTCATTTTTTTATTAAGAAGAGCAGCCCCGACTAGTCTTAGAGCCACACAAACATTGGCATTTGAAATTGAAGATGATCTCATTTATGCCGGTCATATAAGAATTGAAACAAGTGGGTTTGAAGAAAGCGCTTTTTGTTCGATTTCATTTTCTTCCATCACAAGGACGGATCTTGCGATGGTAGAGGTTAGCAAACGAGTTGCTTGCCCTCAAAAAGCAAATAGCTCAAGGTATGTTCTTTGTTCCTCACGAGGAGCTAGAAAGAAAGCCTCTTCCAAGTGTTACTCGTGGTCCTACTAGTCGGAATCAACAAAAGTTTGTTTCATCACCAAAGAAGCTTGCTATTGAGGCACCATCAATGAAGGCAACATCGAAGCTCCCAGAAACTGAAGCTAGTGATCTTGTTATTCTCTTCTAGGAAAAGGAAGTAGACATAGCTGGCGACTCTTATTTCTATCTCACGCAGTCTCAGAAGGCCGTTGATGAAAATCAGAATAATGAAACTCATTCTTCGGATCAAGTGAATGAAAATGATCATGTCATTGGAGATGAAAAGATGGACATGCAGGCAAGTCATAGTCAAGCTGAAAATGATGCACTTGTGTCTCAAGGTCATGAACTTGAATCCACTTTGCATGAATGTCCAACCCCGGAGCTTATAAAGGAACTTATCTTAGACAATCAAGACTTTCCCAAGTCCGGAATTTGTGAACAACATACAAAGGTATGTAGTTCAGTCATGTCATCACCTGAATCACATGAGCAAGGTTTTCCCAATCAACCTGAGGTGGTAGTGGTTGATGAACCAGTCAAACAATGTGTAACCATTCTTATAGATACTGGGGCCACCCACAACTTCATGAACTACATACTTGTCATCTCTCAAAGACTTCTAACCTATAAGCAAGAAGAATTTGACGTAAGAATGACAAATTGTTCAAAATTGGGATGCCAAACATTAACACCAAGGCTAGAAGTCACCATAGGATGTTATTACAATCAAAGATGATTTCCATGTTTTAGAATTGGGCAATGTAAATAGTTCGAGGCATACAATGGATGATGACGATTGGAAAATTCATTCAATACTTCAAAGTCATGACCTTCAAATTTAAGGTTGATGGCAAGAAAATTATCCTTGAGGGATTTCTTGATGAACTTCCTCAAGGTATATCACCTAAGGGAGTACAAAATTCTCTTAGGAGGATTGAGAAGGGCTTACAAGATCATGATCAAAGTCTAGCAAATAAGTCCCATGAAGGAACTACCCAACTGCATTCAAAGGATGCCTCAATCTTCATGACACCATTCAAACATATCAAAAGGTTCAAGAATGGTATCCAAGGATTCTTCAAGGGAATACTAAGAAAAGTATGTGGGTATTCCAGACATATGTCATTCTTCATAGAATTAATAATGAAGAAAGATGGAAATACATGGCGTTGCTTCAACTATCGATCAAGTAAACAGAGAAGTAACTTCAGCATGCTTGTGGGCAAGCATTTTCGAGGAGAGAGAGTGATATCCCCATCCTTAACCTAAGAACCAAATAATAATGAAACAACAGACCTCAAGTACCTCATGATAGTTAGTAAATAGAATTCGGTTTATTGTACATAGTAGTTAGAAGTTCAAGTAGATAGTTTCATATATTCTTTTCTTAAAGTCAACAACATCAAGATCTTATCAAGGAAAATCATGAAGTCTTATCAATAAGATGATTTTCCTATCTAGCCTCAAAGGGAATACAGTATTGAGATCAAGTGATAATGGCTAGGCTTGTAGATATCAAGTACCTTCATTGGTATAGAACCAAAGTATAGACATTTAGCTCACATGTTATCAAGTATGAGAATCTTTTGGACACCCACCTTATCAACATGTGAATCATGACTTTACTATCAATCAATGTGATGAATAGTAAATCTATAATCTATCATGTCCATATGATGACATCCTTTATCGATCATCATCAAGACATCATGAAGGAAATATGGTGCCTAATGAAGATATGATATCACTTCATAATCAATCCATCATATATGAGGGCTATTTATATTGACATCACAATTGCCACAACCATCATAAAACGATGAGATGATGAAGATAGTGGTCAACCTGACCAAAGGAAATATGAATGTCATATTAGAACATCTTTATCAATATTAGTGCCATGCAAAGGAAGATAATAGAGATAGCATAAGCATCATATGGTACCCATCCAGATGAAGAGGAGATAACAAAATAACATGGTCCAAGCATTCATTACCACCAAGGATTAACTAGGTTTAATATGCAATTCGACCTATAATCAATTGCCATGCTAACCATAAAGTAAACAGTCAGGAAGCATGTTAATCATCAGTTATTATTGTTTGAAAAGAGATTATGAAGATCAATTATGAAAGTTTAAACATTATTACATTCTCAATGATCAACATGATTTTATCTCTATCGCCATGTAAGGGAGATTAATTAATAAATTACAAGTGAAGAGACTAATGAATTTCGATTAGACAAAAGATAAAAAATAACCTATGTTGTAGGGTTCGCAGGTTAGGGTGCCCACTATTGGCCTGATTCAAACCTGGTTCTGATCCTACTCCAGTCCACTTGTGGCTCCTGCTAGGTTGTGCTCTTTGGCGAGCCGGTTATTCATCTAGGGTGAACCTAAGACAAACTTGCACAAACCCATGGCGAATGTGGATGCCTGTCAAATTTGATTTTGTTTTGCAAAATTTAGTTTTTTATGAAGTACAAAACCCTAAAAAGTGACTTCTGAAACACTCGAGGTTTTTTTGTCATTTATTCTACAAACAGCTGGTTTTTCTCTTGAGGTTGATTAGAAATTTGACTTCTAGCATAAAATGGAGGGAGTTGAAGATCGATTTTGGAATCTTGATCAAGTGTTGCAACTTCATTCCTATTCATTCACAAGTTTCCATTAGCTGAAATAGGTAATTTTTTTTTCATTTTTTCATTGATTTTATTTATTTTGAGTTTACCAATTTATTTGCATTCTTTTGTTATTGTTTTGAATGTATTCATAAAATTTCTTGCCATAAGAACTAGAATGACATCTACCTGGTCCTCCTTAGGGACAGATGAGCAACAAAAACACATAACAAATCCAAATATGTTGATATTATATGACCAATTTCCAAGAAGTGGGGAATTTTTTTGGAAATGTTGGGAATGTGATGCAAAATAAAATAGTTCATATTATCAGGTAGTAGGCCAATTTTCTTGAATACGAGGAAGCGGTTGGTCTTCAAGGTTGTTGGCTCCCCATATTGGAAAAAAGATGTTGAAAAGTTTTAATGAAGCTCTGAGGTATAAGGTCCTAGGTTATGAGAAGGTACATTGCATCTTGTTGGAAAGAGAGGTAAAGGGGGTTGAAGATACATTGAAGCTCATAAGGGATTCATGGATTGAGATAGGTGTAACCATTGTTTTAGATGGGTGGAAAGATTCAAGAAATCTTCCCTTGATCAATGGCACAATAGTGTCCCCTAAAGGGGCAATGTTTTTGAAAGCCGTGGATTGTGAGGGGTAGGTAAAAGATGACAATTTATTGCTGATATTCTCAGCTTCGCCATTGAGACAATGAGAACTAGACACGTTGTTCAAGTCATAACAAACAACACTAAGAATTGTAGAGCTGTGTGTTTGTTGGTTGATTTACCAGAGATAGCAGTGATACTCCATTGTATTGATTAGTAATATATCATAAGGACAATCATAATATATTATCATATTACAAGTGGTGTCATAATCTAACATTCTTGCAATTAAGTAGCATCAATTGTCATCAAAGTGTTATTAGAGTCTTTTTGGAAAGAAGTCTCTTGCAATTGATTTTGTGAGTAAATTGTCCCTAATTCCTAAGAATTAACATAAGGTGACATTGCAGACTACTTGTAGCCCACCATTTGACATGAGTGTAAGTAAAACCTTCTTACCATCCACTTCAAATTTCATCTCCATGGCATGCAAGTTCATGTAAAACTCCCCAATAGAGTGTAACCATTGCATACCAAGGACTACATCTCTGTCTCCTATGCTCCCCACATAGAAGTCATCTTTGATCTCATAATTACCAACTGAATGGTCAAGCTAGGAATCTTCCTAGTGCATCTAAGGGTGAATCCATCAGCTACCATGACTTTGAGGCCATCAATTTTTTTTTTCTTAATTCTTCTTTTGGCTATAACTCCGTCATCAATAAAGTTGTGTGGCACTTCTGTCAATAAGAGTGATTATCTGCTCTCCACATTATACTCCCCTAACTTTGAAAGATCAAGCCTTTTGAAAACTGGAGATTTTGACAAGTATGCTCCCACATTCCTGCTCCTTTCATAACTCTTCAGTAGATCTGTCTTCCTCTTTAGGGTGTATCCTATTCTTATGTATTTTGGGTTTCATTTTTTTAGCTATCAGTGCCTCTTGGCATCGTATACCTTGCAGCCACAAGTTAACAGTCACGCGCCATATAAATTCAGCAAGTACCTCAACATACAATGATGACAAAGCCTAAATTAAAAACCCTATCTAAATTCACTTTTTTGCTTGAACTTATTGTTTTCCCTTATTTATCATTAACTTCTGATAGAGTTTGTCTCATACTTATTGAGTTGGCCTTTTACTCTTTTGAATCAGGGTAAATATGTTTTGAAGCTCAACTTCACACTAAGGATACAAAAGGACCATTGAGTTGAAATTAACTAATCAGAGCCCATACACGTTGCTTTGCTAAAACCTTTCTTTGGTGCAAAATTTATGCTGCAAAGATTCTGTGAAAGCATTCAATAATATGGTTTACTCTAGAGCTCAAGCACATAGATTTGCAATTTAGTTCATAATACATATCAAAGATATTGTAAGTCATTCAATAATCTGTTTTGACAGGTGCGTGATATGGTCGGGGATGGCCGTCTAATAAAACGGCGCATTAAAGATGGAAAAGGTTAGTTTTTTTTTTCTTTCAAATACTTTGACATTTTATTGTTTTACAATTTCAATTTGTTTAGGGTTTGTTGTGAAAGAGTGGTCTCCTTTTTGAAATTATCTATTGCATGTGTGCTTCAGTAGTAACATACTTTTAACTTAGGGATATTTGTAAACCAAAATTTGATATGCCTTTGGTTAGTCTGGGAAGTTAATTTCAAATCTAGCAGGTCCACAATCTTTTCCTATTAGTTTATAAATTCCTTCATTAGGACACGTATACATGTTAGCAACACTTCCAAATGTTTTTGATGCACCTTTACTTGCTGTAAAACAAAATTGTTTTGCAAACACCCTTGTCACAAGTAGGTAGAGACCCATGGTGCATTCATTTGACCAAATTGAGGCATGTGAAACATTGTAGCTCTGTAACAATCAGAAGGATACACTGAGCCTTTGGATATGCTGATCTTATTGAATTAAGGTTTATGCTGATGTTTCTGTGTAATAGTTCCTACAGGTCTCTCAGTTTACCAATTAGTAGTCAAAATATTCAGTAAGTGATGTTTACATTTGGGAGTCTAAATATGAAACTAGCCGTATGGTCAGGAAGCATTGAAACCCATATGGCCAGGATTTTTAAATGAAGCCTTTATTCATCCCCATGGTTCTTATTGTATATTTCTCATGTCAACCACTGCTGTATGTAGGATCATCAAATTTCGTAGGTGTATTGGTCAAAAGATTTTTTATTTCAGCACTTTATGATACATGGTAAATTGGGAATACTAGTTTCAACCATGGAAATATGAGAGGGATGTATTCATACAAGGTTGAAGTCCTTAAAATCCTGATTCTTCCACCCAATGACACATACTTCCAGACCTTTCTGAAATGAGCTCATAGCACATGACATGAAATGGTTTAATGGATGCTTTTATTGAATCTTTGCAGGTGAATTTCCAATGGATTGTCCACTCCAAGACAGTTTACTATATATTCATTACAAAGGTATGCTACCTGATGAAGGTGGCAATGTGTTTTATGATACACATGTTAATGGTAATGGACAACCATTAGAGTTTAGATCAGGAGAAGGCATGGTAAGTTCTTTCTGTTTCAAAAACGTTTCCATTTTAGTGGTTGTCTATTAATCTATATGAATTGCACCTTATAATGCTGATTAAGTAGCAAGGTAGTCTCAATATTAACAAGAGACATTGAAGAAACACAAGATTTATGAAATCAACATTATCAATGTTTTGGTTGTTCTTTTGTATAAAAAAAGATATAGATGCATCCTTTATTTGCAATCTGACACATTTGCAAAAGCTCTCTCTCTCAAGAAGCTCTTTCTGCAGTTACTGAACAGAGAGAATTGTCAAAGTTCACTGTTTTGTCCTTGTCATAAACCATGCTTAGTGTAATCTTATTTTGATTTGCTTCATCAGTTTCAATTTCTCTTCATTTATAATCTTGGTGTTTATATCTTTGGATGACAACACATGCATGCATGAAAAATGTTGGGAATATTGAAGTACATAATTATTGGCAAAAGGAATTGTTAAATAATTAAGAGACATTCAGAATAGAAAAAAGTTGAACTGCTAATCTTGTGAAGAATTCATTGTTTCTTGTGATGTGCTTCGACTATAATAGTTGCACAGCTAATGTAGAAATCTCTTTAAACTTATTTGATGATTCTATACATTATCATTAATTGTTTCAGAGCTGTCTTTAACTGACTGGAATTTCTTTGTCCCAGAGTATCTATAAAGACCATTTCTGATTGTTTTGTTTTTTGAAAGTATGTTTGCAAGTTTATGGAACCAATGAAATTAGTTTTCTGTTTGATACTTTCAGACATCATTCAAGATAAAGAACATACAAAAGCACGATGCATTTGCAACATGATATAGAAAGAAAGAGCTAAGAACAACTAGCCTTCATACAATCATCATAAACTCATTCAAAGCATTACAAATCTGATTTTGAAATAAATCGCAGACCTGATATACTCACCTTACATTGAAAAGGAATGCTCAAAGTGATTCCAGCGCCATTGATAGGCATAATTAGGACAAGGGTGATACAAGGATTATTTCACAATTCTCCCAGAAATCTCCAAACTATAATGTCCCCATTTTCCCGAGCATCAGAGTTAGAGGGATTAGCCTATTATTTTAACCCTTGTAGGCTAGTATGGTGGATTAGAGGGTCCAGTTTGTTAGTTTTGGAGCCCTTCAAGTGGCCATTGTAAGTGTTTATCTCTCCAGATCTTTCATTTGTCCCGAGGCATTGATATTCAGAGGTTTCTAGTTCTGTTTTGAGTGATCTACTATTTATAGTAAGTTAGTGGATGTTAGAGAGGGACCCTTACTATTTTTAGTAAGGCATCCAAATTGATAATGGGAGCAGTGGGTTAGCCAGTGGTGAAGTCTGTTTGCCCCATAGGGTAAACGAGTTTAATGCATACGAGAACAATATGGAATGTAACAAAACATAGTATATCAAAGAACTCACAACTGCTTTTGTATTACTTCATCAAATGTTTACAATGTATGACAGAAATGCTCAACAACAATACGACAATACTATCAACCATAATCATGATCATAATATTTCCCGACCACGAGTACATAACATTTATAGAACCTGAGGGGGTGCTAGGCCAACTGTCGCAACCATCCCAAACTCCCTACCTCTCAGTTATACTAACTGTTATTAATGACACATTTACTATCCGTATGTTTTACCCGAAAACAAAGTTAGAATCATTAAATAATGGTTATTAATGGAGTTATGACATTTAATTATTATTAAAGTGTTACTTTAATAATAAATAATTATTTTAAGGGAATATTATATTGACTTCATGTGACTTTATAATTGAAGGGGATTTAATATCATGAAGTCAAATTATAAAGTGAGCATTTGATGACTTTAATATAAAAGGAGATTTAATAATTATAAAGTCAAATTGAAAAGCACATATGTTTTTAAGCTATGTGAAGTGTGAAGTTCAAGACACTTGGCCGATTTGTGAAGGAGAAATATATAAACCCCAAAAGCCAAAAATCGAACCATTAGGTGAATGAATGAATTTGCTAACCATATGTTTTACCTGACAACATCATCCCCCCCTAAAAAGAAAGTCATCTCTTGATGACACACAACAAAATGGGGATAATGGCAAGACCCATCTATACAAATCAAGACTGAGTAGGGGACTGAGAAAGCGTCCTTGATGAAGATGGCGTCGGTGGTGTTGTGGGTGAAGCCAGCCGAGCTCGCAATTCATACACCTGCTGTGTCAACCTCAAGTCTCACTCTGCCACCATCTTTTGCTCCATAGAAGCTTCACCATCAGCGCTGCCTCCAATACGTCCTTATCTTTCTTATCTTTGGTCTCCATGGCACTGGCTAGGCAGGTCTACAACATAGCCCTCTTGGCATGTTCTTCCTCCAATTGTGTTTCCATAGCTGATTTCTCGCCCGTGTACCTCCAATTGAGTCACCAAGTCTATCCTATCAACTGCCCATTACTCCTTGCAAGCCAACTCCTCCCTGTGGTGGGCCAACTCTCCCTCTATTGTCTGGAGCCAAGTGGCCATCTCCTTTCGAAATGATTTTGTTGCCACCCCGTACAACCTCATGTCCAACAGAGATGTGCTCGGTATGCCTGAGAGTGTAGTAGCCCTCCCTGAATGCCTGCTCAATCTGACAGAGTAGAGCACCAACCCGACTCTCCTCCACTTGCTCTTGGAGGGCCCAATCATTCATCCTACCTAGGGTCTCAGTGGCTAGCCACCCTCGGGACTCATAACATGCAGCTAATGCCTTAGTACAGTCGATTCGTACAAATGCTAACAGTCGCTCTAGTTCCTGTGGAACCCTTTCTTGAGCCTGTGATTGAGTTGAGGCCACTACCCTCCATGCTCCTATAGCCAGATCCGCAATGTACTGCTCCAAATCACCATCACCAAGTTCTGTTGGAAGCTCCGGTATGCCCTCATGCTGTGTAGTCAATGTCAATGGTCTCATTGGTGAATCTTCTCTCTGTAATTGTCTGACAGGCGAGTTCTCTCCCTCGAGATCTACTATCTTGTGTTGGAAGGGTAACTCTCGCCGCGGTGAGAGAATGGCAGTCTCGACTGGTGCCAGAGGTGTCATCTTTAAGTTTCTTAGCCAAGTGCTCATAGCCACCTCTGATGGAGCACCACTCACCAATGTTTGTGCTTCCCTCGAATACTCACCTAGCAACTCCGCTCCCAATGTTACCACAACCTTTGTCCCTACCATCTCAATGGTCACCTATGACTCCCTCACCTCACTTGCCATCTTTGTTGTAGGCATCTCAACACTTGGCAACTCCTCTACCACAGATCCTTCTCTAGCCTCAACTAGCTCATCTGCTGGAGATCCCTTTACGTTTACCTCCAACTCTATTGGCTCCCTCACAGGCGATGGAACAGTCCTTGGCATACCTTCACTCAGTGTCATGGTGATTGATGCTCTCGGCTAATGAAATCCTGGCACTGGAACTGCTACTACCACGGTACCAAAGGATGTGAATGGTGTCAAGGAGGCTGCATCCGAGAGGAGTGGCAGAGCAAACAGAACTCGTGCAGTATCACCACCCGAAGGAGTGGGCATATCTATACCTGCCGCCACTGTCAAATTTGTTGTCTCCCCCTCAGCTGTCTCACTACCTCCACTGGCTTCATTGGTATCCTCCCTACCACTGTCTACGTCATCTCCCGACTCCGACTCGAACACAACCTGTCATTTCCTCTTTTGTCTTGTCGGCACACCACCTATATCCAAATGTCGCTAGTAAAAAATAGATGGCTCCCGAAGTGCTAGGCTGCTGTGCGACTTTGCCTCCAACCTGTCATGTGGTATCTGTACACGAGTGGCATCTAGAAAAATCCAATGGTGTAGCGAGGCATGTAAAATGTTTTGTGCTGAAGGGTCATGAACTCGTACATCCTCTCTGCCAGTAGGCATGCCCAATCATACACAATACCATTCCTGATACCATTCATGAGAAGAATCTGCAGAAGGGCAATATCGGAGGCTCTATTGGAACCCGTAAGCCTGCTTTTGACAACATCCATGAGACACCGCCACTCACCAAGTGCAACAAATGATTTCTTTAACCTGCGGCTCTTAGAGGAAGTACTGGCTATGGAGTCCATCTCTGCAGGTGTCAAGTTTCTCGAAATCATTTTTATGAATTTTTACTTTTCTTCTCTAGACATTCTCTTGGCCTTGGTATCAATCTTCTTCCCTTTCCTGCCAGGAATGCCAAAAACCCTTGTGAAATCAGCTGCTACGAAAGTGATGGTGAGGTCCTAGTTGAGATACTGGAAATTGCTCCTACGGCTAAACCTGTCAAATGTGTCAATGATCATCCTCAGTGCTCCCTCATATCCTGGATGCAAAAAATAGGCATTTGTATCGCCCAATGTGCCTCCGCCTACTAGATTTTCCCCTTTTCAAAATCATTATCTGGTGTCTCCTGCTACCATGTTCCGCACTCCAAACCATTCAATCCCTCAAAGGCAACATTTTGTGGTGTGACGATATCCTTTTGGACTAGCATTTGGACTTTTGGCCTAACCTTCTTGCTGGCATCTGTGTCCACTCTTCCCGCAACCTTTACTCTTGACGATAGCAGCATTTTGTCTTTATCCATTACTGAACTGCTACTTGATGGTCACTGCAATGTCTATAACTGCTTTCTCCAATTTAGTGTTTTTCCTCTTGTATCCATCAATAACTGTTTTTGTCTTTTGGAGCAGCCCGTTAAGTATAATTTAAATCTTTTGTCGCACCACTCAAACCCTAACTACCATTATGGAGCTAGCATTCCATGCCATACGACCCTTTTCTTTCTTCCTTGTGGTTTTCTCCTTTTGTTTCTCTGTCATAGAAGGTTCTTGCTTTCCCTTCTCTCTATGTATCGGCCATGTCAATACTCATCTGCTGCCTGCATTTTAGTGATGTGTCTTTGCTTGCCTTACCGTATGTCTCGTTCCCTTTTGAATTCCTCCTTGCCGTGTATTTTGTTCGCATATGTTTATTATTCCTCTTCCTAGCATCACTACCCTTGTCTCATGAGGCTTTGTAAGATGCCTTAGGGGTTTGCAACATCTTTTATCTTCGTGTGCTCATACAAGCATGAGTGGAGTTCGCAATTTCACTCCTTAATATGGCCTACGGTCTTCAATTACGACCTTTCTCTCCTTCTCATACGACACTTTGTATCTTCGCACCATACTCTTGTATCATTTGTCGTCTTTCTCCTCCGCTTCTCTGCAATATTTACACTGTCTTCAAGACCTTCGGGTCTTTTGTTTTCTCTTTTTCCCACGGTGACACTTTGTTCACCATACGTGACTGTTTTATCCCTTGCTGTCTCACCTTATTGCCACACGGTGGTATTTCTTGGCATCATACGGTGTTTTAAAAACTTCCTTGCAGCGTGTTTTTGTTTCATGGCCATACGACTCGTCTTCTCTCCTACGGGATCCCGTACAGTGATGATGTATGACAACCACCTGTATGGTGTTCCCACAATACGGTGCACTTACTATACGGTGAGTTCTCTGGTTTTTTTTAAATTACCTTACCTCTCGATGGGCTTTTTTGGCTGAACTGGGTCCCGCTGCAACGTTCATGGTACAACTTCAATTTTGACCCGTTTACTGCATTTGGAATCTCCCGCCCATAAGAGTCCACAACTTGATTGCTTCATTTTCCGCAACTTTCCGAACTTTGTAGGGACCTAGCCATCTTACCTTGAACTTTCCTAGCTTGATTTTGTTCCTTCCATTATACTTTAAAACTAAGTTACCAATTTGGGTGCGGATGCGGATGCAGATGCAGATGCAGATGCGAGATGCGGATGCATTTATATATATATATATATATATATATATGCAAAGAAGTGCAAGAAATCTGAAATATACAAAAATAAATCATTTGATAGTATGAATCAGATTATCAGAATAATGATACTTCATCTCGATTCCAGGTAGATTCAAAGATTAAAACTTTTTACCACCCATTTTCTAATAAGTTGGACATCTAAAATCATTACAAAATAGGAGTCATTGAGTGACACATGACTTGTTAATGAATGCTACTATGCTCACCCAAATCTAAGCTGTACACTTCATACCAAAAAAGGTTAAAAAAATTGATGGTGTGTGTGTAAGGATGAGCAATATTGATAATAAGGTGGTTGTTTCAAGGCACTGTTTGCTTTTTGGTCGACTCCTTTTGATGGGGGATGACGTATCAAAGTAAATCTTCCTTACTAGGGAAGGATTCAATCATCTTCATCCCTAATGCCCCTGCCCATGCACTCACTTACAACGCGACAAAAGCGTAAAACAAATATCCTACCGCTCAACCAATAACAACCTTCTGTGTCACATTGGGCGAGGAAGCTAAGGGTGGGTTGTCGGAGAAAGATGACGGCGACTGGAAATTGAAATCCATAGCGAAGTCGGATTGTGGACATTAAAAATCTTTTTTTCTTATTTTATTCTTGTAGATGTGCTCGGATGTGCCCAGGTGCCCTATGGATGTCATCCGAAAGCATATCCTGGGCCACCAGATGTGCTTCCGGGTGGCATCCATAGGGCACCCGACTCTGCTTCACCGCCCGCACGCATTTGCATCCGCTTCCAGGGCTGGATGCTACACATCGGCGTCTAAGCTTTAAAATCAATTGGCCGGGAGTGAACCGCATTTGCCTCATATGCTTGTCATGCCATACTTTTCCCCGTTGTCGGGCTACCTCCATCAACCACTGCGCCATCATCTGACGCTCATCAAGCTTTATTAGTGTGTAAAGTCTCTCTCCTAGGCTTTCCATGTTGCCCAATCTATTCTCAATGACTATCTTGAGTCTCGGTACCATGAATTCAGTAGGTACGATGGCGTCTTGGCCATACATCAATTGAATTGGTGTTTGCCTTGTGGTCACCTTGTAGGTCGTGTAGTAGGCCCACAACATCGAAGGTAGCTTATTTTCCCAGTCCTCCTATTCTACCCCGCACAACTTATAGATTATCGACACCACAATCTTGTTCGTGGCTTTCGCCTGCCCATTTTCTCTTGGGTAATAGGGACTCAACAAAGAATGAGAATTTTTGAATTTTGTGGTCAACAACCTGATGACATGATTCACAAAATGGCCCCCTTGGTCAGTTGTCAACTGTATTGGTATGTCGTACAGTGTAATGATTTGTTCATAAATGAACTTTGCCGTACTAAGTGTCGGGTTGTCAGGTAGGGCTCGGGCTTTTACCCACTTCGTGAGATATTCTGTTGCTAGTAGAATATATTTGCATCTTTGTGCTCAACTCACCTTTAATAGTGCAATGAAATCTAGTCCCCACTATTCAAATAGTTCTTGTGCATGAGAAGGGTTTAGAGGTATGAAGTCCCTCTTTAAAAGTTTCTGAGCCCTCTGACAAGAGTCGTAGCCTACGACCCACTCCCTAGTGTCGTTGTACAGTGTAGGCCACCACAAGCCCGCAAGCAGCACCTTCCGTATGGTTGTGTCGGGCCCCATGTGTCCACCTGTTGGTCCTTCATGTGCTTCCCTAAGAACACTCGGGACTTCCTCCATGACACATCTTCACAGTACCTTGTTTGGTCCCATTTTGTACAGGAGCCCGTTTATCAACTGAAAGGTTCTACACTTGAGGACAAGCTTCCTCCGCTCACCTAGTCGCATATCCCTTGGGAACAATGATGTCGATAGGTACTCACCAATACTCATGTACCATGTGGGTAACACTGCAATGTGGAATAGGTGAGCATCGAGGAAGTCATCATTAATCCCCTCGGGTGGTTCTCCAGACTTGATTCGGGAGAGATGGTCTACGATCATGTAGCTCTTCCTTGGTCGTACGATGATCGTGAAAGTAAATTCCTCCAGCAATAGCAACCACCTACTTACTCTCCCCTAGATGATGGGTTTATTGACTAGGTACATTAGCGCCTGGTGGTCCACATAAAAGGTGAATGGGGTCGCCAGTAGATAGTGCCTGAACTTCTCAACGAGATACACCATCCCGAGGGCCTCCCTTTCAGTCATGCTATAATCTTTTCAACTTTTGACAACAGCCTATTGACGAAGTAAATAGGGTTGTCTAACCCATGGTCGCCCACCTGAGCTAGGGTGGCACCTATAGAAAATTTTGACGCGTTCACGTGGACATGGAATTCCTTACCCCAATTCGGGTACGCCAAAATTGGTGCGCCCACAAGTCTTGTCTTCAGTTCTTCTAAAGCCTCGCCTTGCACACTCCCCCAGGTGTATGGCTCACCCTTTCGTGTCAATTTGTGCAATGGGTACAAGACTTGGGCAAAGTTCTTTATAAATCTCCTGTAGTACATAATATGGCCTAGAAATGACTTCACTCCAGTGACATTTGTAGGATGCTCCATTTCCACTATCACTCTTACCTTGTCGAGGTCAGTTGTCAGTCCTGCCTTACAGACGATGTGGCCCAACAACTTTCCTTGGGGTACCATGAACCTGCACTTCTTCAGGTTCAGTGCCAACCTTGCTCTTCAACACCATTCCATACATTCCTAAAGGGCTACAAGTGTGGGTCTTGCCCGCTATAGATCGACCAATCATACAGGAATGCCTTGAAGTTTCCCACGAACATCTTGTCAAAGATGTGCAGGATTATTTGTTGAAAAGTGCTAGCGCGTTACACAAACCAAAGGTCATTCGGTTGTAGGCATATACACTTTCTTCCATCACGAATGTTGTCTTCAGTTTGTCTTCCCCTATGATGGAGTTCTGGCTATACCCCGAGAATCCATACATAAATGATTACATTTCGTGTCCGTCAACTTCCTCTAGGATGGTGTTTGTAAATGGTATGGAGAAGGGGTCTTTGATTGTGGCAACGTTCAGGCACTTGAAGTCTACACAAATACGGATCTGATTGACATCCTTCTTCAGTTATATGACTATGGGGGACACCCATTCACTCGTCTGAACCCTGAAAATGATGCCCGCCTCCAGCATTCGCTCTATCTCATTTACTTTGGCAACATAGTTCTTATTCATCTAGTATGACCTCTTTCATATCGGTACAGCTCCAAGCATTAACGACATACAGTGTATGCACAATTCCATAGGCATTCCCTTCAAGTTCTTGTAAGTCCAGGCGAACACGTCCTCGTCCTAAATGAAAATTTTAAGTGCTGCCGCCTTTAGCACCAGACTCCAATCATCCCTTACCAAAATGTTTTTGGGATTTGCCTCATCGCCGGGATTTGTGATCTTAAGGGAGGGCTCCTCGTACTTCATTAGTTTCTCCCTGTCAAACTTGTGTGCAACAGTCTCGTTCACTTGGGCCTACCCTTGCTTGTATTCCCTGTACTCTGACAGAAACGAGTCCTGTTGGCAAGTGATGTTTTGGGGCACTAGGGATCACTTAAGGGTTGTCATTTATGGCAACACTTATGCTGGAGTGATTGCGTGCAGAGAGTTTTGCAATTGGAGTCAGAGTCATGAAAATGACTAAGTACAAAATCAAGATAATAGTGTACTGTGGTACAATTTTTGTTAGCGATGACAGTGGATGATGTATTATGGCTTGCGAAGTTAGTAAAAGATATTTTGGGATATGTAGGATCTCCAGTTAAGGTCGCATGTGTTTTGGTGATCAAATCAGTGAGATACAGTGATCTGAAGGTATGCGAAGATAGAGAATCAATGTAATAGGGCACACGAACAGTTGCGATGATTGAGAGAAGGATAGTGGATATGGTAATGTGCTAAGTTAGATGGATGAAGTATATTGTCGACACTTTGGTAATATAAGATCGCCGACTCTATGTTTATCATTTACATAATTTATTATTATGTTTTGTATGGTATTTGTGAAGCCAACTGGATGACAAATTTTGTATAAGTATAGAGTGTTTTGTGGAAGCGATTGAAGTGGATGTGATGATGAAGTGATGATGCGAATCTGAGAGCAGAGAGCAGATGCGAGATCAGTATTTTACAGAGCTATAACTAGAACTATCTAAGCAAAGGAAGTGCTTGTATTGTTCATTTTTCGAGAACTCTTTGAAACAGTTTTTGATTGTAAGAGTCGTATGCTCACCACCTTTAACTAGGTGTTTGTATCCCGTAACAGGGTTTTGTATTCCTCTAACAAGGAAATGTACTATGTAATAATCAGCTCCTAATAGGGCTAGATCTCCTAACAGGGATATAATATTTTAGTGCATAGTTGTGGGTACCATCCCCACCGGAGTTTTCCCATGGCCAAGGTTTCCTCGAGAACAAATCATGTTGTCATGAGTTATGTGTTGTGCTTATATGTTCTTTTCATTTCAGCATTGTTATGGTTTATTTATAATTGGTTGAAGTTTAAATTAAAGTGCAGTAGTAGTGATTCACCCCCCTTCTCAGTATTACCTAATCCTAATAATTGGTATCAGAGCTATTGGCCCTTGGAGAGAAAGCCTAACAACTTAAGGGAGAGCAAAATGGATTCGGAAAGTTTGCAAGAAAACTTTGAAGCAGCACTTGAAGATCTGGACAAAGAGAAGGCTGAGAATGGCGTATTGAAATTCAAATTAAGAAGAGCAGAAGGTTTCATCAGGAAACTAAAGGAACAACTTGAAACTTCAAGAAGTCAAAAACAAGACCTTATGGACAAGATCAATGAAGATTCAGACAATGATAGATCAGATCAAATAAAGAAGCTGGAGCAAGAAAAAGAGCAAATTAATCTTCTGATGATTAAAGAGATTTAACATGAAAAGGATGCAAGGAACAAAGTTGAAGAGTCACTAAAATAAGCAAATGAGCAGATAGGACAAATGAAGACTGAACTTAATCACTACAAGAATAAGTGTCAAGAATTGGAGAAGTACAATTAGATCATAAAAGGAGAACTCACTCAATCCAAATGGCACATTGAGAAGTTACACATGAGCAGTGATAAAATTGATGAGCAAAGAGTGAGACAGAAACCTAAAGGAGATATGACTGGAGTTGGATTCAATGAAGCAGAATGTTCTAAGACCAATGCAAATGAAGCGAAGACTGAAGAAAGACCTACTCATGAAGAACCTAAAGAACAGATCGGACCTTTCAGAGGTAGATGCTTTGGAAGCAACAAAGTTGGACACATGAAAAGAGATTGCAGAAGTAAAGGTACCTCTAAACCCTTTACCAGCTCTTGTTATAACTGTTATGATTACGGACACAAGAAAGCAGATTGTAGAAAACCAGATCAATCTAGGTATAAACAAGATTATGTCAGAGAAGAGTCAGCAGCCAAGATCACATGCCTCAAATGCAATAACTTTGGGCATACTGCAAGGTATTGTAAGCTACAAGTAAATCAGGATAGGAGACCTCCTACATGTTACAAATGCAACAACCTTGGACACATAGCAAAGTTTTGCAAATACAATGGAGAGGACAACAAAAGAGGACCAAGAGAACCAAGAGGACCACCTCCTGTGGTTATAAGGAAGAATGTTGGTGACAGTGGCAAAAGTCTTAGTGAGTATATGAATGAGTTTGAGAATCATTTCAAGAAATCAGAAAGTAAAGAGGATGGCAAGATATGGAAGGTGAAAGAATTCAATAAGGTATTGGTTCAGGGAGAGACAGTAGATGATACCGTGTCTTTGCATGATGAATTCTTTGAGACATCGACCTAGAAGGCTATAGGCCTTAGGGGGAGCATTGGATGCAGATAACAAAATATACCCAGCCCCTGTGTGTGTGGACTAAGCTCATGCGAGATTAGGTATGGTATGTACAGACACTATAGAGTGTGTGGTTGAGAGCGCGACACTTGGAGATTCATTTTCCGTGTTTGCGAGATTTGTATTGACTGGACATCATGCAAAGTTGAGCTACTCGTGATTAATGCACTTACTCAACTTGCGAAGGACAAAAAGTCTTGAAAGATATCATTTCTGCACCATTTGCTGATCAACAACTAAGGAGAGCAGAGTTGTGAAGTATTTCAGTCATCTAGTAGAGAGATTGTGTGATTGCGTGAAGCAAAGTTCCGGATTTTTGCATGTTAAAGGTATTTAGACTTATACTCTTTGAGAAGTTATGGATGCACTAGTAATCTTTGATGTTGTGGACAGACCTAGGTATAAGTTTAAGAGACATCCATTTAAGTCTCGTGAGGATGATCCGGAAGGAGCGTTTTCACAAACCCCTGTCGGCATGTTGCACGTAGAAGACATTAGGGCATAATTACATTGCAAGTATGAATCATAGGAGATGTAAACATTTATAGTGAATTGGATGCAATGATAAAAGTAGATGGGTCAATGGTAGAGGAGTTTAAGCACCTAGAGGATCAGTCTATCATTAAGCTAACCCTACTAGCGGAATTCACTGAAACCGAATGGTTTAAGATTATCCTTAGTAGAATCCATGATCAATTCATACGGATTGGAGATCAACCAGTGAAGATATGTGCACAGATGATTCATATATAACTGGATTAGACAATGATGGAGCCCTTCCAGTAGCAGAAAAGAATATAAGAAAATAGGTGGAAACCCTAACCCATTCAAAGTGGGATAAGAGAGAAATGACAAGCAATGACATCTTTTAGCAAGATGTTAGGTTGGTGGCAATGATATTGGGCTACAAACTGTTCTATAGCAGCAGACCTAACTCTGTATCTGCTAGAGTTATCATGATGGCTTATAGGATGGTCAAGGAAAACAAGAAGTACAATCTTTGCGAACTTCTTGCACAACAATTTCTAGAGAATGTAAAGGTTATTAAGAAAGATAGGACCAAGGCATTCAGGTTTGGATCATTGTTGGTTCATATGTACATTCATATTATTCACAAGTTCCCTAGCATGCACCCTAGGGCATGGAAAGATAATGTACGCACTGGAATTCAGATCTCAGAGAGCTACCGAAGACAAGATAAGAACTGGGTAGATGGAGAGTTATTTGGTATGACTAAAATTCTACAAAGGCAGATGAAGGAAAGGTATAGGATACCTGAGGATTTAGTTGAAAAGTATAAGGACACTATCTGTTTCATGGTTGAAACTGATTGTGTGTGCTTTGAGGCAGTGGAACCTAGAAAGAAATGGTGTTATCCTATGGGGTATGAAGCAAGTTATGAGATTTTGACCATGCAAGTAGAGCATGTACTGGCAACAAAAATAGATCCCACTGAAGAGAGATGGGGAACATATAGAGAAAAGTCAGAGAAGAACAAGAAAAAGTAACAAGAAAAAGAAAGATCAGTAAAATTATTGAAGATATCACTGCAAAGGTAGGAATCACTAGGGAGTAGCTGAAAAACATAAGAACTAAGATGTTCGAAGCATCTTCCAGCATGGCTATTGATGCACCTACTCCTTATGAGGTAGAGAAAACAACAAGACATACACCGGACATAATTGACCTATCACCTACACAATGTAATGTCCCCATTTTTCAAATTTCGGGATTAGCTTGGTTTGACGACCCTTGCAGGCTAATCAGGCAATCAAAGAGGGTCAGATGTCAGAACCAGTGTTGGGATTCCATTCTGGGGATTCAGTTTATTAGGTCTGCTCTTCGTTCAGCTCAATTCAGTCAACTTACTATTTTTAGTAAGTAGTATTTTGGGGATGGCCAAGATTAGCAGGGTGTCTGCACGGAGTGTCAGATGACTCAGGATCGAGCTTCAGGGAATCTCCAGTTTGAGAGACTTACTATATTTAGTAAGTCTATTTTTAGCAGCTGGCTATTTTTGGTAGTGGGTTATTTCCGGCAGGGCAGTTGACGTTTGGGCTCTGGTGTCGGAAATGAGTTGGTTTCAGTCAGCAGAATTCGGTGGCTTGGTTTTTTAAAGTTATCATGATTAAATTAAAGTATTTTAATTTAATAACTTAAGTACTTTATAACTTTAATGTTATAAAGTGAAATATTCATTTAAAAGCCTTTTATATGAAAAATGTGAAATTGTGTTTTTTCTGAAGTACAACTCGAAAAAGCACTTTCATTCACCGAATGATTATTTGATATTTTGTTGTGAGAGAATTCTGCTTGGCTTTGGAGGCTAGGGTTTGAGCTCGGTCTTCAGCTTTTGGAGAGAGTTCTTCTGTGATTGTCAAGTTTGGTCTTCTTCCAAGAGAGAACTCGTTTTGGTATTGAATTGAATCCAGTGTTGAGGTATACTAGATTTGTATGAAGTTTATTCTACAGGCAAATGATGTGTTCTCTCGAATTCTGAATTTGTCTTTGCTGAGGTTCGATTTGTCATTGGGAATTGTGCTAGGTCTATTTTGTTGATGCTGCAAATTGAGGAAGGGGTTTGAAATTTACAAAGAAACACAGGATGTGATTGCTTTAATAGCTGTGCCATATTTATTGAGTCCCTGCGTTAGATCATTGGTGGTCTTCACATCACACATGGGAGCCATAAACTGCTACAGCTGATGGCGTGATTTGCTAAGGAGTTGCCACGTTTTTAAATTCTGCTGTCGTGTGTTAAAAAGGGGGCTGCATTTAATATCGTTGGAGCTGTATATACCAGGACATCACTATAGTTTGCTAGGCCAGTCACGATCCCTTTCAAATTGCTAATGTGACTGATTTTTTGAGGAGCTGTTTATCATTTTTCTGGGTCGTAAGTGCTGCAGACTATCACGTTACACTCCCAGGCACTCATGTGACTGCTGGAGATAGGCATTGGAGTTTAATGTTGTGTTGCAATTAATGTTGGAGGATGGTTACTAGCGTCTGGATTGCATAGTCAAGTCTTCTTCCTGAATTCTTTGCGGTTTGAAGACATCCAATAAATACCGGGTGCTAAAGTTGTGTTATTTGAATTGAAATAAGATTTATTTAAATTCTGAAAGGATACTCTTGTTACTTCAATTTATAGAAATTTATAAATTATCTTTGAGGCTTGTTTGATCAAAACATTTGGAATAAGATCTGCATATATATTTTAAATTAATAAGAAGGAAATCAGGAAGAGCCGGTTAGGTTCTTCATAGTGGTATGAGAGCTCTGATCTTGCCATCCTGTAAAGGTTATGAAATTAAATAATGGCAGATCGATTTATACCAGGAGGGTACTATTCCCGTAGGGATAGAAATTCACCACCTCTTGAAGATAATGAACAGGGCCCACAGAATCAACAGACAGTAAATAGGGATAATATCGGAAATGATATGGACCGGGAGGCCAGAGATGCCTTCAGACATATTGCAGATGGTCAGCATCACGTTGCAACTGTATTGCAACAGCTTTCATATACTTTACAACGCATTTCATTACCTGGTGCTAGAGACAGAAGTGTGCGGAGTGTTTCAGTTAGCTCACATAGGTCACAAGCTGATGACAGACGAGTTGATGACAGGCGAGATTACAGAGCTGATCATACTGGTACTTATGATAGGCCTCATCGTCCGACATTCTTGAGGCCAGAGTTGGATGCAGTTAGTGTTGAGCCAGAGCTTGCACCATTTGTCGATGACATGGTGGCACATTTTGTAGAGTGGGATGCTCTCCCTGAGGCACTTAAAAGAAATTTAAATTTTGACAGATATCTGACGTAGAAGCGTGAGCATTCCAGAGGCAGACCAGTTCCTGACACGAGGCAGAGACCTAGACAGAATGAATTAAAGCAGGCTACCAGCAAGTTGACTTTGGACCACTTCGATGGAAGTGGGAAGACTACAGCCAGAGCATGGGTCCCCAAGTTGGACACTTATATTTCACTTTAGCCTATGTCTGAGGAGGACGCTATACGATTTGCTATGTTACATTTGGATGGGGTTGCTCATGATTGGTAGTATCATGGGTGAGTGTCTCCTCATCATGATCATATTGTGCAGTATCAGGAGTTTGTAGATAGACTGATAGAGCGGTTTGATAGGAAGGACACGGAGACCTACTTCAGAGAGTTAGCTCAGCTGAGACAGATAGGTGGTCTTGAGGCATTCATCAACAAGTTTCAACGTCTATCAGTCATGGTTTATGACATCTCCAAGAGGAGGAGAGTCATGTTGTTTATAGAGGGTTTGTCAAAGCCGTACAGAGGATGGGTCAAGTCCTTGGATCCACCTACTCTACGAGATGCTATGAAGAAGGCAAGGAATCTTGAGCCTTCTGTTTCACGGGGCAAGTCTACTCCTAGTCCTACTATTCCTCCTGCAGATGAGGTACCTCCACTAGCTGTTGACAGAAAGAAGCCTGCAGGTAGACTTGATGATGCCACGCGAGAGGACTTGAGGAGGAGGCAGCTTTGCTATTGGTGGAAAGAGCCTTATGATAGAGAGCATACTTGTTCTATGAGGCCTAAAGGCAGGGCGAATCGGTCTATGTGGGTTTATTTTGGTGAGAGTGAGGCCGAGTCTTCTCATCAGGCTGCTGGTTTTGATATAGAGGAGGAACAGAGAGTTACTCCAGAGTTTGGTACTGAAGCCAAACTATATCCGAGTGTGTTGTCCACCTCTGTGCCACTTCCCTCTGCCTTCAGACTGAAGGGATTGGTGGAAGGACAGCCATGTGTTGCTATGTTGGATACTATAGCTTCGCACAATTTTATTCATGAGCGACTTGTTAGTCAGTGTGGGCTTCAGGTAGAGGAGTTTGCAGGGTTTGGAGTCAAGGTAGCTGATGGCTACAATTTCACCTGTACTAGGCGCATTCGAGATCTCTCCTTATTTCTTGGCGATTACGAGTTGATAGCTGATTTCTATGTGTTTGATTTGGGGGAGATGGATATAGTTTTAGGGATGCAGTGGATACAGGAGATTAAGGAGTTGTGCCTCAGTGTGAGCCCGATGCAGATCAGATTTGAGTACCAGGGCATAGAGTATGTGTTGCCGGGCATTTCTGAGGGGAGTCTATGCACTATGTCCTATGCTATAGATAGTGCTGATTCACAGAGACATGAGTCTATACAGGTAGAGCCGATCACATATCATGTCTCTCCAAGTTTACCGTTTTACGGCTCAGATCAGTGGATGGGTGCTGTTCACTTTGTAAACAACCCTTTATTTGATGTGGATGTCAGCATGGCCTATGACAATCCACTGTTTGAGTTTAGTGATGATCCCTTACAGGAGATGTACGATGATGATGACGATGACGTTTGGAATCCGATTTGTGCACCTATTCATTAGACAGATTATACAAGAGGCCAGTCAGGCCTAGCTAATCAGTTTTCAAGGGTGTACATGGTGAGGAGTGTTTATAGCTTCACATTGGATCCTCACGTTCAGGATGTCTATCAGTCACATAGTTCTTCAGTGCATCCATTCTATGACTGGTATGATGAGTTGATTAGTTCAAAGACTGGAAGTAAGTCCAGTCTGTTGGTTGAGTTACTTTCGGTTGAGTTTCTCCCATGTGGCGATCCTGTTATAGCATCATCAGTTCGGGTGTTGAGTGCAGATTTCCAGTTACTGATGTTGGTACTATTGATGTTGTTAGCTTCTTCACAGGAGTATGAGGTTGATCGGGACATTATTCATGACCATCCTTGGGATCCGGGTGGATTGTGATGTTGTTTTCCTGATTGCTCGAGGACAAGCAATCTTGGGAAGGGAGGACTGTAATGTCCCCATTTTTCAAATTTCGGGATTAGCTTAGTTTGACGACCCTCGCAGGCTAATCAGGCGATCAGAGGGGGTCAGATGTCAGAGCCAGTGTTGGGATTCCATTCTGGGGATTCTATTTATCAGGTCTGCTCTTCGTTCGACTCAATTCGGTCGACTTACTATTTTTAGTAAGTGGTATTTTGGGGATGGCCAAGATTAGCAGGGTGTCTGCACGGAGTGTCAGATGACTCAGGATCGAGCTTCAGGGAATCTCCAGTTTGAGAGACTTACTATTTTTAGTAAGTCTATTTTTAGTAGCTGGCTATTTTTGGCAGTGGGTTATTTTCGACAGGGCAATTGGCGTTTGGGCTCTGGTGTCGGAAATGAGTTGGTTTTAGTCAGCAGAATTCAGTGGCTTTTTTTAAAAAATTATCATTATTAAATTAAAGTATTTTAATTTAATAACTTAAGTACTTTATAACTTTAATGTTATAAAGTGAAATATTCATTTAAAAGCCTTTTATATGAAAAATGTGAAATTGTGTTTTTTCCGAAAAAGCTATAAGTACAACTTGAAAAAGCACTTTCATTCACCGAATGATTATTTGATATTTTGTTGTGAGAGAATTCTGCTTGGCTTTGGAAGCTAGGGTTTGAGCTCGGTCTTCAGCTTTTGGAGAGAGTTCTTTTGTGATTGTCAAGTTTGGTCTTCTTCCAGGAGAGAACTCCTTTTGGTATTGAATTGAATCTAGTGCTGAGGTATACTGGATTTGTATGAAGTTTATTCTACAGGCAAATGATGTGTTCTCTCGAATTCTGAATTTGTCTTTGCTGAGGTTCGATTTGTCATTGGGAATTGTGCTGGGTCTATTTTGTTGATGCTGCAAATTGAGGAAGGGGTTTGAAATTTACAAAGAAACACAGCATGTGATTGCTTTAATAGCCGTGCCATATTTATTGAGTCCCTGCGTTAGATCATTGATGGTCTTCACATCACACGTGGGAGCCATAAACTGCTAAAGCTGATGGCGTGATTTGCTAAGGAGTTGCCACGTTTTTAAATTCTGCTGTCGTGTGTTAAAAAGGGGGCTGCATTTAATATCGTTGGAGCTGTATATACTAGGACATCACTATAGTTTGCTGGGCCAGTCACGATCCCTTTCAAATTGCTAACGTGACTGATTTTTGAGGAGCTGTTTATCATTTTGCTGGGTCGTAAGTGCTGTAGACTGTCACATTACACTCCCAGGCACTCACGTGACTTCTGGAGATAGGCATTGGAGTTTAAGGTTGTGTTGCAATTAGTGTTGGAGGATGGTTACCAGCGTCTGGATTGCATAGTCAAGTCTTCTTCCTGAATTCTTTGCGGTTTGAAGACATCCAATAAATACCAGGTGCTAAAGTTGTGTTATTTGAACAGAAATAAGATTTATTTAAATTCTGAAAGGATACTCTTGTTACTTCAATTTATAGAAATTTATAAATTATCTTTGAGGCTTGTTTGATCAAAACATTTGGAATAAGATTTGCATATATATTTCAAATTAATAAGAAGGAAATCAGGAAGAGCCGGTTAGGTTCTTCACACACGAGAAGACAACACAAGAACTTGTGCCTGCAAACATTCCTAGAAGATCTACAAGATCTACCAAGCAGAGTAGTCCTAAGGAAAAAGAGGTAGAAGTGGAAAAGAAGAAGAAAGAAGAAAAGGTAAGTGAGAAAGAAGAGGAAAAAGTAGCACAAAGGGATCCACAAACTTCGTGGAAGCCAGACTTTAAATTGCTGCAGAAAAGAGTATTAAAAGATGGAAATTTAAAGATAGTAGACAGATACTATGAAAGATATGATTCTGAGAACCAAGCAATCATTGAAGATACTATCATTGAGTATCTATTGGCTTTTAAGAAAAATCTGTTAGAAATGGAAGGGAGTATCCCCAAGGAACTGTATAGTAAACAGGTTATCCGAAAGCAGTTGGCACAATCAGAAGATGAGAACATAAGGAACAAAGCTATTGAGGACATGTTATCTATTGTCTCAATACAAGAAAGGGAGAGGATAATAAAAGAATTGAAACCCCTGTTGAGGACCAAGGCTAGATTGGTAAAAATCATGGCTAGGAAATATGATGAAGTAATTGAGGACACTCGAAAGGCACTAGATCAAATCCTAATGAGTGATATGCTGAAGAAGACCTCACCTCCCAAGGTTACCAAGCCTACATCTTTGAGATTGGGAGAAATTTCCAAGGTAACAGAAGAAAGCAAAGCTAGCATGCAACCAGACTTCTTTGTCTCTAGTGTACTTGTGACCCTTGACACTTTGCATGATGTAAATGATCCATTTCTTGACAATTTGGACAGTGCGATGGAAGTTGAAGTACAAGGATAGATAGAGGAGGAGAAAATAGAGGAGAAACAGGAAGAGAAGCTACAGGAGAAGGAAATACAATAGGAAGAAAGGAAGGAAGAAGAGACTAGAATAGAGAAAGTAGTTGAGGTTAGAATGGAGCAAAAACAAGAATTTGACACCTCTTCTACTCTATTGTTGGCAAGTAAGGCCAAACCGGTGAGTGTTGATGTAGATAGCATGGATGAGGATGAGCTCATGAGGCTATCCTTCATGGCCTTCGCTAAGGCTAAGGAAAGGTCAGTACAGAAAGGGGACAAAAGAGTAAAAGTAATGGCTAGGGAAGTGAAGACGATAAATAAATTACTCCTTACACCTATTGATTTTCAAGGTAAGGATGAAGCAGAGAACCTAGGCATGGCATTGGATAGCTTTGATAGTCACTTTAAGTCATTGCTAAAGACTGTGGAAGATAAGGCAAAGAAGAGATTCTTGGAGAAGAAATTGAGAGAAGTCTGTCAGTCCATCTCATGGGAATTAGACATTCTCAAAGCTACTACTCTTAAGGCTAAGAGCTGGGTAGCACAAGGTAGAAAGATTTATAGTTACTGCATAAGTCCTTGTAGACATATGAAAAATATTGAAGACATTATAGCCAAGGATAGGGCTACTCTTGACAGTCTGATGGACAGTTGTCAAACATCTTCACTAACTGTGATTGAAATGGATAAACAAACATCCAAGCTATTGGATAAAATTAGTGCTTTGGAAATGGAGAAGGGGAGAGTGGTAGACAGATTTGGCTTGTTGAAGAGCCTAATAACCCCTAAGCTTTCGATGCTTGAAACTCATCTAACAAAGATGGAAAAGGTAGAAGGATCAATGTCTAAAGATATATCTATTGAGCTTAAGGCAGCAGAGACAACATCATATGCACTGAATGGATTGATCCATTTCAGTGAGCTTTTGATCAAGTCATGGGGTGAGGAAGTGAAGACCTTGGAAAACTCTTTCCAAGATATCTTCAAATTGGTGAGTAAGAACTAAATCTTTTTGTGCTTAGAAAGTTTTGAAATTTTGGAAGTACCTTTGCCATTGATGTCAAAGGGAGAGGAAGAGACGAGAAAAATGAAGAGAGGAAGAGTAGAGAAGAGAGGAAGAGAAGAGAAGAGGAAGAGAAGAGTAAAAAAAAAGAATAAAAAAAAAGAGAAAGAGAGAAAAAGAACAAAAAAAAGTTGTATATAAGTAGAAGGGAGATAGTGCTTCAACACTTAGTCATTTTTCGCTAAGTGTTGCCATCAATGCCAAAGGAAGAGATTGTTGGCAAGTGATGTTTTGGGGCATTAGGGATCACTTAAGGGTTGTCATTTATGGCAACACTTATGCTGGAGTGATCGCATTCAGAGAGTTTTGGTACTGGAGTCACAGTCATGAAAATGACTAAGTACAAAATCAAGATAACAGTGTATTGTGGTACAGCTTTGGTTAGCGATGACAGTGTATGATGTATTATGGCTTGCGAAGTTAGTAGAAGGTATTTTGGGATATGTAGGATCTTTAGTTAAGGTCGCATGTGTTTTGGTGATTAGATCGGTGAGATATAGTGATCTGAAGGTATGCGAAGACAGAGAATCAATGTAATAGGGCACACGAACAGTTGCGACAATTGAGAGGATAGTGGATATGGTAACGTGCTAAGTCAGATGGATGAAGTATATTGCCAACACTTTGGTAATATAAGATCGCTGACTCTATGTTTATCATTTACATACTTTATTATTATGTTTTGTATGGTATTTGTGAAGCCGACTGGATGGCAGATTTTGTATAAGTATAGAGTGTTTTGTGGAAGCGATTGAAGTGGATGTGATGATGAAGTGATGATGCGAATCTGAGAGTAGAAAGCAGATGCGAGATCAGTATTTTACAGAGCTATAACTGGAACTATCTAAGCAAAGGAAGTGCTTGTATTATTCATTTTTGGAGAACTCTTTGAGATAGTTTTTGATTGTAAGAGCTGCATGCTCACCACCTTTAACCAGGTGTTTGTATCCCCTAACAGGAATTTGTATTCCTCTAACAAGGAAATGTACTATGTAATAATCAGCTCCTAACAGGGCTAGATCTCCTAACAGGGATATAATATTTTAGTGCATAGTTGTGGTTACCATCTCCACCGAGGTTTTCCCTTGTGTAGGGTTTCCTCGAGAACAAATCATGGTGTCATGAGTTATGTGTTGTGCTTATATGTTCTTTTCATTTCAGCTTTGTTATGGTTTATTTATAATTGGTTGAAGTTTAAATTAAAATGCAGTAATACTGATTCACCCCCCCTCTCAGTATTACCTAATCCTAACAAGTCTTTCTCCGACTCGTCTTCTATTTGCAGCATGTTGCATTCAAACAACTCATAGTCTTCCATTTGCCAATGGAAGAGTCCATTAAGAGAGTCAATTTCGTCCTCGGAGCACTCGTCTAGTTCGAGGATACTTTTGTCATTCGGTTCCATTCGGCTCTTTCCTTAATCTACTCCACCTTCTTCCCCCTCTGATTCCGACTCGGAGGACGATGCAAGCTTTTCACTCACCATCTGGGTTCTGAGGTCAATGACAAACTTTCTCGCTCCGTCTCCATTGATAAAGTATTCCTTTTCTAGTTATGATTCACTTTTTCTATGACAAGCCACCCTCTCCCCAGGATGGCATTGTACCCCTTCTTCTTCAGGGGGATTACGACAAAGTCTAGAACAAAGGGCTAAGTGCCAATGGTTACCCGCTGCACTATGAGTGTTCTGAGGGGCTTGATGCCATGTTGATCTGCACCTACCAGATTAAAAGTTGGTGGTCATAGCATCGACTTCCCTAATTTATTCCAAGTCTCCTTAGGTAGTACGTTTACCCCTGATTCTCCGTCGATGATGTGTTCTATGAGAATGGTCTTGAGGATACCCATCTCCACGACCGTGGGGTGTCGGCCACTGTTTACCGCCACTAACATGGGGTGCGTCGCAGAACTAGGAGGAACATCCGTGCGCTTTGTCGTACGAGTTGGTACCACTTGTAGATTTTCTGGAAAAGCTTCTGTCACTTTGGGTTTCACAAATTTTTTAAATAATCGAAACAAAGGTACATGAGAGGTGCTTGTATGTATTTCTCCTTTCCATTGAAAAGACAAACCAGAGAAGTTGCAACTAGTAACTACTTACCACAACCATGCTAACAATAAACAAATTGAACAGAGGACAACAATACTAGGAAATATAGAATAATCTAAATCTAACAATATGGAGTGTCTATAAAAAAAGAAGAATGCTTCTCCTAGAACAATAAAACAGCTAAGAAGATGTTTACTTAGAATAAAAACCCAGCAAGACTCAAATCTACTCTATATTCATGATACCACAGACTATCTTTTTGTCAGCCGTAGTTATGGCCCACCTACTTGTATGGGGATGGATATAATGCTGGGTCATGTGCTTATGAATGCTTCAGATTATCCATCCTTACATGGAAACCCTTAGACATGGGTTCAAGGAAACCTGATAGTGGCTATTCCTTTCTTGGGTATATATTTAATGAGTATCTTTAGGATTTTCCCTTATTCCTGGTTACATGACATTAGTTGTTTAATTATGATTGGCTTGCTGTTTACATTTTTTTTTCTATTTTAAACCACACAAGGACGAAAATCTTGTCTTATATGATTAGAATGTATTTAAGCCCTATGGATTTGCAATCATTAAATTCAATAAATAAGGGAAATAGCAGCCTCACACTTATCATAAAAGATGTATTGCTCTACCAAACCTCTCATAGAGCCTCTCCTCTAATAGTCAGTGTGAAATGGTCATTTACAAAAAAAAAAACTGATAGATGTTGATTGAATGATCTTGGCAGTTTTTTTTGTAGAAAGCATGTATAAGTCTACCCTGCTCTTAGTATGTTTTGGATTTTTTTGCTATGAGAGGTAGTGCTTAGTAATGGTAATGTTACACATACAAGGATTGGAATAAAATGACTTCCTTTTGACAAATAGGTACCAGAAGGCTTGGAAATGTGCATACGACTTATGCTTCCCAATGAGATTGCTCTTGTCTCTAGCACACCAGAATATGCCTATGACAAATTTCCACGGTGATATTTTAATTAATTTTTTACTGTGTATTATCTTATATCATAAATTTATCCATTCTTGTGATTTTAATAGCCTTCCTTAAAATGTTAGAAGTTAAGTTCTCTTCTTTTTTATTTTTCTTTTGAGCTCATACTCAATGCTTTAATATTACAGTACTAGTTGAATAAAAGTCCTTTATGAATTGATCTTAAGTTCATTTCTTTTTAAACAATGCTATATGAATCCAGGCCTGAGAATGTTCCAGAAGGGGCTAATATACAATGGGAAGTCGAGTTGCTTAAATTTGAAACACCAAAGGTGATTTCACAAAGTTTTTTATTTAATAAATTAATTGCAATTTTGTAAAATTACATGGATTCAATAAATGTAAGCTAATCCTGTCACTTTTTGTTTAATTTCACATCAGTACTTCCAGATGACTTTGTAATAGTTGTCATGTCATTTCCTACTTATCTTTATGTTCTGTGAGGGAGTTTCATAAGTAACGATTAAAAGTCTTAAACAGCTTTTTCTGTCTTTAGGCAGGGTGGGTGGATTCCTATAGCTCTATTTAGAAAAGCCTCATACCATATTTTATTATTTCTTTAAATTTACTTTATGAGTTGTTATTTTTAGGTCTTTTGATATAAAATTAGGTTCAACTTGATGCATATGAATTTTCTGGTTTTTGCTTTCATGTGTTATTGTTCTAGAGAAGCCATCATGCATATTTGCTTTTAACTTAGTCTCTGTAATGTCCCCAATGGTTAACATTCATCACTATGCATGTAAATCAGATTAAGGAACAATCGTTGATTCATAATACATACTTAAGCCCTAATTCCTTACTTCTCTCCTAATCACTAACCTTAAGAAGGATGGTAGAGTTATTGTGCTCAGGAGCTGAAACAGCCTGCACGTGGGCTCCCTCAAGGGTGTTACCCATCTTGGGACCCTCCCGTCCTGTGTCCGAATTACTCTGCCTCTCCCTTCACAAACTCCCTATCCGCTTAGTTGTATTAGTGAGTGATTAAAGAATTAGCTAAGTATATATTATTATCATATATATTACGAATATATTAATAAACATGTATAACATAACCAATGTGTAATTCTAGTTTCATTCTCATTAACATATATATATATATATATATATATATTAATTGTTATATTCCAAATATATTAAATCTTCTAGTTATGTAATACATATCTTTATAATTTTAATTATTATTAAATATAAATTATATATATATATAAAATCAGCCACCATCACTATCTATCTATCTATCTATCTATCTATATATATATATATATTTCTCTTGTTCCCTACATCCAATAATGAGGATCAAATATATTATATCATCTCCGATTTCCATAAATTCCTTTTATTAATCCCCATGTATAATACAATCTCCAACTCTTCCTTCCCAACTTATATGTTGGTGTATATTATAATTTCTATTCTCTCCTATCCTTAGCTATGATCAGTATACATCTACTTTATATTTTGTAATCTTCCATCTCAGTATTCAATGTGTTGGCTAAAAAGTTTGTAAGTCACTGTGACCACAACTTACAAAACTGTGATTTTAGATAACGTTGAGTGAGATTACTCTCTCCTCTCAGCAATAGGGGAGGCTCCCTTCTTACTGTAGGTGGCTTCAACAAGGACTTAACTAATACTTGCAAGAAAGGGCGGTTCTTACAATCGATTCTTCTTTTTTCAGGAACAATTCACAAATATCTTTCAAACAACACTAAAATTATATCAAAAGGACTTGTCGCTACGATAATATCAATAGCCTTTTGGTTGACGTAAGAGCAACCAAGAGGTTACCAATTTTCTTTCTAGTGGAACAGTTATAGAAACCCAAAGTCTTCTACACTTATTCTGAGAGATAGATCAACAATTTTGGGTATACGATAAAGCTCAAAGTCTTTAACCGTACACCTAAATTTTATAAAGTTACTTTGAGGCGCAAAGTCACTTAGCTCCTAGTATTTGAAAGCCACTATAAATTATTTTAACCTACCTCTGTTGTAACACAAAGTCTACAAAAGACACAAATTAAGTACTCAAAAGACTATGATAGCAGAAATAATTCAACTCAATGAATTCAAGATTGAATTATTTAAGCAACGTAAGAATATATAAACAATCCACAAGCCTTTCAACACAAAGTTTGAGCAAACTTGTTCTTTCTATTCACTTTGAAACTTTTGCACAATGAAACTCAAAGTTTTCACTTCACAAGAATTTTCAGCGTAGTCTACTTGCATAAACAAAAGATGATTTTTACAATGAAACCCACTCCTTTATATAGGGAGGAGTTGGGAGAAAAAGTGGGAGAAACCCAACAAACATGACCTATTCTACAACTAAATTTGACTTATTCAAACTACAAGTCCTAATGTACTTGACTTGCAATTCGATTACATGTAAAAGCTTTATAGGTGGAAGATCACCTACAATTACAACTTACTCTTTGATTACATGTAATCTGTCAACAAAAAAAGAAAAGAACTACTATTTCTAAAAAGCATGGAAAAATTGTTAAGTGTCCCAAGACACTTTAGGATCTTCTTCAGAGACCATTCACGAAAGCCTCAAACCTATGAATAGATTCTTGCACTGCTCTAAGATTTGGCACACCTGTATGTCAAGCTACAACAGTTGTTCTAATGATTGTGTCTGCACACTTGAAAATGACCTTATTGCCCTCTTCAAGTCTGGCCTGAAGACGATCTAGTGAGAATTTGAAGTTGATGAGCTTGTGCATGAAAGTGAGAGTGAAATGATCTGCCTCAAGCTCTAGGTGAACCATTTTCATGAGCTCTAATATTGCAATGTCTTTTGCAATCAGCTCATTATTCTCACTTGTTAACCTACATGACAACTCTCCAAAATTCTTGCTAATCATCTACTCTTTTTCATCACAAATGCCAATGGCTGTCTTCAAATTTGTGATTAGCTCTTCAATCACCTGGACTTTATTCACCATGAGCTCCTGATATTCAATAAACATATCCTGAGAGGAAATGACTCCTAGTCACACAACACGTCTAGAACAATTTTTGGAAACTTGTACTAAACTTCCAAGTCCTCCACGACCTTTAGATCTTGATTGAAAGATGTAAGGACTTCTTTCGATTTGGCTGTAGTTACTCTAGCATGAGTCAATACCCGGAAAGCATCTCTGATCAACTCTCCTCTAAGCCATTATCTGATTGACCCAATCATTGATTGCCTTGGCCTTTTCTTCAATCTTCTCATCTTTCCTGATTGATTCTTCTAGAAGAGAAGAAGCAATGAGATTAACCTGTTGTGATGAATTAGTGATCTTTTGGATCACTTCTAGCAATCGAGCATTTTCCTCCTTAAGCTGATTTTTCTTGGCCAATAGCCAATCATTGCTTTGAGAAAGCAGTGCTACTGAGTCTTGTGCATCCTTTTGGTATCCAACTTGCATTTGCTTACCCAATTCCACTCTCGTGAACATGTAGTCAAATGTTTGCAACTCATATTGCAGTTTGTCTACAAGAGGCTCTGCAATCTCAGCATACTTTATCTTATTTTGACTAATAATCACCTTGGAGACTATCTTTGCCTTTTTACTCATCGGAACCTTGGTCTTCTTAAGTTGCCTATAATTGAAGTCATCAGGGAGGACTTCTTGCTTCTTCCTCTTCGGAGTAATTGCGCTGAGCCAAGGAGGTAGGCTAAAAGAAACATCCCGAGTAGGAGAGGTGGTGGTCATTGCAGACATTGATCCTGATTGTATAACAGTTGTCACAATGGCTGGTGCCTTGGTCTAAATAGCTACAAGGGCCTAAGCGCCTTGAGAAGCTTCAACCATGAACCTATCAAAGTTTGTATCTGAGGTATTTAAAAGTCATAGAAACATCTGATAGATGGGGAAATGTGGAATATGCTTTGAATACGTTCTCCAAACTATCATATTGCTCTTTAGAAATGGTCACAAGAACAAAAGAGGAAATAAGCATAATGGATGAGTTGACTAGAGGAACACAAACTGTAGAAAATGTATCTACATCAGTGTCAAGAGGAGACATAGGAGCTTCAGTAGGTACTAACATCGTTGCATAAATCACAAGAATCACCTCTGCACTTTCAGCATGAGGTACTTCTTGAATATGATCTTCCTGCAATTCATCCTCACTAGCTACAACTTGTATTTTTTCCTATACTGCCACGTCCTTCTTTGCTAATACAACCTCTTCTGATGAGTGAACCATGGCTTTGCCCACTTTGATCTTAAGCTTTGGTATCCCTACCACTGCTAACGAAGAAGAACCATCCTTCACCTTGGCTCTGATTTCGGATTTATGCCCAACTGAACTATTAGTATCAAAGTCTTTACCAAGTTTAATTTTGATGGTTTTTATGCCTCTTCTTTTAACTCATGCATTGGTATTGGCTAAAATAGACTGAAACTTGTCAAAGATAGACATGCTTTCCTTGGGTGACCACTGAATATGCATGATGGGAAGCTTTTTAATCTACTGCTCATGATATTCGAGATTAAGAATATCCTCATCATCCCCCACACCCTCTAGATTCTGGATCAGATTAAAATCTATAATCTACTTCAAAGTCAACCTGCTGTAATCCATTCTTCTTATGTCGTCCTCTGTACGTAGGTCAATCCAAATATCCGTGAGGCAATGAACATGAGTGAAATTTCTCCGGATTTTATCATTCATCCCTCAATAGTTAAAGTGCTTCTTGGATTTAAACTTCTTTAGTGTAATCTTTTGCAACTCTGTTTCCATGCACTTTGCCTTGGGTGTGGTAATCGATGAATATCTTCCTATCTGAAGCGGGTTTTGTGTAGAGATACCAAGCCCTGCTTTATGCTGATTTGATTGGTAGACCTAAACCACCATGAGCTGCCTTGTGAGCTCCATCAAGATAATTCAGTCTGTGCGGTACATAGGAAGTGTGTATGGCTCATCATCATAGCAACCAACCCTCATGTAGGTAAAGGTTGGAAATTGCAAGAACAAACATCCATATTTGTTCACCTTTGTAATGTCCCCTCTACTTCAATTAGATCTTAAATGAATTATGCTGCAAAAGGGATGTTAGTAGGAGACAAAATTATAATATATAAACTTAATTCAAACATTTAGATCTACATATCTTCCTATTTCCTAACAATTTCGAAGAGTAAGGCTATTAGATCGGGTTTCCTAACCCTTAGGAAGGACCCTCTAACTTGGAATGATATAAGATCGATTCTAAAGTGGTCCCTAGTCACAGTTGCAGTCCTAAGGGACCGCGACTGTAATCGCGTACATATATTTTTAAATTTATTTTATTAACATTTTTTTATCATATGTAATATATTATATATAATAATATAATAATATTAATATATATATATATATTAGTACGTATTAATATATATATTAATTAATTTATATATATTATTAACTATATTAATATGTATATGTATGCAAATATATTAATTATTAATAAATATTATATATATGGATATATATGTATGTATATTATTAATATAATATGTATTTTTAATATATATGCATAATATATATAATTATATATATATACAAGATTAATATATATGTGTGTGTATGTATATAAAATTCATATTTAATATATGTTTTTATTATTGTTTAATAGATATATAATTGCTAATGTGTATATTAATATACATGTTCTTACACATTTATATTTTGATATTAATAGAATGCAAAATACAATTCATTTCCATGATTTATGTTAATTAAATTTCATGATGAACTTATTTTGTTTATTTGGCATGATTTCCCCATAAGTCTGGTGTCAATCAAGGGTTATCATGGTCCCCTCGTCCTGAATTTGCTTGTCCTTAAGCATCTTAATGGTCACTTTCCTTTTTTCCCTAGTGGCATCTATCTCTACATGAATAGTTTGTCCTTGGGTTGATTTTCCTAGAACCTTACATTGTGCAGTTCATTTCCCTTCGTAGTGTCTGAGTACATTTTCCATTTGTTCACAAGAACCCATTTGGGGAGCCATCTGGTAACCCCCTTAGTGTAATCTCTTTTCCATTATGTTTGAAGTAAATTTTTGAATTAGGGCTATTCATTGTGAATTGTCCTAATGAATTTATCCATGTTCTTAGTCATTCACCCTTGTCCTTTTGTTTGGATTTTCATCTCCATGTGTTTCTTCTATTTGGTTCATTTGCCCTCTTTTACATTGATGATCACGACTCCGAGGTGCCTTACACCTAAAGCATAGTTTTTTCTCAATCAATTCTATTCTCTTTTGACATCGGTGATCCTTGCTCCATGGTTCCTTGTAATGTCCCCATTTTTTGCAGGTCATTGATTTGATGGTGCCAGGTTATTATTGTGATCCTAGTGGTCTAGCGAGGTGTTTAGAGGGTCTTTGGTGTGAACTTACTATTTATAGTAAGTCAATGGATAGTTCCGATGAGCTCAGATGAGTTAGAGGAGTTGAATGATTGTAATGTCCCCATTTTTTGCAGGTCATTGATCTGATGGTGCCAGGTCATTATTGTGATCCTTGTGGTCTGGCGAGGTGTTTAGAGGGTCTTTGGTGTGAACTTACTATTTATAGTAAGTGAATGGTTAGTTCCGATGAGCTTAGATGAGTTAGAGGAGTTGAATGATGCTCTCAGTTTTCATTTTTGGCTTCTGGTTTAGGCCCCAAGAATCTTGGAGGGAGCGTCTATTTTTAGTAAGTCACCCCGTCAAGTTCATTCATCATCTTTCATCATTTGGATCAATTCTGTGCAGACAAATTTCGATTCAGATGCTTCTTCAGTTGTTTTTGCAAGACGGGTGGTTTATTATTATTATTTAATTAAATTTGCTAAGGTTGCCATTTTTGTTGGTATTATATGCTGGATACCTTAGTATTGTAGCTCGTTGGAACCGAGAGGAAAAGTTTTAAATCTTGGGCACAAGAAATAGGGACCTTGCGTGTCATAATTTCATGATATTGGTGGAAAGGCCTTTTTTGGAGCCAAATGAATTAATAAATTATATTATTCAATATGTGCCTAAGTTTTAAAAGTGTTTTAAGTGAAAAGTGTGAGAGAAGAAACTTTTGAATTATAAAAGCAATGCTTTGTGAAAGGAAAATGATTCATTGTTGATTTGATAAAATTTATGAAGCTTCTTGGCTGTGAGAAATGGCTAAGGTTTTGAGGACTGATTCCTCTTTCTACAATTTGAATCACCACTGATTGATGATGAATTTTGTTCTGGATTTCTGATAATTTTATTCTGATTTTGAAGACATAAGTTTGGTGTTGAGGTATGCCAAATGGAAAGGATTAAATGTATTATAGAGCTGAGGGTTTAATACAGGCTGCATTCGAATTTCTTGTAGAGCTGAATTCTCAAGGAGGCTAGATTATCTCTTTGAGTGGTGGAGTTGTAATTTGGTAGATGCGAAATTGTTTCCAAAGCAGCAAGTGATGTATTCATTGCTGTGTATTATTTGTGAGGCCATGCAAATCATTTAAGAGCTGCGTTCTGAATATTGGATGTTGGAATTAAGTATTAGAGGGCTGCATGATATTTATTCAAGCTGGATTTTCGCTACCAGTGGCTGCGTGAGCACCCAGCTAGGCTGCGTCAATACTTGGAGGGCTGCAAGTTCATACATTGGGCTGTTGGATAGTTGCCAGGCTGTGCCAATGGTATTAGATACCATTTCAATTCATCCAAGAGTACATTTGATTGCCAGGTGCCAATGTTTTTCAATAAAATTGTAAATTTAGATAATGGCAATTGTTGTTATTGGTAATAGATGTTTGTACAATTTAGAGAATAATGTTGTTAAGATTCAAATTAAATTATATCTCTGTTGAATTTCTAGAAGTTGTTAAATTATTTTTAAATTACAAGCGTGATCAATCGAGAGCCAGGCAGGCTCTTTACAATGATGCTCTCAGTTTTCATTTCTGGCCTCTGGTTTGGGCTCCAAGAATCTTGGAGAGAGCGTCTATTTTTAGTAATTCACCCCATCAAGTTCATTCATCATCTTTCATCATCTGGATCAATCCTGTGTAGACAGATTTGGATTTGGACACTTCTTCAGTTGTTTTCGCAAGACGGGTGGTTTATTGTTATTATTTAATTAAATTTGCTAAGGTTGCCATTTTTGTTGGTATTATATGCTGGATACCTTAGTGTTATAGCTCGTTGGAACCAGGATGAAAATTTTTAAATCTTGGGCACAAGAAACAGGGACCTTGCATGTCATAATTTCATGATATTGGTGAAAAGGCCTTTTTTGGAGCCAAATGAATTAATAAATTATATTATTCAATATGTGCCTAAGTATAAAAAGTGTTTTAAGTGAAAAGTGTGTGAGAGAAGACACTTTTGAATTATAAAAGCAATGCTTTGTAAAAGAAAAATGATCGATTGTTGAATTATGATTTTATCGGAGTTTGTGAGAGAGACAACCCGGCTAGGGTTTCGAGGACTAATTCCTCTTATGGCAATTTGAGTCATTATAGATTTATGGTGAATTTTGCAGCTGTATCTGAGATCATAGTCCAGTGTTGAGGTATACTGGATTTCTGAGAAGTGTTTATCTGCAGACAGATGATTACTTTCATAGGGTTTGTTTTCAATTCATGCTGAGGTTGTGGAATTTCAAACTTGGTGAATGTCGAATCTTCTTGTTCTTTTGAGAGTTAATGGCTGGATAAGTATTTAATTCAGAATTCATTAAGACACTACAAGCTGCGTTTTCATTTGGGAAGTGCTGCGTTTGGATTCTTGGCAGTCATAGTCCACACGTGAGTGCCATTTTTGGAGCTGCTGTAGATTTGCGTAAGGCTTGGAAGCTATAGCAGCCTATCAACAACTCATGTGACCACCTTATGAAGTCAAATTTCATTGCTGCATTGGTCTACGTCAACCCCAGGACAGTCACGTTTTAATGACATGCTGCCACGTGATTGCTGAAAGGTGCCAATATATTTTAAATGTACATTTCCAGAATTTAGATTACCAATCATTTAAGCATTCAGATTCTTGAGTTTTAATTGTAAATGGATTGTCTGAAATTTATGGCAATATATTTGTGAAGAATGTCTAAGTTACATAATCTCTTGTTAAAAATCCTATGGAGGTGTAAAATATTTTTAAGAATTTAATTACCTGGAGCCAAGAGCCAGTCAGGCTCTTTACATTCCTTGCATAAATAATGTCATCTACTTTGGTTGTCCTTTTTGGGCCCTTCATTCTGATGAGGAGCTTTAGATGAGAAGTTCTTGAGTTTTGCTTTAGGAGCATTAGACTCTGTCTTCCTTGCCTCTTTGATAGCCTCATCCAAGGTTTGTGGTTCGAAGAGATTTACCAAGATTTTGATGTGATCTTTAAGCCCTTCAATGAACATGTAAACAAGCCCCTTTTTGGATATATCTTGAACCATAACAGATAAACTTTGAAATTGGTTGGCAAATTCCTCAATAGTTCCTGTTTGTTTAAGATAAGTTAACTCTTGAAAGTACCATTCGGGGTCTTTTTGGTCAACTCTATTAATGATTCTTTTGGTGATACACTTTTATGTTTTTATGCCCTAGAGTAATAGACCATGGTGCACCAATTATGGGCTGCGCCGATTAAATGGATTACAATGAACTTAATGGCATTTTCTTCAATCATGGGGCTGAGGGATATATAGGTATCTAGTTTTTGAACCCAAGATTGAGCGATGTCATTTCCCGACCCATCAAAACATGGTAGGAACATCTTACCTATCTTTGCTTTAAGGTGTTTGTCTTCGTGATTTTTTCTTCTACCATGGCTGGCCAATGTTTTGGTCTCATAGTATCTTTGAAAGGAATGAGTCTTTGGACTTCTGGTTCCAATCTTGCATACATTTGGGCAGTTTCTTCTACGGTATTTGTGATTGGTTCCTCTTCCTCTATAATAGGCTCTTCCCTTGGGAGAAAAAGTGGTATAGTGGGCCTAACGGTAGAAGCCAATAAACATTAGTCGATATGCCTCATAATTTTAATTGTCTCCTCTATTTAGTAAATTTATGCCTTCAAATTACTTAATGTTTCAAGCCCTCCAAGATTGGAGTTCTATATGATTACTACTGGTGATTGGGTAGTGTCTGCATTGTTAAATCCTCTTACATTATTTGGTATGCCACATAATCGCCAAAAATACACAAAAAATGCCAATACTCATTGGAAGAATATTTTACTCCTTTTATAAGCATTTACCCACTCCACAACTAATAGGAATGAGTTGCAAGTCCAAAACATTCTGATTATGAATAAATTGCAATAGAATATATCCATGACAAATGCAGACCCAACCGTCTTTGATATTCAATCCTTGATATTGCAAGGGGTATAATCATTTCCGATAATGAAAGCTTCATCCCACTTTAATACCACTATATCCTTCCTAATCCCTGAAGGAGATTATTGATCAAATCCTCAAGCAACATGATATGTAATAAACTTGGATTTCATACATTTCTTCTCAGCTTATGGTTTCCTTCACATTCCCTCTATCTTTTGTGTCATGAAACCTCACAGGCTGGAGAACTTGGCTCTGATACCATGTTGAATTGTGATCAGATTTAGGATAGGAATTTTAAGTTTATTTCTTATTTCCTAAATATACGATGAGCCCAATTTCTAATGATGAAACTAGAATAGCTTTTGATTAGATTTATACTTCTGTCTCTTTTAAATCTAATATGAATACTTCTGTGAGGATGCAAATCTATATGAGAGAACAATGTTCAAGTAAGTATAGTGTCTTGCTTATATATGAGAAGGTATGATATATATATGTACTTATTACTGTTGTAACTTGTAATAGCACTTATCAATTTCTATGCGTTCCAAGTTATTCTTTCAATAAGTATATATATAACATAATGGGACATATCTCCCATAGGGACATGTCCCTACATGAACAAGAAGACATGTCTCTTTATGAGACATGTCTCTACATGAGACATGTCTCTTGTTAATGGTTTAACCATTCATTAGTTACTGCTAATACATATCATTGAATCTGATCGATAACGATCGAGCCATAACTTAATAACAATGATAAGACAGTCGATATAATGATCGACTCTTATACTATTCATTGGCAACGATACTATATGGCATTCAATGATGTTTATCGACTGTGATTATCACAGTCGATATCGATTGTGATCATCACAGTCGATAATGATCGACGCTTCTTATTTATATTTAACAATGACATATGACATATGAGAGTCGATGATGTTGTCAGGTGTGATAACCATAGTCAACATTGACTATGTTACCGTCGTTTCCTTGTATTGCCAATTACTGTTGTCATTCATTGATAGTAAGTTGATTCACATAATCGACATTATAGTCAATATCCAAAATCTTGTTTAATGTATTATCATCATTATAATGTTTATGACAATTATTTACTATTTATGAATAATATATATATATAGATAATATATATATATATATGTATATATAATATATATACATATATATTATATATATATATAATATATATACATATATATTATATATATATATAATATATATACATATATATTATGTATATATAATATATATGTCATCCTGATAATTGTCATCAATATTAATAATGCTCTATGATAATAAGAAAGATATCAAATGTTTAAGGCCGATAGGCCATTCAAACATTTGATTTCCTTGAGTTGGAATCATCTGATTGAAGCTACAATCATTAACACTTTCTCCACCTTTCTCTCCACTCTTTTCCTTTATAAAGGAGGGAGCTCATTGTAAATAATCATCTTTTGGCAATGCAAGAAAATTCCATGAGTTTGTATTTGCATTCTAAAACTTTGAGCTTAGCTATAAATTGAATTGCTTTCAATAAAAGGGACAACCTGCTTTCAAACTTTGCATTGATTCAAAGTGTTATGTGACAACATTTTTTGGATATTGATTGTGAATTTTGGAGTTTTGCTCAAGACAGATTTGAATTCAATTGTGCAGACTTTGAGTTGCCTATTGTATTCAGAGCCAATTTGAACTTTTGAAGACTTTGTGCTGTAGGAGGACAAATTGTTATAGTTTGTAGTGGCTGCAATTACTTAGAACTGAAGACTTTGGGTTTCAGTTGTAGGTATTTTTATTAAGTTTGAGAGTTTCTAGTAAGAGACTTTGTGCCTTACTGGTTATTTCAATAAGTGAATCCTCATTTGAGACAAGCGTAGGAGACTTTAGGTTCCTGTTTTTGTTTCACAAAATATATAAGTAGACTGCTGTCTCGGGTATTGTTCTTATGTCCACCCCTGAGCCACTGGTATTATCGTAGCAATAGGACATTTTTGTTAAGTTTGAAAGTTTTTGTTTGTAAAATCATTCCCGAAGAAAGAGGAATTGATTAAGAGATATGCCCCTTTTTGTAATTTCAGTTAAGTTCTTAAAGAAGCCACCTACGGTAAGAAGGGAGCCTCCCTTATTGCTGAGAGGAGAGAGAAATCTCATGAATGTTTCCTAAAGTCACAATTTTGTAAGTTGTGGTTTCAGTGACTTACAAATTATTTAGCCAACACCGTGCTTAATAAGGCTATTTGTCAAATCAGAGAATTTCAGAATTCAATGAAGGAAAATTTACACTCTTGTTATTGTAATTTTGGAAAGCCTATAATAGGTGTTCTTAAACTTCAACAAATATAATGCACATTAGATTACCATAGAAGTTCAGATTTGAATATAATGTGAGTCAAATTTATTCGATATTGAAGTCTGAACTTGAGGAATGTTTAAATCTTAACTTCAATTAAAATATGAATATATGGTGTGGTGTAGGCTTTGGTGGTTATTTGCTTTTGTTGGTCTCCAATCTAGATATTCGGTAATGAAGAATTTGGGCAGAAACTTTTCCCTTGTTATGTATTGCATCCAAGCTTTATATGTAAGTCACACAGAAATGATCCCCAAGTCATTCATGTCTTGGAATGAGATGGTTTGGTGAGCCTTAAAAGCTTATTCTTGTTGTGCCAAATTATTATCTATAATAATGAATTATCTTGTTCACAGAATGAACTGTGTACAGCGAAATATTCTTGTATGCAATTTAGATTGACTGTTCACAAACATTGTTAACCTACCTTGATGCTTTTCTGGATTTGGAATTAATGGATTCCTCTTTTTTTTCTCAATTTCATAGAGAATTTTGAATATTTTTCTTGATTCAGTGTCCATATTGGCTTTTATTTTGTATTCTTTTGCAGGACTGGACTGGCTTGAACTTTACTGAGATAATGGATGAAGCTGAGAAAATAAAAAGCACTGTAAGAACATTATTTACCCAGCTATGAAAGCCTCACCTTATTTTCCTATGATATTTTGCTAAATCTGTTGGGACTAGATTTTATCATTTATTAGTTAAGTATTTTGCATAAATCTGGATTGTGATATGACAACTTAGTTACAGCTATAAAGTCTTATGATCTTTATTTGTCTATATATGGATTGTTGCTTTGCTACTTCTGCAGTCTGTGCAATAGACACAATATATTGGATACTGATGTATCTCTATTATTATAATGTTAGTTATTACATACGGATGACCTTGATTATTTAATTCTCTACCATACATTGAAGAATGTGATGGTATACTGCTCACTTAATTCCTGTTAATCTTGTCAATAAGATTGGATCTTTTTGTGATTTATATTTGCAAAACAAACAAATAAAAGCATGCTTAATATGCATTTATTTTATTTCTTCCATGAAAATAAAGAGTAATGCACGTCTACTTTATGGCAGGGAAATAGACTTTTCAAAGAAGGAAAGTATGAGCTTGCCAAAGCCAAATATGAAAAGGTATGCATTCATGTAACTAAAGGTCATCTCATCTTTGACTATGCTTGCTATTCAGTCCCTATTTCATGCATCCTCTATCAAACTCAGAGTTAGGTTTTTATCTGACAAAGTAGTGATGCTTTAGAGATTCAGATACTGTTTATTTGGTATAATAAGGAAGCCTAACGCTTATGTAATTGGAAGTTTTTTGTTCTTGAAAACTTTTACTTTATTTGAAATAAACCATTGCATTAAAATTTATTGCTGCATTCCATTGGTTGACTTTCACATTTGAATCAACACCACAGAGAGAATTTTATTATTTTTCCTGTGCAGAGTTTGTGAAAATATGTTCTAGTTCTAGTCAAAAAAAAAAATATGAAACTATATACAGGCATGTACCTGTATATAGGAAATATTGGTGAAATTCTTGAAAACAAATTGTTGTGCATTGATGCGTGCCCAGGTAAAGATTCAAGTAAAAATGTTGCACAAAATTACTTGCTAAGTGGGCATCTTTGCAAAGAGCTTATGGCATTAGGAAATAATGCAAAAAGAAAATATTGGTGCACATGCCTGGAAAGGATCAACTAGGGGTTTTCAGTCCATGTTGCTATTTAAATTGATGCTTCTATTTAAGAGCCAAACTGTTGTTTGAAAGAGGTTTTTATCTAAGCATTGCCTCTTGATTGGCTATGAATAAACTTTTTGCAAATGTATATATAACAGATGAGACTAACCAAGGGAATTATAACATTTCAAACTTGAATAGAATTTTTCTATTAGCAGCAACCAGCAGAATGCAAATTCGGAGTTATCAGCAGCAATCATTCATTTAAGAATATGCTTCAATAGAATAGCATCAAATTCTTTCATGCACAGTAAATATCAGTGGCAGATTTGTTCATTTTGCAGGAGTTTGTCATAACAACAGGACTATAGCAGCAAAATATCTATAATAACTGTCTTAGCATTCAAAGAGCAGCAGACTTGTCATAAGTAGCAGCCCTTCCTTATATTTCAGTGCAGATCTATATTGAAACCGGCAAATTTCCAATAGTAACTATTTGTATTAGAAGCTAGGGTTTACCATCTTCAAAGGATTTTCAGAGAAAGACCTTGAAAAGACCTTGGAGTATTATCTTGCTCGCTTGTCTGATAAAGTATCTTGTGAAGCTGCGATGATCTAATTGTGATTCAATTGATGGCTTGATATTAAAGCCGATCTGAAGTTCTCTATCACTGTCTCTGATATATATTATGCTGTTTCTTGTTACAATCTCCTTAGAATCATGCATCCATGACTTATAAGACTGTGGCTCAGTCTGAGAACCTAGTTTGGTCTTAGTTTTAGAATAAAATATTCATATATATTCCTCCTACTCCACACAATTCTTATTTCTTTATATCTTCATGTAGAAGAGATGCATCTCTTTTTAAGGATGTTGTCCTTTCCTTAATCGACCTCTTGAATACAAGTTACTTGTTAAATAAACAAATTTTGCTTAGTTACTGATTGTGTCTTTTCTTTTTAACAAACTAAACACACTTCTTGTAAATTGCATATATCATTTTAATGAATCAGTGATCATATCCACTTTGTTGTTGCTTCTTTCATAACCGATGTTTATTAATTATGAACTTTGATTGCAGTATTAACCTATCCATAACCAAATGCATAATGATTGCTGCATTGGCTGATCAACGATCCATAACTGAATCATACTCCTTGAAATATCTGTGCATATTAGAATTGCTTCTCATATCAATGTTTTGTCTTCCTTCATAAAATCGCTGCTGTATATGTTATTGCTGTTGATATTGTCTGGAATATATTGCAGCCCTTAATATAATTAATGCGTCGAGTTCAGGTCCATTCGATATTACCAATTGCCATGAAGTCGACTTCAACTTGGAGGTTGAAAACTTGTTTAGAATGAATAATCTTCATTGCTGTTTTAGGCATATTAATTGTATTTTTAATATGAATTGCTTTTCTACATCACTGTCTGTGTTTTCGTGATTGATATCTGCTTGGATTATTTTTGTCTTTCACCTATCATTGTTGTACGCAAAATACAGTATTGCTTCTTATCAAGTCACCACAGACTGTCTACTTGTCTTCATTTTGGTGTCTTGTTTTACGATTAGTGGCCTTTGGCCTTTATTAATTGATAGGGGTTTACAGTCTCTCCTCCTTGAATTTGCTTTCCCACCAGCAACATTAGATCTTCATGACGATAATAGGGTCTGTAGAAGGCTCTAACACACATCCATTGCTTCATGCTGATGCTATTGATCTTACCAAGTTTGTTAGACTCTATCACATTGTGCGGCAATTCCATATCATTCAATATATCCTTCATAAAAGTTCCATTATCCCAAGGTTTGTAGCTCCATTTTCTCATAACGTAGCTCAATTGAACACTTGTGAAAGTGGTCTCTTTAAGATCACTAATAGGAAGATCACTCCAACATTGCATTGAATTTTTCCGAAACATATTCTGGATAAACTGTATCTGCATAAACTAATGAAAAACAACTATTGAATTCCAAATGATTCTAGGATTCCAAGTTAAACTTAGAAATGAATCATCAAGCTGATCCTGCGCTACTCTAATTTCATCAATTGGTTTGTCATGCCCAAGCTGCCTCTGTCTCATCTTGAATTCTAAGATGTGTTCATTTTCTAACTTCGAACTGAAATAGATATCATCCTTTAATGGAAAAGAAACTTTGTTCAACCCTAGAATCAAAATCTCTACATATTCTCTCAAGGTTCATGAAGAAAATCCCAATTACCCCAACTTATTACAGGTATAAATGATCTAGGATGTTGGTTTGAATCATTTTCCATTGTGGTGGAGATGAATATCTGAATGATGCTTGAAGGATTTATCACGATTAGCTCCCTTAAAGCTATCAATGGTTCAACAGCCACTTGGTCATGAATTGTTGTCGTCAGTATGCAAAAACAGATGTGTGGATAGGCTAGGATGAATCTCAGTGGGGAAATGAGCTATGCTCGTCCCCTATATTCCCCAATATATATAGGTAGGGCCTAATATTCTTGGGATGTGTGGCTCCTTTTTTCTTTCCATTGATGGCCCCTTGCTGGGGTGGTTCATCGGGAGGAGGTATAGTGGCCCCTACCTCTGCCTATCTATAGTGGGGGGCCCTACTCTACAATGGGGGTTGGACATTGTACCCAAAGCTTATAGTTGGGAATAAAGTTGTTCTTCATGAACGCTGCATCTATCGGACAGATAAGCACAAGAGCTCTAGAAACCCATTAATGAAACTACGTGTGTGGGCGTTACATCTTCTTTCATCCACATTTAAACACCCAACATTTGTTTGTTGATCAAAAGAGTGAATTGTACTATTGTGGATTGCAACCTTTTGTAGATTGTTTGGAGAGTGGCTAGTAGTAACACCATTAGGAATTATCTAGAGGTTTCAATCATGTCTCAACCCTTAATTAATGGAGAGGACCCCTGGATCCCAAGTTTTGTGATTGACTTCAATATGGTTCCGGAGTGGCTTTTTTATCTGGCTCAAAAAGGGGATTATCATAGGTCCTATTGACTTCAACCTCAAACAAAGGATTAAGCTGAAAGTTATCCTTGTTTCCAAAATCAAAACTATCTTCTTCCAAACTTTAATTATTTGATTTCTCTAGACAATGTCTCAAGTTGTAGGTCTCTTCCATGTTTTCTAATTCATCATTTCTTCCTTTTTCTTTTGGTTCCCTGAAGTGTTTAGTTACCACACCTAGATTGTCTGTTTGTAAGGTTTCATTAACATATTTTAAGCCTTAGTATGCAAAGATTGTGCCTCTGTGATGCCTAGTACCTCTTCTAGATGTTTCTAATGTCCCCCCCACTTTCTACTATATATAAGTATCTCATCAAAGTACACGTAAAGAAACTAACACAACTATTTGTTAAAGATATGGACCATACTAGACTAAATTGAAATGTGGCAAGAGCATTGGTCAACCCAAATGACATTACTAGAAACTAATAGGACTTGTAGTAACATCAAAATTTTCTTGTCAGTGTCTTACTCGTTACTCAAATCTGATGATACCTTGATCTAATGTCAATCTTTGAGAAATACACTACACTATGCAACTCATCTAATAATTGATTAACTTTGGGAATAGGGTATTTATTTTTAATTGGATTTTTGTTCAAGGCATGGTAGTCTATACACATCCTCATCGTTTTGTTCTTCACCGAGGCATTTGAACAATCAAACGGACTTGAACTAGGTCTAGGTTTTTAATTGCATTTCTTCCTTAAATGTCTTGGGTGCTTATAAGGAATAGTGATGACAAGATTTGAACATTCCTCCAACTCAATAGTATGCTCAAACCCTCTATCTCGAGGTCTCCTTGGAGGAATATCACTGAATACCAAGTTGTATTTGTCCAATGTTGTCTAAACTCTAAACCACATGATAGTGATCACTATCACCTTCAAGAACCTTAGTTGAAATCAAACATTGTGCTTCCCATGCCACATCACCATGTCTAAAAATACTCTCCATTCTTTTCTCTAACATGATCTTAGGAATTTCATTGAATACCAAGCTGTATTTGTCCAATGTTGTCTAAACCACATGATACTGATCAGTATCACCAGCAAGAACCTTAGTTGAAATCAAACATTGTGCTTCCCATGCCACATCACCATGTCTAAAATCCCTCTCCATTCTTTTCTCTAAATTGATCTTGGAGGCACCATTGTACATACCTCTCAACACAACTTTATTTCCATCCACTTTGAACTTATGGTCCTTATTCTGAAAATTTTGAGAGTACTTCCCTAGGGAATGAAGCCTCTCTATGTATAATATAGAATTGGCAATCCCTAAGTCCACCACATAGAAGTCATTAGTAATGGTGTAATTACCAAGTGTAACACTCAACTATGGTACCCTTTTTAGGTGCATGCCATACTAAACCCATTTGCTACTATAACATTGAATCCCTCAAAATCATCAATCTAATTTCCCCTCTTAGCTACTAGGGCTAAGTCTATGAAATTGTGAGTTGCCCCATTGTCTACTAAGACTATCACCCATTGCCCCTACACGACTCCACACATTTTGGAAGAATTAAATTTCAATGTGCTAGATAAGATAGCAATTGTTCCACCTTTCACTCCCTTAGTTGAATGTTTCCCATCTCTCAACTTCAAATCATCAAAATCGCTATGCTTTCTATCTTAGGGTTTGTTCTGCCTTCTTCCTCATTGTCAGAGACAACCACAATATAATGCACCTTACCTTTCACAAGACACTTGTGGCCAATTTCTCAAGGCTCCTTGCAACTGGAGCATAGTTTCTTTTGTGCAATTCATTAGAAGCCTCTTCATTTGATTTTTCTTTCTTGGGCCAATCCTTCAAGGAAGGCTTCTTAACCTTGTCTTTGTTATGTGAGAATCTTTTTGACTAAAATTTACTTTTTGCACTTGAGGATTCTATGTCCCTATTTCAATGGCTTTGTATAGCATGGGTGGGCTAGGTGCCTTTATCCATCCTCTCAATGCATCTGATAACCCATCCATAAAAAGTACTCCTCTCCAAGATTTCAATAACTAGAACTTATAGCCTTTGAAAATCAGCAATTTATGTCTCCACTAATTCCCACTGTTTAAGCTGTTACATGTCAAAATGAAGCTCGGGACCCTTTTTATTGAATCTATCAATAAGTCTCTTCATGAATTGATTTGGTCATGACCCAAAGTAACCATGTTCTAATGCCACCACTCATTAGCTCTACCATCCAAGTGAATAATTGCATGCTTAATCACGTTATCCTTTGGCACGGGGTTTATCTGAAAGTAGGTGTCTAGCTTTTGCAACCCACTCTCTAGCTGTAGTTTTTCCAGACCCATCATAATGGCCAACTTTTCTTTGCAAGTCATTGTTGTGTGGTCTACTGCCCCTATGAGGTCTATGTTTTAAATCACAAAAATACATCTCAGCCTAAAAATTCACACCCGAATCTCTCTAATCCTACAACTCTTGTTGAGTAGGTTCATTTTCAACTTGTGGACAATTCCAAGGACGAAAGTTAGGCATAAGAGGCCTATATTTAGCAATTCCAACCATAGATGGAAAACTCTCACTTGGCAAAAACTTGCCAAGCCCCAAAAAAACCTTGCGAAAAATTCGGCTAGTTTTTGAAAAAACTCGGGGAAAAACTCGGGAACTTAAAAAACAGCTTAAATTTAATTAAAAATACATTTGTTTTGCAAAATTCAATGAGAAGATGCATCCAATGAGTTAATTAATGAGAACACAAAGGAAACAAGCAGAGTTTAGATATATATAAATGCAAAGTGGGTACAAAATCACATTCTCATGCGCAATGCTGATAGCTAGAAGCAAAATAGTAACTAGTTTCTACAAAAATAGAACTAAATACATCATTACAATCACATCTTCCTCTTCCCAGCTCTACTAGCATATAAGGGAGAGGGTCTAGTCCTAGAAGAGGAACCCTATGATGGGTGTGAGTTGTGTGATTGTGCCTCCTCGCTCGGTATTGTTGCTGATTCACTCTCCATCCTGGATGTATCTCCTTTTGCCTCTGGCGCTGGCATTGAGTCCTCGTCTGAGTCCTCATCGTCCTCCTCCTCAATGTCATCCAATGTGAAATCCATTCCACCCCCCTCCCCCTCCATGACCTACCTCTCCAAATCAACGATTTCATCCTCTGTAAACAATGGAGACTGCTCTTGTTCCATCTAATCATAGTAAGGATCTATATTGTCCAAACCGAGTGGACCAGCTACTACTACCTATGCCTTTTTTATGTGCAACTTAATATTATATTGCACATAAACAAGGTCATTGAGGCATTTTTGGGCTAATTTATTTCTCTTCTTTGTGTGGATGGACTCAAATAAGCTCCAATTGCGCTCACAATGGGATGAGCTACAAGGATGGCACAAGATTTTGAGAGCAAATTGCTTTAGATTGGGGGTATTTCCACCCCAACTTTGCCACCAGGCATCTGCAAAATAAAATATTAAGAAGTTATAAAGCAATGAGAAAAGAGAAATCATAACTTATCAAATGGAAAAATTGCAAATGTTTTAAATGTAATGTTCCCAACCTCTGGCGGTCCCTCCCCGAGAGATAATGATGACTATGTCGTAACTGTGCAAGTTCAGGCCGTACGGAGAAGCTGGGTTAGTACTGAGAGTGTACGGAGAGGAAGCTGCCAGAGAGGCTGAGAGTGTACTGAGAGGAAGCTATATGGAGAGGCTGAGAGTGTACTGAGAGGAAGCTGTACGGAGAGGACGCTGTACAGAGAGGCTGAGAGTGTACGGAGAGGAAGCTGTACGGAGAGGCTAAGAGTGTACAGAGAGGCTGAGAGTGTATGGAGAGGAAGCTGTACGGAGAGGCTAAGAGTGTACTGAGAGGAAGTTGCCAAAGCCGTATGGTGGGGTTATGATGCCTCTGAGGTGCAAATGTGGTATCCTCCTTCCTTCGTAGATAATTAAATGTCTTTCGAGAACACAGAACAACTCACAAGCCAATAGACGTTTGCCAGAAAGATGTTATTGAATTTATTGATGGTGCCTCGGATTTGCCAGATCCAATACAAGTAGAACAAGCAAAGTAGGGTGAGGGTTGAATCCCACCGAAACTGCACAAAACCAAATAGGGAGGGTCTTTCACTTGCGAAATGGCGAACAGCAGAATCCCAACAGGAATTCGCAAATACAAATCAAATATAAATCTCAACATATAAAAATCCAACCTACACGCTGAGCATAAATAACCGTCGGGAAAACTGCCGAGAGTGCACAAAAGAGCCGACGGCGACGACTACACCTACGCCAACAAAAGAAAATGGGCCCGAGATAAACTAAATCGATTGGGACCCAAATACAATAATTTTATTAAAATTGGGGACATTACAAATCCTTGCCGCCCAAAAATCGCTTGTCCTCAAGAAATCCATCACCAATACTCCAGGATTCCAAACTAAGCGCAGACATTGATAACTGTATCCACTGGAACCCTCAAGCCGCAACAAGACCACGCAAATGCACCTGGAAGTAAGCGAGAAAAGTAACTCTCCATCAAGCTTCCGCTGCTCTACTCTGATATAATTGTTGCCATGCCCACAGTCACCAGGATCCCAATGAAACCAAACATCAAACTCATCAATGCTCAAATCCCATGCCAAGTGCGGACGTTGGTAGTAATATCTGTTGAAAAGTCTATGTTGCTGTTGGATCATATGCACATAGTTGGATTTAGTTAGGACGAGTAAACCGTTATCAAGCTTTAATTGCATCACTCTGGTATAACTATTGCCATGCCCTTCACCAAGATCCCAACAACGCCAACCCATGAAATCTTTCACACCCTCATGTTCAACAATCTCTTCCAGCATGGGCACAAACATAGATGTTGATGCCGACAACACTGCAATGTTCTGAAGGTGATTTCTGCCCGGAGGTAATTTTGCAAGATGTCCGGAAAGCAATCTCGGCCCGAAGGGAATCTTTATCCGAAGGCAAACTCGACTCGAAGGGGATCTCAACCCGAAGGGGATCTCGACCCGAAGGCAATCTCAGCCCGAAGGGAATCTCGATCCGAAAACAAACTTACCCTGAAGGGAAACTCGACCAGAAGGTAATCTCGGTCCGAAGGGGATCTCAACCCGAAGGCAAACTTGGCCCGAAGGGAATCTCGATCCGAAAGCAAACTGAAGGGAAACTCGACCCGAAGGCAATCTCGGTCCGAAGGGGATCTCGACCCGAAGGCAATCTCGACTCGAAGGGAATCCCGATCCGAAAGCAAACTCAACCCAAAGGGAATCTCGGCCGAAAGGCAATCTCGGTTCGAAGGGGATCTCCACCCGAAGGCAATCTCAGCCCGAAGGGAGTCTCGATCCGAAGGCAAACTCGGCCCGAAGGGAATCTTGGCCCGAAGGCAATCTCGGTTCGAAGGGGATCTCCACCCAAAGGCAATCTCGGCCCGAAGGGAATCTCGATCCGAAGGCAAACTCAGCTCGAAGGGAATCTCGGCCCGAAGGCAATCTTGGTCCGAAGGGGATCTCCACTCGAAGGCAATCTCGGCTCGAAGGCAATCTTGATTCGAAGGCAAACTCGGCCCGAAGGGAATCTCGACCCGAAGGGAATATCGGTCCAAAGGGGATCTCCACCCGAAGGCAATCTCAGCCCGAAGGGAATCTCGATCAGAAGGAAAACTGTGCTCGAAGGGGATCTCGGCCCGAAGGGAACCTCGACCCAAAGACAATTTCGGTGGTGAATAGAGTCTCGACGACGAACACAGCCTCGGCGACAAACACAACCTCAGCGACGGATATGGCCCCAGCGACGGACATAGTCTCGGTGGCGGACAGAGGCTCGGCGGCAGACAGAGGCTCGGCGACGGACAGAGTCTCGATGGTGGATAAAGCCTCGGTGACGGACAGGGCCTCATGTAAAGCATCACCTTTATCGCCGTCATCAACTTTCTCCCACTTGTACAAATGAGATATTAGTTTTTCTTCACAATGTTGGAATACATTACTGACCAATCTACGTGCTGCCATAGACGGAACACATTCAAGATTACGAATAGCCCACAACATAGATATGATAGGTTGGGATATTTCATCCATCTTTTCAATGCACGAAATCATAAGGCTCTCCATAGCAACCGAAACCTTACTATCATGACATTCCTTGATTGTGACCAAGAAGTGATGAAACATATCATGGATCAAGTCTTGCAACTCCAAATCTAAGAGGAGGTTACTTACTTTGACATTTGCACAATTCTCCAATATTGTAGATCTCCTACCAAAAGGGTCACCACTGAAGTCATCAAGACTTTGAAAGCTGTCAACGATCAAATGCAATATCTCTATCATGGTGATGTCATCATACGGTTCTCTAGGAGCCCAGATTCTCAAAATCGCATTGAGACATGTTGCAACTGCCAACTTTATTTCTTTGTCATGGTGTCTCAAAAACCTGGGTTGACTTAAGGCATCCTTAATTGGAGAAAGGATCCTTTGTATAAATCTTGAAGGTAATTGGTCAACCTTACACAAACATACTTCCAATATATCTAATGGAAGATCAATACCCTCGCTGAGCTCTTTGCTAATCCTTTGTAGTGCCTTCAACCACCACTGCCCATCACTGCTGGGCGCCATAGTGTGATCCAAATCCCAAAATCTCTCAATCATCCCAACAGGCTGGCAAGATCACCAACTCCGATACCACTGTAATGTTCCCAAGCTCTGGCGGTCCCTCCCCGAGAGATAATGATGACTATGTCGTAACTGTGCAAGTTTAGGCCGTACGAAGAAGCTAGGTTAGTACTGAGAGTGTACGGAGAGGAAGCTGCCAGAGAGGCTGAGAGTGTACTGAGAGGAAGCTGTATGGAGAGGCTGAGAGTGTACAGAGAGGATGTTGTACGGAGAGGCTGAGAGTGTACATAGAGGAAGTTGTACGGAGAGGCTGAGAGTGTACGGAGAGGCTAAGAGTGTACTGAGAGGAAGCTGCTAGAGCCGTACGGTGGGGTTATGATGCCTCCAAGGTGCAAATGTGGTATCCTCCTTCCTTCGTAGATAATTAAATGTCTTTCGAGAACACAGAATAACTCACAAGCCAATAGACGTTTGCTAGAAAGATGTTATTGAATTTTTTGATGGTGCTTCAGATTTGCCAGATCCGATACAAGTAGAACAAGCAGAGTAGGGTGTGTTGGTTCCCAAAACCGCAGATTGGAAATCCTAGAGCCTGCCAACTCTCCACTAGAATTCCAAATCAATTTTGGCCAGCGAACGGGAATACTTCAAACTCCCCTACTCTTTAGGCTTCGCTACACCTAGGCGGGTAAACCTTTACTTCAAACTTGATCACCTGGTTCGAAGCTCTTCTATAGCGAATTTAAGCTGGTGAGTTCCTCGGTTGGCAAAATCCTTGAACTCGATCAAAATAAAGTTGAATGCTGAATGTTTGAATTAAAATGTTGTGTAATGATTAATAAGGTTTGTAGGAAGGATTTGATAAATTTTCTAACTTCATATATAAACCCAATATTTCAATAATAATAAGACCAGTGCCTCTGCTTATTCGGGCAATAGAGTCAACTTCAATGAAGGTTTACGTACAACTTTATAATGTTCAAAGCATTTATATTGCTAATCAATTCAATAATCAAGACACGACAAATCAAATATTTACGCAACCCTAAATTAATCCATATTGAATTCAGGAGGCTATTTGACCGTATCCACTTATCTGATATTTAAATTGTATACAATATTCAAAATAATAATTACAAAGGATGGTTCATCTGCAGTTTAATTCTCCATGCCTTTAATAATAAACAAAGGGTATTTTATTTTATTATTAAAATAAAATAAATTTATATTTACAAAATCATATTATAACCCTTATCCCTCCATACAAAATAAATATATAAAAAATGCTTCTTCTTTTTCCCTCTCCCTATCTATCCAATTATACAATCCCTATTTATACTTGGTTTTATAAAGTGATGTGTCTTTTCAACATCAAAAGTCACGTCTCTTTTATTAAACAAAATGAAGGTTTTATATTTTCAACTAATCACCAACGTAAAATAATATTATTTCTAAATCTTCGACAACGATGCACATATCGGATTTCCTTTTTTATTTTTACCACTGCAAATATATGTCTAGTCTATCATCCTTCGCAATTCCATTGTTTTGTCCATTTTTGACATCCGCATTTAGCAGTTTCCACTACCTTCCTATTTCAAGCTCCAGAATAGCAGCTTTAAGGCACTCTGGATGACCTTTCGAAGAAAATTTAATCAACGTACTTGGTGTGTTCATGGATTCCCTTGGACGAACACGTAAGTCTTACACTGCCCCAGAAAGAACGTCTCACTAATGTCAGGTCCAGCTCCTCTTATGTGACTTTGTCTTCTTCAGATGGCTTGAAGTACACATCCACAGTATCAGTTACTTTCAGGAATTACGTCTAGGGGCGGGTTGAGGCAATATGTGTGATAAGCGTCATCACAACCATCACAAAGGACAATATCGACATCATTCTCATCCATAAAACAGTTTCTACAAAGACACGAAGGGCATATAACATTGGGTGGTATTGCAGAAGATGAAATTCACCAAAAAATCATTTTGCATCTCTGCAAAAATCTGGGAGGCAAGTCGACCAGAAAACGAGACAAGGGAGATATTCTCAGACATTTCATTTAGCATGACTCGAAAAGGGTCCATTGTTAAATATTCTTCCAAGAGCTGATAAGTAAGCCTTAAGACGTCAAACAGCTGCTGCAACTCCATAATAGTACATATATCCGTCTAGGTGTAACAGAATACTTGTCTGCGTTGTTAGAGGCAAACAGAAATGCTGGATCAAGTAACTTGCTGGCAGCACGACTCTTGTAGTATGCAAATATATTCTCAATGAGTTTGAAGACTAGTTGATCAAAGCATAAATTTACCATGAATGGCATGTTTGTAGATGCAGCCTATCTGGCGACACTTTGTCACAAGAATGAGATAATATGACTCCACAAACTTGATACATCCTGTCACTTCAAGTGTTGTATGCTTTGATACAACCTCCATTCCAACAGACTTCCTTAGTAGAGGACGAACACAAGCATTTGTTCCCAAGGACTTGTTCATGGCCATATACAACAGATGCAAATCATGCCTGGTATTCATATGTCCAATCGATGCTATCACTGAATCAATATTCTGATAATTCTCCCTTTGGTGTGCTATTTGAGACTCTAAATTTGCAACATTTTAGAGATCCATCAGGGTGAGGGTTGAATCCCACCGAAACTACACAAAACCAAATAGGGAGGGTCTTTCACCTCTGAAATGGCGAACAACAGAATCCCAATAGGAATTCACAAATACAAATCAAATATAAATCTCAACATATAAAAATCCAACCTACACGCCGAGCATAAATACCCATTGGGAAAACTGCCGAGAGTGCACAAAAGAGCTGACGGCGACAACTACACCTACGCCAACAAAAAAAAATGGGCCCAAGATAAACTAAATCGATCGGGACCCAAATACAATAATTTTATTAAAATTGGGGACATTACATTAAACTTTAACGGTTTACCTAGGGTTTGAGTGCCTCTTACTCTCTTTGCTAGCTCAAAAGAGAACAAATTACCCTTTGATTCCACATAGTTTGTTGTTCGGTCACAACAAGGTCTCTCTTTGCAACATCAGATATCATCCTTTGAATGCATACAGAGATGCCCTCCATGACCTCTCCATTAGGATCTGAAAAGGAATCATCATGCCTGAAACAAATAGAAAGTGAAATCAAGTCTTAGTACACAACCTAAAAAACAAAGTGAAATGAAAATCAAGGCTTAGTAAAATTTGAAGAAGAATCATTGTACCTGAAATGGGGGTTGAGGAAGTACCCAACTGCATGAATGGGTTGGTGAAGTTGATTGTTCCACCTCTTTTTAATAATTTCCCAAATGGCATCAAATTTGAGTCTATCCCCCCCTTGTAGTAATTTTTAATAGACTCTTTAGCTCTATCCATGTTCTCGTAAAGGCACCCCATTGAGGTTTGATCCCTATCAACTAAGCGCAAAACTCTAACCAAGGGCTTGGACACCTACAATTGAAATTCGAAAAATACAAATTAGTTTACAAAAAGATTAACTAATGAAGTTACTAACATAGTAATTTACAAATTAATAATGAGAGACTTGAATCAAGAGTAATTAAAAATTAAAGTTTTGAAGCCTTGTCAAAAAAGATTTGGTCAAAGACTATGCACACTACAACCTCTCCTTCAAACTTCTTTGAATAAGTTGAGTCAAGCCATGGTGGACTCACAAACATTTGTTTCAAAGAAGACAATGTAGTAATAATACTTTGCAACGGCAAGAAAACTGTTGTAAACCTTGTGACAGCAAGTCTTACCAAATCTCTCCCTTTAGTGAATTGTCTCATAAAATTTAGAACCCAAAGGTGATTATAGATATACTTTGTGACTCACCTTGCATCTTCCATAATTGGAGTTACCCAATCAAGTTTTCATATGTCCTCCAAAAGAAGGTCAAGGACATGTGCTGCACAAGGTGTCCAAAAAAGAGTGGGGTGCCTCTCTTGGAGGATTCTACCTAGCATATTAGTAAAATTTCAATAATTAGTTTCCAACTTTCCATATTTTACATCAAAACTAAATTAAAGAATAAATATCACTTATTTATATTTAATGATAATAATATGCAACATAAAAATTTAAATTTACTTGCTGCCACATATGCTGTCGCATTATCTTTGATGATTTGCACCACATTCTCTACTCCCACCTCCATGACAACATTCTCCAACAATAATGCCAATGTTTGCACATTTTTCACCTTGTTGGAGGCATGAACAGATTTCCAAAATACCACATTATCTTTGCAAGAAAGCAAAAAATTAATAATGGTTCTATTCTTCCCATCTGTCCACCCATTAGATAGAGTGGTGTAGCCATATTTACTCCACTCTTTTTTTTTGTTCCTCCACCACTGCTCTTGCCCTATCAACCGCATTTACAAGCAACTTACAAAATCAAAGTGAAATCAAGTCTTAGTACACAATTTTGATTTAATAAACAAGAAGTAACAATTAAAATTTAGAAATAAACTCAAGTGGATTCTGATTATTTACTAACCTTCCACTCAAATCCTTGCAAGAAGGAGCCTTGTACCCTTTTCCTGGAACTGTAATTGTGGTCACCAAATTCAGCCAATAAGGACTCTCAGCAACACTCAATGGGAGATTGTTGAAATACCAAAAATCAACTACTGTAATATCAGTTTTCTAATGTGCCTCCTTGTTCCATCTAGTGCCTGTAATGATGGTTGTGCTCCAGGTGTGTTACTGGGCACAAAATAATTGTCTATCCCTGATGTTGATGGTGGTGAAGAAGAAGGCACTCTAGTAGAGGAAGCAGAAGCGGTAAAAAAGGCATTTTGTTTGCAGATGCGCGAGCCACGAAGAGAGCCGACTATGCTCTCAAGTGTTGCTTCTTCTTCTTGAATGTCAATAGGAGCACCTTGAGTTTCAGCTATGGCTTCCCTCATAGCTAATCTTCCCCTCTCCCTATGCAATTTCTTCTCTTCCTCGGCTGCAAGTAGGGAATTAACAAATCTTTTTATCTGTTCTGAACCTTTGTCACATGGATTTGTATCATGCTTCCTAATGCCTGCAAGGTGGTATTTGAGGTGGTTTATGCCTCCAGAAATTAGTCTCTCACATCTTATGCAAATCACCTTCCCAGGCTCATTTGGTGCTTCTTAGGCATACCTCCATATCTTATCCCTAGCATTTTTAGGCCGGGTGCCTATATATCCAAAAGGGCATGGTGTTAGTGGCCACTTTTCTGCCATGCTGAATTAATGGTTAACTGATAAGCGCTGCCCTACACATAGGAATTAAAAACACAAAATAAATATTTGAGAAAAAGAATTAAACAAAGTCATAAACTATCTAAATTAGTTTGAAATTTGAATATTTTAGATCATCAAAGTACAGAAAAAAACACAAATTGTCAAGGTTTTTTATTTGAAAAATTTGTTATTCTTCAAAAAAATGGTGATAGATTCAACAAACCTTGTTAAAAATAGTGTTGAATCTTCTTGTAATGATTCAAAATCATTTTTAACTACTTAGGAATGATTTTGAATCAAAAAACCATAAAAAGATGCAACAATAAAAGAATAGAAAGTTTTTAAAAACTATAAAAACAAACTCAGCAAACCTACCTTAGAATGTCATTTTTCTTGCAAAAGCGGTTGAAATCCGTCTTAAATCCACTCAAATCTGCCTCCAATAGTTTGCAATCAGCTAGCAAGGGCTTGGAAGCCTCTATTCTTCCTCTACTCAAAGACCAAAATGCTGCAAATGAAAGGCTGTTTCCAAAAAAGCCGTTTCTGGCGTTTAAGCCCTGGCAATTACGCATGCGCGAGTTTTTCCAAATTTTAATGGCGAGTTTTTGGCTGAAAAACTCGCAGGCATAAAAAACTTGGCGATTAATTGGCGTGTTTTCCATCTATGATTCCAACACACTGATTTATAGTCTTGTTGCTAATTGAACCATCTCCATGACCGTTCTTGTTATTGTTATTGCCCAAAATATGCTGGGCCATCCTGTTACACATTTAAGCAATGTTTTGTGCAACTCATGTTGTCATTTAGCCAAATCATTCAGAATATCTCTTGTGCCAGGTTCCTAGTGATCTCTAATTCTCTGTTTTTGTGCTCTCTATCATCCATGTTTATTGTTACCCTTTCACCTTGTGCGAAAGGATCAATTTTTGGTTGATCTTCAATGTTTTGGTTAGATGTATTTGTTGTAATGGTGTGTATAAGGTGGGTGAGTATATGGCTGCATTACTCAAACCCAAGTCCGGTGTACTGAGCACTTACATTGAACTCTCCTGGTTGGCAGGATACATTGTTTTGATACCACCATAAATTACCCTGCTTGTTTTAACCCATTGTTTTGCCCTTCTTTGAGGTTGTTTGATAGTATGAGTTTATAGTTTCAGGTTTTCAGGAATTGTGACATGGTTTTGATTTATTTGAGCATATTCTTTTCTCAGTAATAAAGGAACACGCATAATGTCTAAACAACAAGAGTGTAGAGCATTCCAAAATGTGTAGACTGAAATTAAATACTATTCCATTAATTTTGTATGAATTGAAATATTATTTGTGACTTTTTTCACACGTCCAATTCTGTAGTTACATATATAAGAACTCAGAGAATGCACAACTACAGCCAAAATCTCAAATACGTCCTCTAGTTCTGCCCACATCCAAGTATACAAACAGGTTGTTTTTTGAAACACGGCAAAATGAAAGATACTCCTTGCAAGGATGTGTATCAACCTTCAAATATCTTGGTAGCACCCAACAACTATATAACAGCAGCAGAAAAAATTATATTAACTCACGTTTAGATCAATATAATGCTCTCACTTCCAAAAATGGAGCTCAAAATAGCTCTCAACCAGTGGGCAAACTCGCTTTTATACAAAAATATGCAACGTGGATAGTGGGAAGGAAGCCCACAAATGACTTGTAAGTATTGGCAGCTACAATGGATGCCCTTTTTGTCAATGTCTGAGTCCAATCTTCTTTAGCATTGCACTTGACCTGCCCTAGGGTTAGAAGCCAGTCAACACCTCAAACAAGATAGCAAATAATTATCCACAACCTCCAAAAAAACTGTAGTTTCAAACTCCCAATATGACCAGTAGTAAAATCTTCATAAACAATTACTAGTTGCACAACATATTAAATAATATATCTCCATGGCATCCAAGGGAATACATTCCACAAGAAAATCAATATATCAACATATCTCCAAGCTCATTAAATTTGTCATTGTAAGAGACTTCACAAATTTGTAACTTCAACTTGTTAAATCCATTGTGAGAAATTTGAGTAATCTCTCCAACAAACTCGCTAGGGTCAATTAGTTTTACTACATAATGTAGTATCCTTAGGGTTTTCATCCCACGGCTTCTAGCTTTGAAAAAACTCTCCAAATCCAATTACAAGAAATAATCCAAGCATGTCGAAACGAGCATCAAAATGACCTTTTATAAGAATCCCTCAAAATCCACTTGAAGAACTTTTCAAATTCCCACTCTTTTTGATATTTCTATTAAACTCATGAAATAAAGTGACTTTATTAATTTTCCTTTAATAATCCACTTAAGTCACTTCATAAAGCTTATCAAACTAATTAAATAATATTCCCATAAAATAAACTTTGTTAGATAATATTAATTAGTTAAATTAATTATTTTCCTTTTTATCTGACTTAAGCATGAATATTAAATAGGCTCATTCCAAACTACTCTATGAAATGGACATTACATAGACTAATTTAGCCTAAAGTGTGTTATAAGTGTAACATTGAGTTTCCTAATAACGGGATACAGGGATGGGTTTTGAGACAAGGGGACCAAGGGCCAAAGTTTGGGGACAGTGATGGGTGTTGCAAATAGATATAGTACTTGAAAAACAAGTTATAAAAAGTTGTGTAAGGAATAGGTACAAGAACTGTAAATGAAACTTTGCCACACTATTTCAATTTTACACTATAAACATAAAAACATGAAAATAATTGCATTGAAATTTTAACATTAACAATGGTGAGTAGAGTTTTGGAGCTTTGAGAGAAAAGTGCAAACCAAGAATAAGTATCAGAATGGCAAACAAAACTTTGGCATACTAAGTGCAGTTTAAAGTTTTTAACTAGTAAACCTAAAAAGCATGGAAATGATTGCGTAAACAATAAACATGGCGGGTGGGGGTTTGGGTTCAACAGGTAGTACCCCTTGTGGGAATTTGGGGGCAAAGCCACTAGCGGGTTGAAGGGGTAGTGCCCTTTGAGGATTTGGGAGAAGAGTCCCAGTGGAGTCAATGGGTAGTGCCCCTTGTAGGGGTTTGGGGGTAGAGCTTCCAGTGGGGTCGACAAGTAGCACCCCTTGGGATCGGAGGCAGCGCCCTTGGTGCACTACTTGTCACAATACAGGACAGGGTCAAGCTTCCACCAACAAGCACAAATAAGTCCTCCAAAACCTCAAAAACCTTCATAATGAATGCCATTTTCACAAAATTTTCACCATTTTTGGCTTAATGGCTGAGTTTTTAAGTAGGGGTTGTGGGAGACTGCTAGGCATCCCTAGGATTGTCAGGGGGCTCCTAGGAGTCCCCGGGATGTCTTGTCATCCCTGCCATCCTCGATGAACCGGTGGTAGTGGCGGATAGGTGGGGGGATGCTCCCACCTCATCCCTAAAATTAGGGGAAAAAGTGGGAGGATGTATCCTACCCTATTTGCTAGGAAATTTACAATTCGAACTGAGATATTTTGTCTAATACTTGGCACTCTCACTGTATGCATCCTTCACCGTGTCATTTTAACAAACAGTTTGCTTGCAATGTGTTTTTTTCAGTTTGATTTTTATTTTGTTAAACATTTAATAAGGATCGCATAATGATCATAACAGAGGAAGCAACAAGATTTCAAACTTAAAACCAAATAATGGACTCAATAAACATATAACATTGGCAATGTAAATCGTGACCTTCATTGCAATCACAGTATGAAGGTGGCAGAAATCTGAAATTCAGGTCAACTTTAATAACTTAAACCAGTCTGGGAATGACTAAATGAAACTCGGGACAAGCATATATTGCACTGCAATAGGAGTTGCAGCACTCAAAATTAAATAACATAAGCATCCTCAAATAGAAATGAGCTTCGAATCAGATGCCAAACCAAGATATATTGCTGCCCTTAACACATTAAAAATCTACAGCAACAAAGCATATAAGGTTGTCATACATAAATATATGCCAAGAAGGTATAACTGATTTTCACAGTAGTATGCTGCCCACTTCCAAGAGTAAACCTGGGCCATGTCCAAGCAAGAATAAACACAAGGTTGCCCAAAGTCCATGCCAAAGCTAAGACCTGTTATGCAGCCCACACGTATCCTTTTATGTAATGAGCCCTGCTGGTTCAAATCCTAATCTCTCTAGCAATTGACCAATTTTGAACTTTTTGCAATGTTTTGAATTTTCAATGTGTTTGAGGTTTAATACTTTTTTGAGTTTTTGAAAATAAATAACAATACATGACATTAAACTATCTTTTCCAAATCAATGCAGAAGTATTTCCAATTATTCAACATATAATATGATTTGCATACAATTCCAATTATTGAAAATTCGGGAAATGAAATTGAGCAACACCAAACTAACCTGGAGACTGACGCAGCTATTGAAATTCATTACTTATTGTTTCAGATTATTGGACATTTGGAAATTCATCAAGTCACCAATCCTTGTGACCAAAAAACAGACCCAATATGGAATGCGCTGGCTCTTAAACCCTAGGTGTTTGATCCCTCTTTCTCACGTGACCTATAGACTTGAAATAGCTGCCTCAAATTCACCATAAATTCTGCCTGAAGCTGTTATTTATTACTGCCAATTGCCTATGGAGAATTCTGTAATCATATCCTTCACAACTGCTTTAAACCCTATGTGCATTCTTGGCCTGTAAGCTATAAATGGACTCCTGAATGAAGCCCACACAATAGCAAATCTCACTGTTTATTTCAATACCTCAAATGCTGAATTCCTTGAAGAAGATCATGTTCTCCAAGCTATAGAAACCCTTGAAAAAGTCTCGCCAACTCCCAATTGATCTTCATACCAAAACCAAGACAAAACAATAATCACATGAATGAATTTGATTTCCTTCAAGAGGCTTTTATATATTCTCCATAAAGTTCAACCATGCGGCTTCTTAGACAAGTCCATTTAATAATTTATTTCAATGCAATGAGTTGACTTTATAATATTAATTTAAATATCTCCTTGGTATGGGTGCCCAATTGATTTAATTAATTAATGCACTTTAATGAGGACTTAGCCCCATTAACTTTATAACTTTATAATAAACTTTTTATAACACATTATTAATTAAGTTTTACTTTATTAATAATTAAATCATATGAAGCCAAGCTACTGAATCTCCTCCAAGTAGTCAACTATAATTCTAGATATATACTACCAATGCTAGACATTCAAGTGCCGTACCAAAAATAGCAACTGCCCAAAACTGACTTACTATAAATAGTAAGTCCCTGAATAATTGCTCAATACAAGGATGCCAAATCATGATACTGCCACAAACATGTTTAGGCACTCTGCTATAGATGTAAATCCTGACTTCCCTGAAATAGACACTTACTGTAAATACTAAGTGTGCTAAACTGGTCCAATCAAGGAGCAATCATAAACTCTCTTGTCCTTTGGAAAGGGAATTGGCCTTCAATCTTGCCAACTGAGACCCCCTAAACATCTAACTGAGCCTACGAGGGCCACTATAGGCTAGTCCAAACCATTGACCATGGTGAGCTAAAAAGGGGACATTATTGTCCTCCCTCCTTGAGATTGCTTGTCCCCAAGCTTTCTTAGAAACAAGTAACAAACCAATCCACCCAGATCCCAATGGTAGAATTGTGTAATGTCGCTGTGATCACCAACTAGTTTTTGTAACATCATCACCAGTTCAACTAATAGAACCTGCCAAATTAAATTGAATCAGAATGTAGATGTCACAAGAATGAACAACTCAAAGGGAAGCAACTTGAAAGGCTAACAAAGTGAGTTGTCATACACATTGTCCAACCCATGCGCAACTAAACTGTGCATCTGAAATGGGTCATGCACAGGAGAATCAATAGGAAAGTTGTAGGCACTCCTCACTATGTAAACTCTTGTAAACTCCTATTTGAAATCCCGATGCACTGGAAGGATCCCAAACTTTGAACAGAATTTTGCCAAGGAAAACATCCTTAGACTTCTGCTACTCAACTCTATTCTCAACTTGACCATGCCCAAAGTGGTGACGCCAATCAATGAGAACCACCCGAACTACAGTGCTAACCATGTCATCACTCGGGTCCCAAAGCACATTGAACTCACATCCATCCATATTGTGGAGATAAGAACATTCGAAAGTGTCTGTAACGCTACCACTATCTCCATCCTCTGCTAGTCTCCCATGGATATGCTAACTCTGCAAGTAGTCCAACATGCAGCCACTAATCCCATCTATAGCAGGTGGCAAATACCCATCCCACAAAGGAAGGTACAACTGTGGAACCAATCCACACTGATGCATCATCAAATCCTTTGTGTGTGGTTCATAAAAATAGTGATGAGTACTCCTCCCTATGCAGTCTTGATAAAAAGCTCCCACCTCGGTTAAGCGTTGACTGTCAGTTCTGAATATAACATATGTCATCTAACTCATCACCAACAACACCTGCAATGGATGTAACCTCAAGAGAACTTGATGCAACATGTGGTTCATTGCTCCTCAACAAATGCACTCATCCCAACTGTATCAACTGCACCTATAACTGTGATAAGTGTGGCTGCATCCTCAGCCTACTCACAACCATAATCTATGGACATAGGAACATCACCAACTACTGCTATAGGAAACTGAACTATGTTTGCAGATGGTGAAAACTATGCCAAGCTCAACTCAAGTGGGTGATCAACATTGTTTTCGTTAATTTTGCTTTAGTAAAACTAACAAGAACCCTATGGAAAATTTAATCAAAATGTCCATTAAATTAAAGCATGGATAAACTCTAAGATGGTTTTGTAAACATTTTCAAAAATAAAATTAATAATTTGTTTTTTTTAACATTTTTATTTTTAAAAAGTTTGTCATTTTTTTTATATTTCTTTTATTTTATAATTTATTTTTATAGGTTTTATTTAAGTTTTAATTTTAAGGTTTTAAGTCAGATATTCAAGGTCTTCTCATGATATAATTTTAAAATTGAAATACTTAAGTGGTGGACATTTCCAATGTCTTTGTATATAGCATATACAATTACATGCAAATGTTTAATGCAAATATAATTTAAAACCTCGACATGTCTGTCAAATGCGGACTTTTTTATCTTAGCTTGCAAAAACGATTACTTGTATTATATAATGCAAAATACATAAAAAAAACTCCCAATCACTTACATTATTGGGCATTTTAGTGGGCTTTACAAATTATATTACACACGAATAATGTGTTGAAGGTAATAAAAAGTCTGAATGACTAAACTCTTCAAGAGTTTTATATCAGTTTCTATACTCAAGCGCATAATAAACGGGTATTTCCAACAACATTACACATTCATAACATGAAAATGCAATATGCATTGACGCTGAGTCTGAAAACCGCTGAGCATGAAAACACAGAGATAATGGGATATCGCCATTAATGAATGAAGTCTTTTGTTCGTTTTTGACTTAGGACTCTTCAAGACTCCATACAAGCTCGCATTTTGGAATTTCAGGTTCAAATTCGTAGTTTTGTTGTCCGTAGGTGTTCGCCATGTTGACGTAAACCCTCAGGAGTTTCTCCGAAGGGGTATTTATGACCGGCATGTAGGTATTTGTTGATATGCCATATTGCGAATTCCAATTGGAGTTTTGTTGTTCGCCATTTCAGAGGTGAAAGATCCTCCCTATTTGGTTTGTTGCAGTTTTTGTGGTTCACAGCCACCATAGTCTTTCGTTGGAAATATCATTCCGATATTTCACTGTGTGCTCCAAATTTGTGAAGTCTTCGGTAGAAGACAAAATTGTATTCGACAACGATATCTAAAGATTTGTAATATGAAGTGCTATCACTATTTGATATTGAATTTTTTGGTGTCACTGGTATTTTGGCAATCATATATCTGGTGCCCATTCTTGTGCTATCATTATTGAATCTGAACTTATACTTGCATGTGCGAATTGGGTAAAGGCCGGTATTTTTGGTAACTATGAATCCTATGTTCTTTCTTGTGCCAAATTGTGTCACTCTTGCATAATATATTTTATCTGTGTTTTTCCCTTCACCCCATATTACTTGAGTTGTCCATGAAGAAAGATTATTGAGGAGGATCTGTGACTGTAGGAGCCCCACGAAGGGTGAGCGACTGAGGTTGTACGGCTTTTGTCCGTATGCCACCATCATAGAAGCCACTATATGGGAAGTAGACACTAGCATTTTGTTAACCATACACCATTCTACCAAGTGCCACACGGATATCATACAATGTCACACTGTATGACACAAACTGAAAGAGAGTTTTGATGTACGGCGTGGTTGGAGAGGATTGTATGGCTACCGTATGGAGGAAGGTTGACACACATGTTAACAAGCCAACTACCAAATAGTCCGTTAATGGGTTGTAGAGACCGTACAACAATGTGTCTTTGAGAAGACCTTACGACATTGTTTCCATTGTGAAGACCGTACAGCAAAGTGTTTTTTGTGTGCTGTATGCCATCTCTACATGGTGATCATTGAATTGGTACGTTTTATACACTAAGTTTGCACCCTTGTTTCAAGCTCTCGTAGTCTTGATAACCTAGTATAACATGGGAATCATCTCCAGGTGTGGGACCTATGCTAACTAAGATGAGACCTCTAGGTTCTAGGCTGGTTCTTTTTGGATAATCACCTTAATCTGCTTCAAGACAGGAAAAGTAAACTTTTGAGGGAAAGGGATAGAAGGAATGCTTGGAAAGGGAAATGACTGAAAGCAAACTACCTACTAGGTGATACACCGAAAATAGGGTATGAATTGCAGCATAGAGGGATAGAATCAATGAAAGGCTTAGGTCTAGTAGGTCACAACTTACTGAATAGGCTTGCATAAGTGTTTCATAGGAGGGCCTGAACATAAGACACAACTTATGACCTGCAAGCAGACATTCACTTCTGCAACTCGATGTAGGATTGAGACAAGACTGTTAGGGGGCTGAAGTATACCCACAAAAACATCTAAATTAGATCAAACACAATAACACACACAATTACAGAAAGTAAGAGGGATCAGGAACCCTAAGTTGTTATTGAAAACATGCATAGACTTCAATTCATTAAGAGATGATTCAGACAAGGAAGCATAGGGACATGAAGAATTGTCACAAAATACCTCTGCAATATTTGAATTATCAATGAAAGATTACAAAGAGTAGAAGACCAGAGGGTAGAGAAAATGCCACAGATAACTCTCAAGAAAAGTGAATTTCTTTTACAATAGTCTAACTCTCTGAGCACTAAGGCTCCAAAAAAGAACTATATACATCTCCACTGCACGCAGGCAGGAGTCAAAAACCTAACTAGGGTTACAAGATTTTACATTAGAATAATATTCAACCCTAATCCCATAAAATCTGATCATAAATGTTATTTCTACAAATATCTCAACCGATCAGATATTCATCTTTGTGTGCCCATCCCTATACTGCATCAATCCGCGGACAAGCAACTTGGATCCATCAACTTTTTTGCAACAGGCCCGCCATGAATGCTAAAATGGTACCTCACAGGGACAAGAATCGACGCATGACAGCCACCCAGACTTCCTCATCATCCTTTCCAACTGCAAATGTCCTAAAGACAAATTCCTTAGCTACCTCTGCAGCTGCAGCTTGCAAATCAAATACTGGCAAAAAATCCTCTGCAGAGATATTTAAATTTGAATTTTAATGGCTTGCCGGTCGTTTTAAAATGTGTCCGTCGATATCCTTTATCTCCCGGCAAATGGATGGCTCAGATCAACCTTGAAACAGTTACGAACCTCCTTGAAAAGTCAAAAACTACCGTGGAAGTCAGCAGCCAATCGGAAGTGAGCAAATCAGCGTGACAGGGCAGACCTTGGACCCACGACCCTAAGAGCGCATCGGACGGTTGTCGTTATACCACGATGCTAAAGGACGAGCATCTTGACCAAACGGTATAACGACGACCGCAAGATCAAACCGGGCGTTAAATGCTTTGAAGAAGACTGACCCCACGAGCCCGCTAACAAACTCCACGTTGCACACTCACCAACCAATCAAACGCTGCCAAACAGATTCACATCGCATTCTTTTTGACATCGGACCCACTGCAACTAAGATTTCAATCTAACGGCGGGCGCATGATCTCATAGGGTCAGAAGATTCTATGAGATCATACGACCACCGTAGATCTTAGCCTTTCTGACACATCCGCAGACCCTCTAACACGGTCCCACTGACAGATTTCCACATCACCAGCTCGCGACCAATCAAAAGCTTTACACATCAGCCCATCTGACAACGCGGACCCATGGCCTTCTTTATCTTCAACGGACGGTTGTCGTTATACTGCCAGCTTAAATAGCGTGCATCTTACCTTGGCAGTATAACGACGATCATCGATCCTGCTCAGAACTTAATCCTTTGAGGAAGCCAACCCCACTGACAACCTTCCACCTGTTCAAAACCCCAGCCAATGAGGAGCGAGCACCTCAGAAAAGAGGACCCACTGTCAGAGCCGTGGCAATAAAGCAACATCAACGGCTGTCGCATGATCGCAAGTGCAAGGAATATTCCTTGCGAACACGCGACAACCATCAAATCCTTGAGGAAAGACAACCACCTGGCCCTGCTGACACCTCTCCATGTCACCAAACTTGCAGCCAACCAGAAACGGACACCTTGGACTACGTGGCAGTGGACCCGCTGACAAACGCACTCTACAGACAGGAAGATCGACGGTCGTCGCAAGATCTCATGGAATCTTCTGAGGCCATGAGATAATGCAACAACCGTCAGATGAAGAATCTTGATTTTAGCCGCTAAGCAGAGACCGCCAACTCAAAAGGTAACCGCTCACGGGATCGCTAAATGTTAGAGTTTTGACCGCTGGGAATCGGAGATTTGGCGAATAAAGCGCACGTGGAAATTGATGGAACTTAAGTGGCCGATAAAGTTAACTGCAAATTAGAACAGAGCCCTAGGGTTTTTGAGGGTTTGGCCTATAACAGCTAGTTTTATGAATATTTGACCTGCAGACTAGGGGATGAAACAAATTGCAGAGGTCAGAGAACAAAACATGAAGCCATGAAAATTTCAGGGATGCTCGGCAAGGTAAAAACAGAGGCCCCGGGATAGGATTTAGCCAAATTTGTATAAATTAGGAAAATTTGGGTAACATTTTGGCGATTTCTGTTGGATGTCAGCCTGCTAGACATGGAAAACCAATGGCCTTGAAGCAATCCATTGGGCATGGGGTCTATTTTCAGTAACACAAAACTCTCTGACAGAGAGACAAAACTGGAACCAGAGGGACAAAAACTGTGCTCGAGCACTTCTTGGAAAGCAGGAAACTAAGCTAGAAAACAGGGACAGAAAGCAGGAAAACCTAACCTATCCTAAACTAGCCAGTTACAGAGACCTAGTCAAACAAAACCATTCACTAATTGGGAAAAATGGCTACCTTTCCTTATTAGGATATTTTGCATTGGACATATGAGGATAACTACAAAGATATGAGGCACACAAAAATTTGTCAAATAATTATTAACTGCCTCTGCAAAAATAGGATCAAGTTTACCTTCCTCCAATTGATCATATGGAGAGGTCTCGGTAAACTCCTTCTGTGCCAAGTATCTGATGGGGCAGCCTCTTGAAAGTTTGAAGGCAAAACTTTCCTTGATAGCTTCTTCTTTATCTTCATGGTTGCCCTCCATCATGGATAGCCATGTCAACTCCTCCTCTGTGGATAGGGGACTGTCATCCTCCTCTTTTAAATAGGCCAAGAGCTCATCAAAGTTGTTAATATCCTGAAGTTTTGGAACTGGCTCCAACTCTTGCTCATGTAGCAGTCTCTCAGAAAGAGAGCAATCCAAAACTAGGCTTCCTTCTATAGGCACATAACTTTGAACCTCCACTCCAAGGAATGGAGATTCATCATTCAATTTGTTACAAAAGACCTCTATGATATTGGAAAAATCATACTCTTCAAGGCTTTTGTTTATGTTCTTTTCTTGGAAAAGCTCTTCCATAACTTTACCATCTTGCTCAACAAAACTAGGCAGCTCATCTAATAAAAGGACAGCATCCTCTTCTATATCAACCTCCTGTTGATGGTGAACCTTTTGTTCTGATCGATCTTCAGCCATAGGTAATGGCATAATCTCCTCTTCATCATCAACAAAGAGGGGAAGCTCATTCAACAAATCAATCAAGAGTTCAAGCTGGGCATCAAACTCCACCTCCCCACCATGTTGCTCCAATTCATCACAGTCATCACTCTGCACTGATACCTCAGATTTTCTCTCCTCTTCAAATGAAAGCTCATTTACCACAAGTCCTTGCTCAAACACTAGACTAGTATCTTTGAAAAGATTTGGCATCTGACAGCCAGGTGGCAAAGTCCATTGGGGTATCCACAACACTCCATCATCCTGAGAGACCAGAGGGGTCTCTTGGGATAAAAAAATTTCTTGGACAGACTGTTCTTGCAAAGTGGTAGACTGAATCTCAAGTATAGGCTCTTGAAAGGAATTTTTTTTCTTAAAACTTGGGATATGAAATTGAGGGGGCTCAGAGGGAGACATAGAAGGCATACCCGTCTTGAAGCTTGGAAAACTGAAGGCCCTATCATTTTGGTGTTGGTCCCTTGCAGCTGGCTCTATCTCAATATAGTCTTTAGACTGTTGCAGACCACAATAAGGTTGCAACCGCTTCAAAACAGGCTCAGATTCTTGAAGGGTGCTCCTAAAACTAGGAAATGAGCGCTTTGTATGCTCCTCAGGTGTAGGCTCTTGAGGCAAATGGGTCCTCCAGCTTGGGATTTTAGGTCTAGGAGCCTCTTGCTGAGCAATTTGTGATCTCAACCTTGCTGTCTCAATGTCAGCTCGGTGTTTGATCTCCTCTTGGAACTGTTTTATTTGTTGCTCATCAACAAGAGTCTCTGCCGCTTGGTAAGGGATGAACCCTTGCTCACAACTCTGAGCTTCCATTTCTTGCTGCTCCTTGATCTCAAACACTTGCTTAATCAAATCAAGCAATAGATTTTTGGTCTTTTCTTGCTCTTTTATGAAGTCTGAGCTCTGAGTCTGTTGCCAATTAGGCTGAGAAGGGGTGGGTGGGTGGTAAGCATGATAGGGGAGTTGCCTTTGCAACCTTTGTTGTGCCATTTGTGCCCATGATCCTTCTTGGCGGAGGGCTCTTTTATAATCTTGCACAAGGGCAAAATCATTTGGGGAATGCTGGATATAATGACGGCCTTGTATTGTATGGAAGCTTGGGATAAAAGGAGGCTTTAGGTGGCTTTGATAAGGTTGATGACTAGCCCACTGAGCATTATTCTCATAATAAGATGGTGAGTAACTTGACTGTCCATAATAACTTGACATGTCTACTCTTGCAATTAGTTGGAATTTGAATATGAAAGATTTGAGACATACCAGCACTTGATCATTGAAACCAGTAGACTTTCCAGAATCGCCAGATATGCAGCAAAATGACCTCTCTTAGGTCTGTAGCATGCTATCAGCATATCAGAGATAGCATGCCTTGAACATGAATCTGAACTTTGGTCCCATCGGGCGTGCCAGAATTGTTATACACTAAGTTTGCACCCTTGTTTCAAGCTCTCGTAGTCTTGATAACCTAGTATAACATGGGAATCATCTCTAGGTGTGGGACCTATGCTAACTGAGATGAGACCTCCAGGTTCTAGGCTAGTTCCTCTTGGATAATCACCTTAATTTGCTTCAAGACAGGAAAAGTAAACTTTTGAGGGAAAGGGATAGAAGGAATGCTTGGAAAGGGAAATGACTGAAAGCAAACTACCTACTAGGTGATACACCGAAAATAGGGTATGAATTGCAGCATAGAGGGATAGAATCAATGAAAGGCTTAGGTCTAGTAGGTCACAACTTACTGAATAGGCTTGCATAAGTGTTTCATAGGAGGGCCTGAACATAAGACACAACTTATGACCTGCAAGCAGACATTCACTTCTGCAACTCGATGTAGGATTGAGACAAGACTATTAGGGGGCTGAAGTATACCCACAAAAACATCTAAATCAGATCAAACACAATAACACACACAATTACAGAAAGTAAGATGGATCAGGAACCCTAAGTTGTCATTGAAAACATGCATAGACTTCAATTCATTAAGAGATGATTCAGACAAGGAAGCATAGGACATGAAGAATTGTCACAAAATACCTCTGCAATATTTGAATTATCAATGAAAGATTACAAAGAGTAGAAGACCAGAGGGTAGAGAAAATGCCATAGATAACTCTCAAGAAAGGTGAATTTCTTTTACAATTGTCTAAATCTCTAAGCACTAAGGCTCCAAAAAAGAACTATATACATCTCAACTGCACGCAGGCAGGAGTCAAAAACCTAACTAGGGTTACAAGATTTTACATTAGAATAATATTCAACCCTAATCCCATAAAATCTGATCATAAATGTTACTTCTGCAAATATCTCAACCAATCAGATATTCATCTTTGCGTGCCCATCCCTGTACTGCATCAATCCGCGGACAAGCAACCTGGATCCATCAACTTTTTTACAACAGGCCCGCCATGAATGCTAAAATGGTACCTCACAGAGACAAGAATCGACCCATGACTGCCGCCCAGACTTCCTCATCATCCTTTCCAACTACAAACGTCCTGAAGACATAAATTCCTTAGCTACCTCTGCAGCCGCAGCTTGCAAATCAAATACTAGCAAAAAACCCTCTGCAGAGATATTTAAATTTGAATTTTAACGGCTAGCCGGTCGTTTTAAAACGTGTTCGTCGATATCCTTTATCTCCCGGCAAATGGACGGCTCAGATCAACCTTGAAACAGTTACGAACCTCCTTGAAAAGTCAAAAACTACCGTGGAAGTCAGCAGCCAATCGGAAGTGAGCAAATCAGCGTGACAGGGCAGACCTTGAACCCACGGCCCTGAGAGCGCATCGGACGGTTGTCGTTATACCGCGATGCTAAAGGACGAGCATCTTGACCAAACGGTATAATGACGACCGCAAGCTCAAACCGGGCATTAAATGCTTTGAAGAAGACTGACCCCACGAGCCCGCTAACAAACTTCACGTTGCACACTCACCAACCAATCAAACGCTGCCAAATGGATCCACGTTGCATTCTTTCTGACATCGGACCCACTATAACTGAGATTCCAATCTAACGGCGGGCGCATGATCTCATAGGGTTAGAAGATTCTATGAGATCATACAACCACCGTAGATCTTAGCCTTTCTGACACATCCGCAGACCCTCTGACGTGGTCCCACTGATAGATTTCCACATCACCAGCTCGCGACCAATCAAAAGCTTTACACATCAGCCCATCCGACAACGCGGACCCATGACCTTCTTTATCTTCATCGGACGGTTGTCGTTATACCGCCAGCTTAAATAGCGCACATCTTACCTTGGCGGTATAACGCCGATCGTCGATCCTGCTCGGAACTTAATCCTTTGAGGAAGACGACCCCACTGACAACCTTCCACCTGTTCAAAACCCCAGCCAATGAGGAGCGAGCACCTCAGAAAAGAGGACCCACTGTCAGAGCCATGGCAATAAGCAGCATCAATGGCTGTCGCATGATCGCAAGGGCAAGGAATATTCCTTGCGAACACGCGACAACCATGAGATCCTTGAGGAAAGACAGCCACCGGGCCCCGCTGACACCTCTCCATGTCACCAAACTCGCAGCCAACCAGAAACGGACACCTCGGACTACGTGGCAGTGGACCCGCTGACAAATGCACTTTGCAGACAGGAAGATCAACGCTCGTCGCAAGATCTCATGGAATCTTTTGAGGCCATGAGATCATGCGACAACCGGCAGATGAAGAATCTTGATTTTAGCCGCTAAGCAGAGACCGCCAACTCAAAAGGTAACCGCTCGCGGGATCGCTAAATGTTAGAGTTTTGACCGCCGGGAATCGGAGATTTGGCGAATAAAGCGCACGTGGAAATTGATGGAACTTAGGTGGCCGATAAAGTTAACTGCAAATTGGAACAGAGCCCTAGGGTTTTTGAGGGTTCGGCCTATAATGGCTATTTTATGAATATTTGACCTGCAGACCAGGGGATGAAACTAATTGTAGAGGCTAGAGAACAAAACATGAAGCCATGAAAATTTCAGGGATGCTCGGCAAGGTAAAAACAGAGGCCCCGAGATAGGATTTAGTCAAATTTGTATAAAATAGGAAAATTTGGGTAACAGTACATAAACATATCGAGTATTATCAGACTCATAGAAGGGACATTACACATCTGGTGAGTTTTATGCTTTTTGTGAAGAACATGGGATAAAGAGGCAGACTTCTGCTCCGCGAACCCTGCAGCAGAATGGTGTTGTAGAGCAAAGGAATAGAATTATTTTGGACACAGCTAGAATCATGATTGAAGGAAATGTTCCGTAGATCTACTGGAGAGAAGTAGTGAGCACTGTAGTATACACTTTGAACCGAGTGCAGATAAAGCAAGGAACCTATAAGTCTCCTTATGAACTTTGGTATAGTCATGTTCCTACAATGAAGTATTTTATAATTTTGAAAGCAAATGTTATGTTAAGAGAGATGAGGATATTGAAAAATTTGATCCTAGAAGTGATGAAGGGATATTTCTTGGATATTCTACTAAGAGAAAAGCATACAAATGTAATAGCCTTGGACTGAAGAAGATTGTTGAAAGTGCAAATGTTAAAGTAGATGAAAATGTAGAAAGATCAGAAAAATCTTGCAATATGATAGCTAAAGAGAACAATCAGATTATGGAAGTGCAAAATCAGAATTAGGATCAAAATGGTTTGGAAGAACAAGGTGAACCTATGGCAAATGAGTAGGATGTTGATACTGAAGGGTTTGCTACAAAGCCTACTCTGAAGACTCCACAGTATGTAAGGATTAATCATTCTGAAAATACTATTATTGATGATAAGAATAGAGGTGTTTAGAGGAAGAATTGCTAGAGATTAAATGTTTGTGTTATCTAAATTTTAGCCTAAAGATGTAAATGAAGCATGTAATGATGAAAATTGGGTGATAGCGTTGAAAGAAGAGCTTGATTAGATTGAGAAGAACAATACCTGGATTCTTGTTTCCAAACCTACGAACAAGAATGTGATCGGAATTAAATGGATATTCAGAAACATTTCGATGGATGTTAAGTCTACATTCTTGAATGGTGAGTTAGAGGAAGATGTTTACATTGAACAACCTAATGGATTTCCACTAACCGAGGAGAGAGATATGATTTGTAAATTGCAAAAAGCATTGTATGGATTGAAGCAAGCTCCTAGAGCCTGATATGCCAGATTGGATAGATACTTGACAAAGATTGGATTCAATAAAGGTGAGATGAAATTCTTTCTTGGATTGCAAATTACATAGTTGGATAAGGGATTTTTTCATTACACAGTTGTCTAGACAATCTTCCTTAAAGAAAAGTGATGTCGAGAAGTTGAAGCCCTGCTTCTATGGACCATACAAAGCGGTACGAAGAGTGGGAGAAGTTGCCTATGAGTTGGAGCTTCCAGAGGAAAATCAGATTCGCATCTTTCATGTTTCATGCCTTAAGAAGGCAGTCGATCAGCGTGTCACGGTTTCTCAGGAACTCCCACCTATTGACGAAGAAGGAAAACTTATTATGGGGATCAGAGAGATCATCAATGTTAGAGAGAAAGTTGAGGTCACGTACTATCAGGGAATACCTAGTTCGATGGAAGGACCTACTAATTGAAGATGCCACATGGGAGAGCCAACAAATCTTGGAGCATACGAGTTTGCAATTGCTTGAGGGCAAGCAATTCTTGGGCTGGGAGGACTGTAATGTCCCCGAAATAATTAAATAACTCAATTAAAATAATTGTTTGTATGGCCCTGAAATTAATAATGTCTTATAGGCCCCTTTTTATTAATTAGTTTAGTTATAAAATAATACGTCGTGTTGGCCCGTTTGTAACCCTCTGGGAAACTTCCTATAGCTCATTTATATGTCAAGTTTTGCATTGTTGTAGGTATGGTGAATTTGATGTTTTCGTTGTATTTGCGAATTCCAGTTGGAGTTCAACACTGTTGCAGTTTTGGACGTCCAAGATCCTCCCTATTCTGTATTTGCAATTTCGATGGGAGTAACTCCTCACCCTAGTGTTCCTATTGGTTCAAAATTAGTGTAATCTGCATATATTTGAAAATACAAATGATTCGTTCCATTGGTGTCGACTTGCTTGTATTTTGAGGTCCCATTAATTTATCAATAAAAATATATTTTGCAACGATACCAAACAATGTACGGTGGGAGTAGATAGGTTGTGTAGTGACTAATCTATGCGAACAAGAATGTAGCATATAGACAGAAGGGTAGCATTGACCGTACAGAGGTGAAAGGCCTGCGAACGTCATCAAACTTGGGGATTGGATGCGTACGGAGTGTTTGGGCACCGTGCAGAAGAGTGACCGTACGATCATTACCATATGTGGGTGTACTTGTGGTTCGGTGCTACCATACGAGTGAAAAATATCACCGTATAGACATTAGTATTACCGTACGGGCATTGGTATTACCATACGAGTGAAAGTTGTGGGTCACTCAATCATCACCGTACGACTTGATTGCTATTGTATAGGTGGGAGGGAGTTGTTGTACAATCAAAGTGCAGAATGGAAGGTCGCACAGGAGTATTGCCGACGGGAATGATACTTCTGGAACATTTCATTGGCAAGGCACATCCTAGACTCGTGCGAGTCCGAGTCCAAGTCCCTGGGACTCACCCAGGGTCACCCAGCTCATGACTCACCAAGTCCTAGCGAGTTTGGGAACTCTGCCTTGAACCACTACCCAAGCTATTCTTCATTAAGAGGGATTTCATCCTCAAGAAATTTCAGATGGAGAAGTCCAATCTCCATATTGCCTACCAACATAGTGTTTTTTCAAAGATAAATATCTGATATAATCTTCAACATACTCCAAATGATAGCCAAAACTCTATTATATAGAGTCTCAATGAGAAATTAGGGCAACTTAGAAAATAATAAAATAAGAGCCTTTGCCCTTTCTCTCGTAAAATATCATTTAACTATTTTATTTTTTTCTTCCAACATCCACTTTATTTCGCATAAATGATAGTCACTTTATAAAATATCTAAGTGAAATAATAGAATAATATTTCCCAACCTTAGGAAATCTCTTCAACACTCTCCACTCTGAAACTAAGGAAAGGCTGAGACTAAGGCCAATTGCCCAAAATAGTATTTAATATAATAGTAATAGGCCAAAATAGCCAAAACTAGTCGAACCTTGAAACTCAAGATATTGCATGGTGAAGCTTAGAGGAGACCGAAACTGACCAGAGATTAATATATTTTGTAATTGATAAAAATAGAAACTTCTCAAAACAGTAAGTCATCCAAAACTCCCAACTGACCGAACGTTGTCCAAACCAACACTTGCTAAAAATGGTATGTTCTAGGTAAGTTGTCTAAAATCACTCCAGAAAGTGTCATTCATCTCCATTAATCAATCTGAACACAATGACCACATCGAAATACCCCTTTGGTCTTCCTAACACCAACTTAGAAAGCCAACACCTGCTAGACTACAAGAGAACTCGAGAATGGGGATATTACAACCACCATCATTGTAATGTCCCCGTTTTCAGGCCCTTGAGATTAGCTTATTTCAGTGACCCTCGTAAGCTAATCAGGTTGTCGAAGGGGGTCGTTTGGCAGAGCCAGTGGTCAATTTCCACTCTGGAGATCTGAGATGTCAGGATTGCTCCTCATTGGAGCCAGTTTGACAGACTTACTATTTATAGTAAGTGTTTATTATTGGTGATTGTCAAGATTGCTATGTTTAGTAGGGCGCCTGTGCATTGGTTTCAGTTGAGTTGGGATTACTTATGCAGAATCTCCAATTTGAGGGATTTTCTATTTTTAGCAAGTTTAATTTGGTTTGGTTATTATTCTTGGCAGGGCAATGTGTGCTCAAGATGTTGTTGTCAGAAGATTTCAATTACATCTCATTATATTGCAAGTTATTAAATTAAGCTTGCTTTAATTTAATGACTTATGTTATTTCATGTTATATTTTGATGGTGTAAGGAAGAAGCTTCTTTAGTGAAAAGTGTAAAGAAGCCTTCTTTAAATGCTTATTAATAAGCTTGAGGATTTCAAAATTCTTTACCTTTTGATCATTTTATGAAATTGAGAAGTTGAGAATTTGTGTGGTAAGAACAAGGGTTTCGAACTTGTCCTTGGAGTGCTGCGTTTTTCTACAGGAGCTTATACACTTTGAGTTGGCTGAAATGGTCAATGAATTGTGTTGCTTGGTATCAGTTTGAGAAGTTGATGAAGGCCATACATCATTTATAGAGGATTGTGATCTGTTTCAAGGAGTTGTAGTTTATGTTTGGGCTGCGATTCTTTCCTCTGAGCTGCATTTTCTTCTTATGGTGATAACCATTGCTGAATAGTGGTTGCAGTTGTGTTTGGGTGCTTCAGACATCAATTTGAGAGGATTCAATATTAATTTCAGATCTGCGTCACAATCTGGGATGCTACGTCATTGCTAGGGAGACAAGTGATATTTTGTAGCTGCGATACCTTTCACATTGGTTGCATTAATTCACACAGCTGTTGCGTTTTCTGTTGGAGGTGTTTTGGGTCTCTTCTTGGTGGTTGCGTCTCTTTTGGGAGTTGTTGTTAAACTCAGTTTGGGCTACGGTGGAGTTAGCTAACAGCCACCTTAATAAGGTGCTCCTCATTTAAATTATGTAATGATAATAAACATTTCTTAGCATTTGAATAAATGGTTAGTGAGCAACTGAACAAAATTAAATTGATGTTTGATGATAAGATAGAGCTAGCTAACAGTCGCCTTAATAAGGTGTTTCTCATTTAAATTATGTAATGATAATAAACATTTCTTAGCATTTGAATAAATGGTTAGTGAGCAACTGAACATAATTAAATTGATGTTTGATGATAAGATATTTGTTGGTTGTTGAAAAATTGTTAAAAGTGTATAGGTTTGAAAAATACAAATAAAATTGGGAAAGAAGTTAGTTTGTAGTTGACAGCAAGTCGGGCTCATCACTGTGGTATCAGAGCTTTGATCTTGCCAGCCTAAGGTAATGAGGGTCAGCTATGGCAGACAGGTTTGTACAGGGAATGCATTATACCCGCAGGGGTAGAGCTTCACCCCCACTAGAGGGTAGTGAACAGGGCCCACAAGTTGATCATGAAGGCGACAGAAATAGAAGTAATATTGGTAATGATGTTGACAGGGAAGCCAAAGATGCTTTTAGAAATTTAGTAGAGGGTCAACATCATGTTGCAAATGTTTTGCAACAATTATTGGACACTCTATAGCGTATCACATTACTAGGTGATCGTACCAGAGACAGAGGTACGAGGAGTGATTTAGTCAGCTCGCACAGGTCTAGAGAAGAGGACAGACAAGATTATAGACCTGACCCGACAAGCACTTATGACAGGCCTCTACGCCCCACTTTCTTGAGGTCTAAGATGGATGCAGTCAGCATGGAGACAAAGCTAGCACCATTTGTTGATGACATGGTGACTCACTTTGCACATTGGGATGCTCTTCCGAAAGCAATCAAGAGAAATTTGAACTTTGACAGGTACTTGACACAGAAAAGAGAGCATTCTAGAGGTAGACCGGCTCCTGACATGAAACAAAGGCCTAGATAGAATGATCTTAAGCAGGCAACCAACAAGTTGGCTCTGGCTCACTTTGATGGAAGTGGGAAAACGACAGCTAGAGCTTGGGTTCACAAGCTGGACACATATTATCACTTCGTCCTATGTTGAAGAAAACACCATACGCTTTGCTGTGCTACATTTGGATGGAGTAGCTCACGACTGGTGGTACCATGGGCTAGTGTCTCCACGGCATGATCAAATCGTCTATTACTAGGAGTTTGTTGATAGGTTGATAGAATGGTTTGATAGGAAGGACCTGAGACTTATTTTAGAGAGTTGGCTCAGTTAAGGCAGACAGGTGACCTTGAGGCCTCTATCAGTGAGTTTCAGCGGTTATCAGTTATGGTTTATGATATCTCTGAGAGGAGAGTCATGCTCTTCATTGAGGGATTGGTTGAGCCATATAGAGGGTGGGTTAAGTCCCTGGATCCACCTAATTTGCGGGAGGCGATGAAAAAGGCAAGAAATCTTGAACCCTCTGCTCCACGAGGCAAGTTTGTTTCAAATCCTATTATCACTCCTGCAGAAGAGGTACCCCCACCAGTTTTTGACAGAAAGAAATCAGTAGGTAAGCTTGATAAAGCTACTCATGAGGATTTGAGGAGGCAGCTTTGCTACTAGTGCAAAGAGCCTTATGACAGAGAGCACTCTTGCCCCATGATGCCTAAGGGAAGAGAAAATCGTTCTATGTGGGTGATAGTGAGAGTGAGTTTGAATCTTCACATCAGCCAGCTGGTTCAGAATCTGATGAGGCTCAGAAAGTCTCTGCAGAGTTGTGTCCTGATGCCAAACTATCTCCCATAGTGTTGTCTATTGCTGTGCCACTTCCCATTACTTTTAGACTGAGGGGATTAGTGGAAGGACAACCTTGCATTGTTATGATGGATACTGGAGCTACACACAATTTTATACATGAGAGAGTTTCTAGTCAGTGTGGTCTTTAGGTAGAGGAGTTTTCTGGTTTTTGAGTCAGGGTGGCAGATGGCTACACCCTTACCTGTACCAAGCGCATTAATCATCTCTCTTTTTTCTTTGGTGATTATGAGTTGGAGTTTGATTTCTATGTGATCAATTTGGGAGAGATGGATGTGGTGCTAGGGATGCAGTGGTTACGGGAGATCAAGGAGTTTTACCTTAGCCTGAGCTCAATTGAGATTAGATCTGAGTATTGAGGCAAGGAATATGTGCTAGAGGGCCTCACTGAGGGGAGTCTACGCATTATGTCTTTTTGTGCAGTAGATAGGGAGGATTTACAAAGACATGATTCCGTTCAGATAGAGAAGGTTACCCATCATGTCTCTCACAGTTCACAGTTACCTAGCTCAGATTAGCAGTCAGGAGTCGTTCACTTTGTGAACAATCCTTTGTTTGATATGGATGTCACTTCGTCTTATGACAATCTATTGTTCGAGCTTGGTGATGATCCCTTTCAGGAGATGAGTGATGCAGATGATATTTGGGATCCTATCAGTACACCAGGTTGTTAGACAGTTTTTTCAGGATGCTAGACAAATCTTGCTGAGCAGTTCATAGAGGTGTACACAGTAAGGAGTGCATACAGTTTTACATTTGATCCTCATGTTCAGGATATCTACCAGGAGCAGAGTCCATCAATGCATTCGTTTGATGATTGGTATGATAGTTTAGTTGGCACGAAGACTAGGGGCAAGTCCAGTTTATCGGTTGAGTTACTCCCGCGTGATGTTCTTGTTTTAGCATCCTCGGTTCGATTGTTGAGTTCAGTTTCTCAGACTCTATTGTTCGTACGGTTGATGATGGAGTTGTCTTTGCAGGAGTTTGGTGATGACAGGGACATTACACATGTCTATCCATGGGATCCGGGTGGACTGTGTTGTTGCATTGGTTTTCATGATTGCTTGAGGACAAGCAAGCTTGCTTTAATTTAATGTCTTATGTTATTTAATGTTATATTTTGATGGTGTAAGGAAGAAGCTTCTTTAATGAAAAGTGTAAAGAAGAAGCCTTCTTTTAATGCTTATTAATAAGCTTGAGGATTTCGAAATTCTTTACCTTGTGATCATTTTATGAAATTGAGAAGTTGAGAATTTGTGTGGTAAGAACAAGGGTTTCGAACTTGTCCTTGGAGTGCTGCGTTTTTCTACAGGAAATTATACACTTTGAGTTGGCTGAAATGGTCAATGAATTGTGTTGCTTGGTATCAGTTTGAGAAGTTGGTGAAGGCCGTACATCATTTATAGAAGATTGCGATCTGTTTCAAGGAGTTGCAGTTTATGTTTGGGCTGTGATTCTTTCCTTTGGGCTGCGTTTTCTTCTTATGGTGATAACCATTGCTGAATAGTGGTTGCGGTTGTGTTTGGGTGTTTCAGACATCAATTTGAGAGGATTCAATAATAATTTCAGAGCTGCGTCACAATCTGGGATGCTACGTCAGTGCTAGGGAGACAAGTGATATTTTGTAGCTGTGATACCTTTCACATTGGTTGCGTTAATTCGCACAGCTGTTGCATTGTGTTGGAGGTGTTTTGGGTCTCTTTTGGGAGTTGTTGTTAAACTTAGTTTGGGCTATGGTGGAGTTAGCTAATAGCCGCCTTAATAAGGTGCTTCTCATTTAAATTATGTAATGATAATAAACATTTCTTAGCATTTGAATAAATGGTTAGTGAGCAACTGAACAGAATTAAATTGCTGTTTGATGATAAGATATTTGTTGGTTGTTGTAAAATTGTTAAAAGTATATATGTTTGAAAAATACAAATAAAATTGCAAATAAAATAGGGAAAAAAGTTAGTTTGCAGTTGAGAGCCAGTCGGGCTCATCACAATCATCATATGTGTTGTTTATTAGTGGATATCCTTCCAGTGCCTATTCGGATAATCCTTGTAATTATGCTCACAAGAACTTGCTTTGTTGTTGCATGTTATTTATAAATATTTGCTAAATTGAGTCTATTTTTATTCAATATAATTTTTACATATTTCTGCATTATATTATTCCTCTAGGCATTATTCTGCACTTTTTGTTTCTCCTTTTATTGTTACACTTTTTGTTTCTCCTTTTATTGTTACTGTAGATTCATTCACCATGTGGAAGATGTCAGAAAGATAAAAGTTTTGATAGTTGGATAAATTAAGGCTATAAAGTTTCCATGGTTTCTGCAGGTGCTGAAGGACTTCAACCATGTGAATCCACAGGATAATGACGAAGGAAAAATATTTGTTCAAACAAGGGTAATGGAATTTTTAATAGCAATACTATTTTTCTTTGGAGTTCAACGTTAATCAATGATAACTGTTCCTTATATTATGGTTTCTGGCAGCAATATGTTAGATTTCCTTGTTACCACATCAAAAAGATTTCCTTGTTAATGCATCAAAAAGATTTTGGCAGTGTTCCTTGTTGCTTTGAAGGAGTTGTACTACATTAATCTATTTTCTCTTTCAAAGCTCATTGCATTTAAGTATAATAATGAATGATGGGACTGCTATCTAGAAGAAACCAAACTATACTATAATAGTGAATTGATTTATTTTCTTGCGCAGAGTTCCCTCCATTTAAATGTAGCAGCGTGCTATCAGAAGATTGGTGAATACAAAAAAGCTTTAGAATCATGCAATAAGGTATGCTACATTAAGATAAAGGTTCTTGGTGTTTCTAGTTATAATATGGAATTTAGATCTGTGTTTGTTATATTGCAGTGTTAAAACCATACAGGTCTCAATATAACAAATAATGGTCAGTAATTTCACATCCAATTACCACTATGCAAGCTCTGCAGTGGTAAGTTAGTATCTCCTCTAAATAACAAACTAAAATATATGCTATGTTAAACTGGTGCAGAAATGATCTCAATATTAATGAGATTCAAGTAAGAAATATCATGGTTGTAGACTTTCCAAGAGGTGCCTACCGACCCTTTTTAGTTTCCTCGAATTCTTTAGAACCATTTCCTTGTAAGTCTCAACCAGATAATGTGAATTTCAGAGACAAAGTATCCTAGTTATGCTCATTTTTAGAGTATTAGACCTATTTATGACCTTAGTAAAATAATTAAATTGAAAATGTAAACCTAAGATGGATTTAATGTATACCTAGGATTATGATATAATGATACTATGAAGTAAATAAGCCGTTGAGACCCTGATTTATGGTTCACAATTCACTTAATTTTTGTTTAAATAGAATGCAACTAGAAACTTTAATTAAATGGGTTACTTAAAAAATAAGTTACATTCTGTTATTATCCTGATCTGTATTAGCTAGATTAAGGGCTTACCATGATCCTAGTAATATTAAATGAGAGGCTATATATGAAGCCATACACTATTGCGTTAGTGTTTTAGTTTAAACCTTTTAATGTGAGATAAAATAGAATACTGTGTACAATAAATTGTTCATCAAATCAGTAGAGGAAGCTCCCTTCACCTTGGATGTAAAAGATTTTTCAAGTATGCAATAAAAGTTTTTGAATTTAAGACTTATCTTTTTGTTTCTTAGTTTAGAGCACAAAGCATTTTCAACATATTTGCACTATATAAGAAGTTTTTTAATTTTATTACAACTATTGGAGAAAGTGAACTAACATGACTAAAAGTTGTTTATGATTTTCAATTAAATATAAAGATTGAAAACAATAAATTAAATAAAGTAAGATTTGATAAGCAACACGTCAACAAAAATTATGAATCAAGTACAGAAGATTCCATACAAAGTCACAATACTTTATTCAATAATTTAAGCAATACAAAGCTTGCTAAAGTTATTGGGAACAATTAAGTCACAATAAAAACAATGGCAAAGATAATAATTTTGTGAACAATTTTAGAAATAAACAGGCTTGAGAATTACCATGATCCAAGTGCAATAAGGCGATTATTTATGCTATTTATAAGGAATTAATGAAAATAAATAAAGGAGTTTAACTATATTTCTATTTTTGTTAATGATATATAAAGTTTTCAAATTACAAATTGCTTCAATCAGTTCCGATGTATCATAAAAAAAAAACAATTGGTTCAGTTTAACTTTAGGATAATCAGCCTATACATACTTAGTGAGTCAGCTATACAAAATACTTTACTATCTAATACAGAAATATACAAATCCCTGGTATAGATGGAAATATGCTAAAAAAGGTACAGCTGCAAAAGTATCATCAGTATACTATATAATTGGGAACAATTGCTGTCATGAGGAACATTATACTTATAGCCACTCATCTGCATCTGTGATGTCCTCTTTCTTTTCCACCCATGCTACCCAGCCCGCTTCTCCTTCCATCCATATGAGGAGCTTGTCATCTTGAATAAACTGGGCGTATGGATGGTCCACCTTGGCTGCTACAGGAATAGGATCTGCTGCTATAGGTGGTATGGCAGCAAGTGGTGCAACCACCTCAGGTGCCCCTGCTGCCTCATTCTCTCTTTGCCTTTGTTGGTTGAATTCTGCCATGAAATTATGTAATGCCATTTCAAAAGGTGACCGTTCCTCTGTGGTTCTTGTCCATGTGTGACCATGGGATATCTCCCACGTAAAGGTCCTTACTGTGCCATCCTGTAACAAATCTTCAAACTTCTTCTTGGTAATTCTCAAAGTAACTATGACCTGCAATGCAATATCATAATATATGAGCCTCAGAGACTCAGCAAGAGTTCTAGCCCTGCCAATAAATAAATTGTCATTTCTAGACTTCCATGTAATCCAAAGAATCTCAATAGAAATACAAGACAAAAAGACATTAAAATTCTTCCTAAGGCCCATGATATTACCAAAAACAATCTCAAGAATAGAAATGTTCTGATTGATAAAAAAGACAAATAATCTCCAAATTTCTTTTGCAAACATGCATTCAAAAAAAAGATGTCTAAGAGTTTCAAGAGTTCTGCAAATTGAACAAGAATTGTGTAATGTCCCCATTTTTCAGTGAGCATCAACTCTAGGATTCAGTATGCTTTGGTTTGGTTTTCATTTGGCGTCATTTGGACTTCATTCGCCAAACTTTCGGCCAGGCTTACTATTTATAGTAAGCTAGAAGTTGATTGAGGACGACCCTTTCTATTTTTGGAAAGTGCATTTGGTCACATGGGGAAATAATAGGTGACTCCTGTTTGAGACGACATATTTAAAGGATAAGTATTTTGGCAGTTATTATTATTTTAGTGGCCAAATTATTATTTAATCATTAAATGGCTTATTATAAAGTTATAATTTAACTTTATAATCTCATTTAAGTTGAGGGTTGAGTCATCAGTGGGAGGGGCCATTTATTCAATTAATTCATGGAAGCCTAAGCCAAGGTATTAATTAAAGTATTGGAGTAAATGAATTATTAAAAGAAAAGTATATCTATTTATCCCACATTGGTTGGAAAAGTGTGTGACTTCTCCCACAAAAGTTATAAAAGAATCACATGAGTTCTTTTTCATTATGTTGATTATACTTTTTTGAAATTGGTGAAGTTTATGAGAAGAATAAACTAGGGTTTTGACTTATTTTTTGGTTCTACCAGACTGCTCCACAAGAATAAATTGGAGAAAGGAATTCTTCAAGGCTTTTTTGCAATTAGTGGTAGAAGATCCACTGATTCTTGCTGCTAGCTATGGCTTCATACAGAGGCCATGATTGTGTTTAATGGTATCGAAATTGGAGGGGTTAGGGTATGTTTTTTATCAAATTAAGTTGTAGAGATTGAATTGGTAGACAACAGTAATACAACGCTGCCTCTAGAAGAGGGATCAAGTGTTCTAAAAGGAAGTCGCTTCAGCATATGCAGCCCACGTGAGCCTTCCAACAATTGACGTCAAGCCTAGAGCAATAATTGCATGACAATTAGGAGTTGTTCATTCATTCCAGATTTGACACCAAGGGGGACATTTGCATTGTATGAAAGTTGTGATTTATTTGGGATCGAATTACAAGAGTTGTGATCACATTCCAGGTTTTCATAATTGCTCTTTAATTTTGTTTCTCAAATTCCAATAATTGTTGTTGTATGCAATCAGATTTCTTATTAAATTAAAAGGGATACTTTTGTTTGGATTTGGAAAGCAAACAATTCATTTCATGCATTGTTATATGTTAAGTAATTGCAAAAACATTCAAATACAAAAAAACTATTGTATACACATTCAGAAAATCAGAATTAAGATATTGTTATTCCTAACCGATTACTAAGAGGGGAGGTGAATTAGTAAATACTATTTCTATTGCAATTTAAAACTTGTATAAAGATTCTTGCAAGATAAGCAGAATGTAAACAATCATCCACAAGCATAAATAGAAATACTCAGATCAACACATCATGTATATAGAAGGAAAAAATCACGGTGAGACAGAGCTCACAACTTCACTACTACAGTAATAAAGACGCCCTGTTAGGAGCTTACAAAGCACTTGCAAGAGTGCTACCCAGTTAAGGGATTTGGTAGAAGAGCGGTTAAGATCTTAATTTTGTTAGGAGCCGCCTTGTTAGAGGACTTTCAACATCAACAAAGATGTTACCCGATTAAAGGATTTTTACAAATAACCTATTAGGGTTCACCCTGATAGAGGGATTTCAATATGCTTTCACAATACAAAAGCAATGATCTCAACTTGACACTCTTTGTTTGATTAGATCATACTTGTTGATCTCACCTGGTTTTGCTTGGCTGTTGAATCTTTCTGCCTTTCACCTCTATGACTGTAGCTCTTCTCTCAAAAGATGTCTCTCTTCTGCTTTGTATATTCAACAACACTTTTCTTGCATCCTATGACCTGTATTTATGCAAAAGTTCAACTCAATGAAACTCTTAACTCATAGAACCGCCAGGTTGTAAACACGTCCATAAATCATGTAACAAAGAAAAAGCTTTGCGTTCTGATCTTGAGTTTACCTTGAAACATCCACATGGAAATAAAACCAACTTCTGTTAAAAAGCTAACTTCAATTCAAAATGGTGGATGCTCTGCATATTCTAGTTTTAACTTAAACAACTCCACATTCACCGGTGTGGATAGACATGTTGTTGACCGATATCAATCTTATACCCGGTCCATATCATTAGACTCTTATCCTCGGTTCATTTCCTTTTCTACTTGGTCTACCGGTGCATTCCTCTGTTTAGTCTACCGGTGCATACACTCTGTTATAGTCTACCAGTGCCTATAAACTAATATGAGTGAACTTTCGGTGTACCTATAACAGTGGGAATGGTGTTTGCATCTAATCTTCACTAATGACAACTTAAATTGCTAACAATCTTTCCCTTTTTCATTGGTGGCAAAACCATTACTCACTTACTCATCACAATTAATACCTTGTCCTGTAGACTTCTCTTTCCTCTTGTTGCATACTTCTCCTATTCAAGACTTCCCCTGTTCTGGCGCTTTAGCTCTTTTGTCCTGTATCTCTTTTGAGCTTCTTCCCTTCTGTTCTAATCTCTCTCTTCTTCCCATTGCTTCTTCTTCCCCTTTTTGCCTCCATAGGACAAAGGGTTTAGCTTCACTATTTATTTTACATTTGTAGTTTTGTGAAGATATCCTTGTATATTGTCTTTGCTAAGTGAAGAAATGGGTTCCATTGACCGGTTACATATTCAATGTTCTTCTGTGTTGCTTTTAGAGAGACAATAATGTTCTCCATGTCCTCCACTGTCTTGTAGTGTGTAATGTCTCCGTTTTTCAGGCTTTTGGGATTAGCTTGGTTTGGCGACCCTCGCACGCTAATCAGGTGATCAGAGGGGGTCATATGTCAGAGCCAGTGTTGGGATTCCATTCTGGGGATTCAGTTTATCAGGTCTGCTCTTCGTTTGGGTCAATTCAGTCGACTTACTATTTTTAGTAAGTGGTATTTTGGGTATGGCCAAGATTAGCAAGGTGTCTGCACGGAGTGTCAGATGTTTCAAGATTGAGCTTCAGGAAATTTCCAGTTTGAGAGACTTACTATTTATAGTAAGTCTATTTTTAGCAGCTGGTTATTTTTGGCAGTGGGTTATTTCCAGCAGGGCAGTTGGCGTTTGGGCTCTGGTGTCGAAAATGAGTTGGTTTCAGTTAGCAGAATTCAGTGGCTTTGTTTTTAAAGATATCGTTATTAAATTAAAGTATTTTAATTTAATGACTTAAGTACTTTATAACTTTATTGTTATAAAGTGAAATTATCATTTAAAAGCCTTTTATATTAAAAAAGCGAAATTGTGCTTTTTTTGAAAAAGCTATAAGTACAACTCGAAAAAGCACTTTCATTTACCCATTGTTGATTTGATAAATTGTTTATGTGAGAATTCTGCTTGGCTTAGAAAAGCTAGGGTTTCTGGAGATTGGTCTTCATTTTTGGAGAGAGTTCTTCTGAGTTTTATGAGCTTGGTCTTCTTCCAGGAGAGAGCTCGTTCTGATCTTGAATTAAATCCAGTGTTGTTGTATACTGGTTTTGGTGAAGTCATTCTACAGGCGAATTGATTGCTTCTCAAAGATTTCGAAAATGATTTGTTGAGGTTCTGAAAATTAATTGGGAATTGTGTTGTGGTTCTAAATAGGGTATTGGTTACGAATTTACTGAAGTGGTGATTGAATTTGCAAAATCGAGCGTCTTACTTTGGTCTTCTGGCTGCATTTTAACCTGGGAAGGAATTTCGGGTGATGTTAGTCTGCTGCACTATTTATTGGAGCCTTTTGTTCTTGAGACTTGGCGTGAGACCTGGGAGGTTTCCACAACTCCCACTACAGCCCACGTGACTGTTGTAGGTGCAATGATTCAATTGCAAGGCCTTGCGTGTGGTTTTAAATAGTCACGCCTTGCTTAATTCTACCACGTGACTGTTGTTGAAGTACCTTTAAGTTGGTAGATAATGTGACCTTTATTTCCTCAACCTCTTTTTGGAGAATTTCTATTCTCTTCTTCACATAGTGATCAATGGCTACTGTCTCTGGATCAGTGAGATCTTCTTTGATTGCTTGTGCCAAAATCTCCAATTGATCAATTACAGGTTCATCTTCATCAATGTCAGCATCCGGTACAAAATTGCTCAGGATGTTCTTGACACTTATTAGGACCATGTCCTGTTTCCTTTTTGTCAGCTCCTTTAATTGCCTAGTTGACATTTTGCTTATGTCAACTATGGTCTCGCTAACCTTGCTCTTCTTTGCTTCTGTGTCTGTTGCAAAGGATAACTTCCTTTTGGATGAGGACGAGCTTGGAACATCTACCTATTCCTTTTGTCTTGGCTCCTGTACCGGTTGTTCTTGTGCAGGTAACTCATGTTCCTCTTCATTTTGTTGTTCTTGTTTTTCTTCATTTTCTAGTTGGACCATCTTTTCCGGTTGTGCCAGTTCTATTGGTAGGACTTCTGCTGCTGGCCTTTCTTCCTTTGTCTGTACTTCCCCTTCTGGTTGTACTTCTACTTCTGGTTGAGCATCCTCTTCTTGTTGCAATTGCTCTTCTGGTGGGACTACTTCCTTGTGCTGCTCTTCAGCTATATGTAAATTACCCACAGCAATTTCTTCTTCACCATCTGTAGTGTTGGCAGTAGTCATCTTGACCGATGACTCTCTTGGTATTTGTTCACTTGATGTGAACTGTTCCTTAGGAACTTCTTGTTCACCGGTTGTAGATTCTTCACGAGCAATGAATTGAATCGGTGGTTCCTGTTCTATCCTAGGTTCTTCATGTGGACCTGTTTCCTTCAGAGCACTGAAATCATATTGTTGCCAGAAATCTAGTGTCTCTTTGTAGACTTCATTTTCATAACCATTTATTATCTTGGCAATCCTATTTCTAGTATCCAGATTCATTGATGCTTCCTCTAATAGAAGTTTGATACTACTTTCACTAAGACCAGGTCTGACCTGTGACAATGTCTCCTTAGAGATTCTAGTATTGGAGCTTAGACCGGTTCTCCATTTTGTCATAAGTCTTGTGTTTAGTTTAGGGGGAAACTTAGACCTATAGTCTCTTGGAGTTCTGTTGTAATCCAAGAAGGTTTCCAACAGTGATGGTGTGAGCCTTACCTTTTTCTGGAGAGACAAGAATGGTTGGGCGAGCCTGATCACTACCTTTATCATCAGTGATGTCGATGATGACCGGTCTCGTAGGATTCTTCTCTTTAACTAGCACTTCTGCTCCTAGTACTCCTTTTCCTTTACCGGTGTCAATGACTAGTGGCTCAGTGGTCCTTTGGCATGCTTCTTCTGCTTGTTGTTGGGTCTGAAGAAGTTTTGTCCATGTTGCCACACCTTCCTCGTGAACCTTCTCAGCTTCTCCAATAAGCATTTGGCCGATCCTTCTTTTAATTAGGAAATTTTGCTTGTGAAGTTCGGCTTGGTGAGTGGCCTCGTCCAAAGTGAGATGGTCTGAACCTCAAGTAGAGGTCGAATCCTCAGCTCCTTTTCTCTATCCATTGAAGCTTTCCATCTTGCTTCAAGAATTTCTTGGAGATTGTCTGGGACAACCTTATGAAGTTCTGTGGGAGAGAGGTTGAATTTGTGAATACAGTGAACTACTGCTTCTATTTTTCTCCTATCTTCTTCTTTGGCCAATTGATATCTTCTGTCGACTGATCCCATTCCACCAGATTCTTTCAATCCTGCCACAAATTCATCAATTGTGGGCTTTCTGGCTCTCGGTGCATGCTCCTTCACCGGTATACCAGATTTCCTCTTTCTGACTAGAGGAACTGTATCTTGAATTTTTGTTTCCTCCTATTCTTCCCCTTGAGTACTAGGTACCGGTTGTGCTCTCTTCCTTTGAGCTTTGGGTTGATCTATCACCAGTTTCTTCTTTGGTGTGGGGGTCCTCTTCACATATACATTCTTGATTGGTGCCCTTTTCTTTAGATTCTCCTGAATCTCTTCAAAGGTCCCAAACCGGTAAGCAAAGAAATCTAGATCAACTTCTTGTAGGGCATCTGCATATGCCTTGGCTGTCTTGGAGGATATCTCGTAACCCAGTTCAGGAGCATACCCGGTTCTTCGTTCCACTACTTGAATGATGCAGTGATCGGTGGAGACCAGAAAACATACATCGTCTTTGTAGGAGTCAACAATGGTTGAGGGAACCCTTTCTCTGGCGTGCATTTGTAGCTGGAATGCCTCTAAGTATTCAGTCATGACTTTACCAAACTGGTTTCCCAGTTGGTTGGCCATATCACTTATCTAGATCATAACTGGCCGGTCGGTTCCCCAAGTCACCTTTTCTATTCCAGGGAAGAAATTAGAATAGTAAAAGTAAAGACATACTAGTAGGGTCTCATACTTTAGGGATTTCTTCTTGAGGATACCTAGCTTCTTCAAATTCTCAAATATCTATCCTCGAAGCATTGAGCAAATATCGTACTGGGCATTGTCATGCATTATCCGATGAGCGACATGAATGGCTCCTCCCAGTATGCTATTCAGGTTACTAGATTGATAGATTTTGTAACCTATCACTGCAGATGCGAACCGAACTCCTTCATCTTCAATGTCGTTGATGGTCATTAGTTGACTATCAGATTTTGACTTGGTCAGTTTGGTGACTACGACATTGGAGATGGTTCTTAGAGTGAGTGCTTCCCCTTTGTCACTATATCCGGTCACTCTATGCAGGTCCTCCTTGGTGATTTGATTGCATGCTCCTTTTGCGAGCCAAAATCCAAGTTTATGTACACGACTGAGAACCAATCGAATCCAGTCAAGTTGGAAGACGATCAGGTAACAGACTCCGTTGATTAGCCCAGACGACACCAGCATTGCGTATTTGTCTGGAAGCTTTCCGTCTACGCACAGCGAGAGGTACTCACTTTGGATGAAGGTCTCACCCAGTTCTTCTTGCTTGGCGTGAATGAAGGCCGTGACATCTTCAATTATGAGGACTTCATTTGGCACAGAAGATAGCGCACTAGCCATATCGTTTTCCCTGTTCTGAGCCGCCATAATGTCATAGCCAGGTCAGTCGACTTGATTGCCTTTGATTAGCTTGACAACGGAGGATGATGATGCCATTTCTTATCAATCGGTTTACACAGAAAGTAGTTTGATCGGTCTTACAGAGAATATCTTATGATGATCAAAGCACGAGAAAATTACTAAAGCATAAGAAATTGTTAATCACAAATCGCAAAGTAAAAGAAAATGAGTAATTCTCCTTTCTTTATATAGAGTTAGGGCATAATGGTAATTACCAAACAGTAACTTTTGGTTAACGACTATAGCATTAATTACCTTACCTTTCTTTCCTTTTTCGCCAACCGGTATTCAAGCTTTTTCCTTTTGAACAAACCTCGGTTGATCAACACTTACCTGTCTGGTTATAATTCCTAACTAAGTGAGTTTGTTACTCACTAGTCCTACCGGGAACAATAGTTGGGCTACCAGTTCCCTCTAAGCCTTTCAGGCTTAGTTTACTAAAGAGATATCACCATCACCAGACGATGATCTTCCCTTCGTCTTCTCCTCAGCGGAGCTCTTTGATTCGTTCTTGAACCAAATCTTCTTGACTTCTTTCTCGGTCTCTTTTCCTCTGTTGTTCTTCTCATTGGAAGACGAAGTCTTCACCACCGGTTTGACCAATCCTTTTCTTTTGTTCACTGACCGGTTCCTACAATCTTTGGCTAGGTGTCCAACTTTGTTGCAGGTGTAACAGACTATCTCGGTTGCCTTCCATGGATTTACCCTTCTCTTGTTGGGTGATTTACACTAGGAGTCATTATGATGCATGCCACAGTTAGCACAGTTGGTGGTGCTCCAGTTCTTGTTTCTTTTGGGGAATATCGGTCTCGGTGGGAATTTGAATGCCATTGTTTTGGGTTTGCATTCATCAGTTTTGTGTCGAAACTTGTTGCATGCATAGCAATAGCCTTTGAAGCTTACCTTGCTTCCACTAGACGCACTCGTGGGGCAAGACCAGCATTCAGTGGTCTTGTGGCCATACTTGCAACAATTTTTGCAGTAATTGTTAGTTGGCTTTATCGGTGCATTTCTGCAATTACTTGTTTTATGGCCCGGTTTCCCACAGTGATTGCAAGAAGTGTTGAAGGTCTTTTTACCTTTTTGTTCTACCAGTTTCTTCTTTTCCTTCTTGCTTTTGTTGGCTTCAGAGGACTCACTGATTTCCTTGGTGTCTTGTCTGGTGAACCCAAGTCCTGTGGGATCTCTGTGCTTTCTTTGAGCTTTGAGTTGGTCATCAAGCTTGACCGAGCTTCGTTGTATCTTTTGAGGATTTCATTCCTTTCTTCGAGTTCTTTCATCTGTTCCTTCAGTTGATACAGCTCAATTGCCAACCTCTTGCATGCATCATCTTTATCATGCCAAATCTTTTGCATGTTGGCATTTTCTTGAGTGACTATTTGCATGTCTTCTTGAAGTTGCAGAATGACAAGATCACTTTCCCTTACAGCTTCTTCAACCAGATTTCTTGTTCTCTCACAGGCTGTTAATGACTTAACTGCAGTGTTTCTTTCATCTTTAGATTTCCTCTTTTTCTCAATCAATTAAGTCATTCTTAGGGCATTATCTTCCTAATCCCTTTTTAGGTTGGAGATGTGATCGGTTAGGATCTGGTTTCTCTCCATGAGCTCAGAGACTGCCTCCTCAGCTTCATCTGATCCACTTTGCCCAGAGAGTTTATCAATTGTTTCATTGCTCTCACTCAACTACAGAGCCAACTCCTTTCTTTTAGCAAGGGATCTTCTCAGCCTATTTTCAAGAGAGGCAATGATGTCATTGGCTTCGTCAAGCTGCTTCTGATACCTGTAACCCTCCATGATCTTTTTCTCAAGTGGTTAAGCTTTATATCTAAGAGAATTGAGCTTTGATACCAATTGTTATTCCTAACCGGTTACTGAGAGGGGAGGTGAATCAGTAAATACTATTTCTATTTCCAATTAAAACTTGTATAAAGATTCTTGCAAGATAAACAGAATGTAAATAACCATTCACAAACAGAAATAGAAATACTCAGATCAACACATCATATATACGTGGAAACCCTCGGTTAGAAGGAAAAAACCATGGTGAGACAGAGCTCACAACTTCACTACTGCAATAATAAAGATGCTCTGTTAGGAGCTTACAAAGCACTTGCAAGAGTGCTACTCAGTAAAGGGATTTGGTAGAAGATCGGTTAAGATCTTGACTCTGTCAGGAGCCGCCTTGTCAAAGGACTTTCAACATCAACTAAGATGCTACCCGGTTAAAAGATTTATACAAAGAACCTATTAGGGTTCACCCTGATAGAGGGATTTGAATATGCTTTCACAGTATAAAAGCAATGATCTTAATTGACACTCTGTCTTATTAGATCATACCTGTTGACCTTCCTGTTCTGCCTGACTGTTGATCCTTTCAGCCTTTCACCTTTGTGACCATACCTCTTCTCTTAGAAGATATCTCTCTCCTGCTCTATATATTCAACAACTCTTCTTTTCGTGTCCTATAGCCTGTATTTATAAGAAATTAATCTTATTAAAACCTAACTCATAGAACCTCCAGGCTGTAAACTCATCCATAAATCATGCAGCAAAAAGCTTTGCGAGATGATCTTGAGTTTACCTTGAAACATCTGCGTAGACATAAAACTAACTCATGTTAAAAAGCTAACTCCAGTTCTAGACGATGGATGCTCTGTACAATCCGGTGCGGATTATTATGCTCTTGACCCGTATTAATCTTATACCCGGTTCATCCCTTGTATGCACTATAAGATTGGTACTATGTACTCGGTTAGGTCTACCGGTGCATATCCTTTGTTTAGTCTACCGGTGCCTATAAAGTAATATGAGTGATCTACCGGTGTATGTATACCGGTGGGAATGGTGTTTGCATCTATCTTCACTAATGACAACTTAAATTTGCTAACAGCCTACACTAGTGCACCTGTTGAACATGTTTGTAGTATTATGCAGGGAAAAGATATGGTTAAAGATTGTGACCACCAGTTGGATGTCTTTAGCAATTCATGTAATGAGGAATCATGTGATTTCTTTAGGAGCACCTCACTTATACATAATGCCGATATGGATGACCCTCTTGGTAATACATCCTAGAATAACAATGATGAGAGGCATGCCTTGAAAAGTTAGCTGAAAGTTAGTGACGATGTCATTATTGCAGCTCTTGTTCCCCATGATAGCACTCACCAGGCTATTGATGATCTATGCAGGGAAGCTCAGAGGGATAAAGGACAAGATGGTATAAGGAATTGATCCTATGTTGCAGATTTACAGGGGGTCAAAACAGCATTTGAGGATTGGAAATCAGAATATTTGAGTTTACTTTTAGATCGTGACCACGTGTTACAGATTGTTGGGAAATATGCTGAGTAGTTGAGGGTAAAGGAGGATGAAGTTAATAAGCTCAATAGAGAGCTTAGTGTTACTCAAGGCACTCTGGAACACACACGTATTGCTCTATAGGAAGCAAGAAATCAGATTGTTGTCTCTAGTCAGTACAGGGATCAGGACGACAAGGAAAGGTTTGAATTCTTTCAGGAAGTGATCCAGGAGCTTGATAGCATACAGCAGACTTATGACTTGGATAGCTGTCCCAAAAGATCTTTGGGTCACTCAGAGTTTCTTTATGAGTTAGATGAGGAAAATATTTCCTACTTCCATGATGAGGATAAGAATGGTTGCAGGGTTTGGGACCCAGAGTCGGTTTCTAGAGATGAGTCTTGGTCACCAGATTGGAGTAGCGGGATGAGCTCAGTTGTTGAGCAATTTGGTTTCTACATCAGCTATTAAGGATGGGTAGTTATGTCTTACTGCATGATGGGTGATATGCCTTTCCTTGCACTATCTCTCGCTGATGGAGAGATGTCTCATGTTGGTGAGCATCCCTTGATTCATTCCCCTCTTCATGCAGTTGTGACTCCACTACTTTATTGTACTGATTCATCCAGTGCTTATGGTAATTTTATCACCACATATGTTGGGCATGATGATGACAATTGAGTAGATCTTATTCAGTACGGGGATATTGAGCTTGGTATGAAGATTATGCTTGTTGGTGTGAATTTTTCACACAATGGTTTGCATCGTATGACTCCGGGTATAGAGAGACAACTATGGAATCCTAATGCTGATTCAGGATTTCCAATAGAGTTGGTTAGCGCATCACATGTTGGCCACATTGTACGGGATGCATTTTGTTTTCCATTCAGCCCACCTACGGAGGTCTTTCCTTTCCGATTATTGCATAGGTATGGGATGAGTGATTGGTTGGGTACGCTTCCCTTCTTGCAGGAGGAAGCTTTGTCTCACAGTCGTGGTAGTTTGCCTCTTCAGTACAGTTTCCAATTCGGGCTACAGATCAGAGGGGAAGTGTTATGGCAGTTGGACATTTTTGGTGATTCACTCAGTATGGGCATGGAACGACAGGATAATTCAGTCAGTTGGGGAGATGGATGGCCCTTTTGTTTGTGGGATCCAAGAGGGACATTATCGCAGTTGGTAACTATTCAGGGAGTTGATTGGTATGATGTTTGGTTTCCCCCTTCATCTGACCGTAGTGGTGCTGGTGATTTCAGCTGGAGCGAGGTACTCAATTGGATTGAGGTTTTTCTCATAGATGATGGCAATACAAGGCAGATTGATTCGACTGATCAGACACATGGGGTGATTTGGGATCCTAGCATTAGATTGGGAGGTGTATTGTTGCTGTGTGAATGGCTTCACAGGTCGGGGCATAATGTTTGTTTCAGTTTTACAAGACAGATTGGTGGAGCAACTTCCCTAAGGTTGCTATGGGATCCAGGTATTATGGTCACAACATGCAGATACCGATTGCTTGAGGGCAAGCAATCTTCGGGAAGGGATGATTTGTAATGTCCCCTTTTTGGGGAACATTATTTCGTGTCGTGTCGTTAGCCATTTCATCGTGGTCCGGTGGGCTAATCGTGGCTTGGCAGTGATCAGTGGGATATTTGGCCTAGGTGATTTCAATTTCAAGCCAATCGGAGCAGTTTCCACAAGGTTTCCAGGGTACTTACTATTTATAGTAAGTCGGCAAAGTTCAGTTTTCTTGGCATTTCAATATTGGACTTGGAGCGTCTCACCTAGAGCTTTCTGGCAAGCTATCACGTCATCGTCCGAGTTCGTTTGGTCCTCCGTTTTAATGCCAGAAGATTCCTTACTTTATTTATTATGTCACTTTATAACTTAACGGTTTTATTTATTTAAAAGTGACTTAAAGTGGGAATATGAAGAAACAGAGTAGGGATACTGAAGAGTCACAGCTGCAGCTTTTAAAGAAGGCTTGGAGTCTCATTTGTACGTGCTCAGTTTATGAATTTATTTCTCTTGGAGAATCCAGGAAGCTTCAGCTTTCGGTTCTGAAACCTGAGGACGGAAACCTTCAAGCTTTCTCAATGGATTGGGCGGAAACCCAGTTCATCTCCGGGGCAGATTCACAGCAGAGTTCGCCATTGCATTTACAGGTTCTTGATCATCCAATCTTGTTGTTGCATTTTGTATTTCGGATTGGATTATTGTAGTTTCATTGTTTTGTATTGTTGTATAATACGATAACATTTTCTGAGTTATTTAAATGGAATGTATTGCTGGTTATCTCTGCGAAATCAATATTTTATTGCATGCATGTGTTCGTTTATATTTTTGAGATTTATTTGAGGAGTTCCGGAAAAAAATATCAGTTCGGGTCATTACAGGCTGTGGTTTAATAAGGGTCGGCACCCTTGTTTTGCTGCTAATTAATATCAAAAACATTGTTGGCTTGTTTTCTCATAACTATTTTGTATTTAAGGCTTAGTCAACTTGACTCAAGTTTTGAACACATGGATAGATGAGTAGCACTGGTATTTCAGACATAGTTGATGACTTGGTTTGGCTAACGGTCACTAACTTTCACCTACTTACAAAGTGGACATAACGACAAAAGACATGGATAAAATGGATTCATATTGGAAAATATTGTTATAATACATCTTACCATGTCTATTAAAATGTCACCATTTATGGCATTGTATAGATATGAAGCTCCTAGCTTCATTGACCTCTTATTTTGTGATAGAAGAGTTCTAGGGGCCAAATATTTGTTGCAGCTGAGCCAACATGTCTGAAACCACTGAAAAGCAACCTCCAATATGCATAGAATCAACATTAGTTGTATGCCGATAAGCATAGAGTTGAGCACTCATTTGAGATAAATGATATGATTTATTCAAGGTTGCAGCCCTACACATAGTCTACTATTAAAAAGAGTGGTGCTAAGAAGTTAAGCCATGATTTATGAATTGGAGCTACCAAATGGTAGTAAGGTGCATAATGTATTTCTGGTTTCATGCCTTAAGAAGGCAATGGGTCATAATGTGGTCACTTTTGTTACCTCCATTGGATGAAAAGGGAAAGCTCATTTTGATTCCTAGGGCAGTGATTGTGTAATATCCCCTATTAGGATATCTTGGAATTAAGGGACAATTAACTTGAATTCATTATACTTATTATGAATTACAATACCAATACCACTATAAACTCATGTAATTGACAATATATAGCCAATGATATTTTAAATGACTAATATCAATGTCACTTCCTATCTCTGATTTAGACAATTAGATGTATCTTTAATAAGTTGATCCTGTAAATAAATCTGCACTTAGTGCAATGACCACTATGATCTCTGCTGTACTAGATATGGCAATTTAATATGCAAGATGATCTTCTCTTATAGTTGCTTATTGCAGTTATATTCTAATGCCTGATGTAATCCTTAAATGCATGCAATAAAAGATTATGATATTGCTTAGATCGATGAGGTTGCTGTATTTGATACGAATATCTATTCTTGCAACTGTGGTGGTCTTAGATGGATAATTAATTGCTTGCAACCCTCTTTGTGTCTATAAGGAAAGTGCGTAAAGGAACGTATCTTAAATAGGATAGATAAGAAATAGTTGTAATCTGAATGCCTTCAATGATCCATTTCCATCTCCTTATATATCTTTTATCACCGAATGGTTGCACCTTGAATGACATACCCCTTCTATATTTGCGTCTCTTCCAAGAGAACACATCGTTTCATAGTTCTTACATAATTAACTAATCTGTGTTGCTGATAACTTAATTGCATTGTGCCTCTGACTCAACCATAAGCTCTGATAGTAATAATGTTTGTAGTTTGTCCTTCGTAATCATCGGCGATTAGTAATTGTTGACTACTAACGTTGCATATACAATACTTGCTGCCTTGGGGTAATATTAAACGCATCCTTTTGACCCTTTTGAATAATCGCTGCCTTGTGTTAATATAATCTTGTGCTGCCCCATGCCAATATTAGCAACCTTAATAATGATCGATGGTATTAGTGTTGTTGACCATCTGTTATCTATCGCAATGTTCCATATTAATTCCTATCGACTTCGGCTAAGTCTTGCGATGATTAGGAGTCGATGTTTTTGATAGCACTGCCTTAACAAATCATATCTGAATATTCTTTGTTGTTTGTCCAACATATACAATCGCTGATGTTAAATGTGTATTACTTCTTGCTTTGGAACGTAGTTGTGAGTAGTGACATATCGCATATGTTGTGCCCCATAAATAACTAATATCGCTTATAATCATTCCTTTCGACGCTCCTCTGATTATTCGATCATATAGATAAATACAAGAAGAGTATATAAAATTGTTGCCATCTTCTGCCGTGCCTCATCGATAACCATCATTCTGCATGTTTAATCAATCCCTTTGTAATTATGGTCTAAACGATTCTCGTTCAATAATCACTTCCTGGATGATTCAATACTTATGTGTTGTTGTTTGCTAGTTCACCAGGTGTCAACACAAGCTCATGGATGATTTATCGTGGCATTTGAATGCTCATCTTCTTTATTGTTATTTATTTATTTTATATTTTAATTCTATTATGGTTTAATATTAAATCTTATCACCGGAGGGGGAGGGGATATCACAGATTGATTTTAGAGAGGGCAAGTAGAGAAACAAAAGCGTAAAAAATATCTAGTGAGGTGGAGAAATCTTCTAGTTGAGGATGTTACATGGAAGGGGAGCAAATTTTGGAGTAACCTGATTTCCATTTACTTGGGGACAAGCAATTTTAGGGAGGGAGGATAGTAATGTCCCCTTCTCACACATGAACAAATTTGTGGTCATTAGCTTATTTGATATTTCTCATTTTTCCTCGTAAGCTAGTTGATGCCAAAAAGGGGGAAAAAAAAATCAAATCATTAAGTTGTTAAAAAGTAATATTTAAATTGACAGCTTATTTAATAATTAAAAAATGAAAAAGTGACTTTAATGATGGAACATGCCCAACATCTCCCCTTAAAATTCGTGACATAGGTTAACAACCTCCTATGAGATCCTTAACTGGGATGGCAGCATTTTCTTCAACAAGTACGCCTTTTGGGAAAAATGGCCAGCTCAACTTCCAATAAGTGATATCACAGTGAGGTCGCAGGTCTGAAACCCTTCAATTAATGATGAGGGAGAGATTGTTGGAACATGTCCAACGTCTCCCCTTGGAGTCTTTGACATAGTTTAATAGTCTCCTATGAGATCTTAACTAGGATGGTAGTAGTGTCTTCAACAAGTGCGCCTCTTGGGTAAAACGGGCAGCTTAACTCCCAAAATTTAAGTTCTACAAAAAGGAGGTGTTAGGCTCAAGGGGGAAAAGGTGATCTTTTTGCACACTTTATATGATTTTAAAATATTAAAGTAAATATGTAGCCAAAATAAAATTTAATATTTTATTCACCAAGAAAAGTTATAAAAGGAGCTGTGAAGAAAAAATGGTTACCATTTTTTCACATCTTTTTTTGTTTCGAGGAGATTTAAAAGTTTCTTATTTCTTGAGGACAAAAGCTCTCTAGAAATACCAATTTTGAGGAGGAAAACCTTCATAAATAGATTTGGTGGTTTCATCTTGATGTCATAGTTGTGCTTACAAGTTAAGCTTTTTTAATATGTTACAAAGATTTGCATATTTTTATGTGTTTTAACAAGCTAAAGAGCTCGATTTGTATTTGTATGTTAGTAGGGTTTTGGATTGTTGATGTTATCTGTTGTTTGGAGGTGCTGGAAAGGGGTCATACCTTTTTCATACTTCCCCATTACCACTTCTATAAGGTGTACTTTCATCTGTACCAGATTTTATATCTTTTATCCTTGAAATACCTTTCTTAGCTGGCTTTATAGTCTTCTGTTGTTTTATTCGTTGAGTAATGAAGCTTATGGAGTATCAAGAGGTCATACAATATGGACTAGGATGTACCCTGACTAAAGGAGCATGTGAAGTTGGAAAATGAATCACTACCTTTTTTCCTTGGTGTTTGAGGTGGCTTGGAGGCCCCTCGGTTAGGTGGTATTACACTTTGAACTTCTGTGTTGAATTTAGTACCTATTAAAACACTTTTGGTGGGTTCATACAACAGCAATACCTATTTTACAAACAACGAAGTACTAAGTTACAGACCTGTTCATGTCTAATTTTCATTATCAGTTTGGTACAGTAATTTTTGGTGTGTTCTGGGTGTATTTAGAGGAGGTCTGGGGGTGTGTTCCAATAGTTAATTTGGTGGTATTGGTGTGCTTCTGGACAGTGGTTTATGTGTGCTGGCAATATGATACAGTTTAGTTTGAGCAGTATTATTAGTAGAATAGAGTGCTATCAGACCTACAACCAATTTCTTGCATCATCTATTTGAGGTACATTAAAATTGGATTAATGAATTAATGTTGTGGGAATGATATTCCAAGTTCTTTGGGCCTGGGGCCTGGTTCAATTGGCAAAAGCGTACTATGGTAGGCAGAAGGTCACAAGTCCAGCCTCCCTTTATCTCATGTGGCATTGGAGGGCGTGTCGTGCTAGGATCACTAGTCATGTTAAAAAGTTTATTCAGCGCGCTACAATTTATAGGGAAGGGGGGCTTCCAAATTCTCAGTAAAAAAAAGATATTCCAAGTTTTAAACCATTTCATGTGTTTGCAGTAGTTCATTGCTGTCTCATAATGCATTTTGTATGTACTTTGTAAACCCCAGATGTTAGTACCGTCAAAGGCTATTATATAATTGTATATTCACTTTTGTAAGTTGGATGGTTTACTGAAAACAGTTATAGCATATTTTATTCAGTCTATTTTGACATGAACAAGATGGCACTATTGAGCATTTTGGTCTAATTCAAGCTTAGAAATCTTTCTAGTGGCTTGCATTACATACATATATTCCCCCAAAGAGTTGTTGATAGGTAGGCTTTGCTGCTTATATGTCATATTACACAATATGCCGAAGAAGTTTTTTATTAGGTTGGATTTGCCACCTATGTATTCTTGTTGGCTTGCTGCCATTACACAATATGTCGAAGAAGTTTTTGATTAGGTTGGATTTGCCACCTATGTATTCTTGTTGCCTTGCTGCCATTTCATATGTAATTGCATTCATCTAGATTAGTCATGTGGTTGGAAGCACCGTATGCTCTCACATTTCCAAGATCTAGGTGATTGGAAAGGTTGAAGGTTGCCTTTTCATATTGCAAAAATAAATAAAATATGGTGGGTTGTTATAGAAACAAGGCAATCACTATGCAAAAAGCTTGGACTAATGGTATATGGCATCCACTAAGAATAAGAGGGGTTTCCCACCTGAGTGTCAGTGCAAACAAGCCCTTTCGTGGGCATGTGGTTGCTAGCCCACCATCTAGCTTAGGTACACATTTGCTAACACAATGGTGGAACGTCTATTGAGGTTTAGCCAACATATTAGGTTTTCGTCTAATAAGGACATTCTGTAATCTGTTTCATAGAGCCCAACCTCAAGACCTCAGCTTTGATACCAAGCAAAGCAACCACTATGCCAAAAATATTAAACTTGTGATGAATGGCACTCATTGGCACTAAGGCGAGTTTTCGTCCCTCTAAAGTGCCAACACCTTCATGGATACATGGTTGTTGGACCCACCATTGGCTTTCGTCCAGCTGGAACATTATAATAAATTTTCCCATAAGAGAGGCACTCTTGTTATTTGTGCCAATAAAGGTCAGCACCACTAGATCTACTGATGATATTTTGGTTGAATTTATACACATTACATCATAGCCCATGGGCATGTTATATTGCCTGTCTTGAATATTCTTATATAGTAGTGCTCAAAATGCAAAATGACAATAGTACCAAAACAATAATAAGAATAGCAAATATGTCATAAAATAACATAGAATATAAGGAAGCATTTTAGGATCTCATCTACAAAATATTATTAAACAAAAATGATAATATGGGAAAATAAAAGAAAGAAAGAAACGCAGTTCGAAAAAATAGCACAACAATGTAAATATGCTTAAATATGCTTATATTGATGAACTGTAACAAGTATCCTAGATATCATAGGCCTCTTCAAGGGGGCGATGCTTTAAGAGCAAAGTCTATTATAAAATATGATTCCAAAGTCCAAAGTGATATTCTTTTGATTACAAGGAATGACTTATAAGCTACAGCCAATGTGGATAAACCTATCCACTTAATATAAATTCATTCTATTTGATTCATGTGATGACATGTGGAATAAATCCACAAAATGTATTATGAACTAAATTAGATTATTAAAATACTTAGAATAATACAATTTGGGTCATTGAATGACCAGATTCCTTTTGAGCTTTAAATAAGTTTCCACAAAGGGCCAGAAAAGTTGCTTCAAAATGTTTCCGTGCAACATGTAAAATCAGCAAAGAACTTGTGGTAAAACAACTGATTGATATTTTTTTTTAAATTGAGATTTTGACAAGACCATATGATCCACTATCAGTCTGAAAGATGTGCTAGGATTGTGGATTGATTTCTTCATTTAAATTTTAGAGCCTAGACAACTTTAGTAAAGGTAATGTGATGCCAAGTGACCGCACCATAGGAAACAATAATTAATACAATTATCCATTATAAATTATCCTTTATAACAAATAGTCGGAAGCCATATAAGATTAAAAATAATGAAGGGATATGTCATCATCACTATAAATCTCAATGGTATGGCTGTACATCATCTAGATCACAAAAGGAAAAGGATTTGCTTGAAATCGATTCTTAGTGATCACCGACAAGAATTATCTGGCAATATGAACATTCAATCTAAATGTTAGTAAAATCTACTTCATAGCCCATAGAGGGAGGGTTGAGTGCAAAGTTGATCAAACTATATGCTAAAAAAATTACTTATATCCTTTTTAAGAATAATCTTTTACATATAAGTGAGCTTTTCTAAGAAAAAGAAAATCCATCAATTAATTTTGATATTGTTTGATATTGGCCTTGTAGGTACTGGGAGAAAACCCTGCACATGTAAAAGCTTTATATCGACGTGGCTTTGCTTATATGGAATGTGGAGATTTTGATGAAGCGCGCAAAGATTTTAACATGGTAGTTCAGTTCAAAAACAATGTTTACATATACAAAATCAATTTATTGTTTGTTTATGGTAGATATGTAGACAAATTTTGAAGGCTAACAATTTTTTTAACATTCAAAGCAAGGAGTAGTTTGACTCATCACTAATTTTGTTAATTTCCATTTATTCTCTCAGATTGTAAACATTGACAAATCTTCAGAGCCTGATGCAACTGCTGCCTTAAATAAACTTAGGCAGAAGGAACAGGTATCCTAGTCTTCTCAATTACATGTTCTAAATGGCATACTCCTGTGCTTCATCAATATAGAATTTATGCGTGAGATTTTCTGCAGGAAGTAGAAGAACAGCAAAGAAAGCAATTCAAGGGTCTTTTTGATAAAAAGCCAGGGGAAATTTCCAAGGAAGGGGACAATGATCAAGAGCAACAGCAGGCTTCTATTCAGAATTCTAAAGATATCGCTGCTGAAAAATCAGATGAATTGGAAAGCCATGAACCTCAACAATCACCTCATTTTCAATATCAATTTGCAAAGCAGGATACTTTCACAAGGTTTTGGACTCATGGTAGAAACATTATGAGACGTGTAGGATTATCAAAATGCACTATTCTATGAAATATTTATTTACACTGTTCAGATACAGGAAAATAAAAGTATTTGTGGCTTAACACGTAATTGAATTTGGTGCCCTGTGGTGAGAAACATGCACCTGGATTAAAGAATTATTTTTCTATGTACACATGCATGTGATAACATAATCATTCAGATTTGGATCATCTCTGTTTAGGCCCAAATCTCATATAAGTAAATCAAGTTCGAGCCTAAAATATAAAGTTGAATTTCAAGAAATAACTATAGTTTTTTTAAAGAACTTTCATAGCTTCCCATGCTCCTTAATTAGAAGGATATAATTTTATTTATAATGTGTTTGCCTTCTTTCTTCATATATCCCACTATGAGCAAATATGAACAAAGGTGAAGTCTATCTATTATTTTCGCTCTACTAATTGTTTGGCTTTATGTTTGACACCTTTAATAAGACTTTTTGCAAAACACTAGTTTCAAGTCATATAACTTTGAAAGATCCATCAAACATAGAAATATTCAATATATGTGTCATCATATCTACCTCAAGTGATTAACTCTCCTCCAAGGAACCAAGCTCTAATACCATTTGTTGAACATGTTGAATAACTAAGAGGGTGGTAAATCGGTTATTCACAAATAATTGTCTTCACCTATGTTAATCCGGTAAATACTTAACCAATTAGAAACATATAACGAATGGCACAAAAACCATCAATACAATGAAAACCAAAATTTGCATGGAAACCCAAACTGGGAAAAACCACGAAGAAGCTAATTCTCATGAAATGAACATAGATTAAGGTGACACTAGTTAAGGTGATTTTTAAAAGGGCTCAGTATTGTTTGGATCACTGTTGGTTGGACTAACTACCAATAAATAAGAAAGGCTAACTACCAATACAAATAGGCTTATTGCCAGAATATAAGAAATGAAAATTGAATCCACCACTGAAGCCACTGTCCTTGATTCTCAACAATATAGAAATGATATAACAGTCTGCTACCAATTACATTAAATCACATAAACATCAACATAGATCTTCTCTTATCAGATATGCATTCACTTCACATATTCTCACATACGAGCACCACACCAATAACTAAGATTATTGCTCTTCTTATACTACTTCACGCCAACAACCAATTTGGCCTAAACTAATTCGAAATAGGTCACACCAAAGCATTCCTACGGTGATAAGGAATGAGATGTGGACCACTTTTCTCAATACAACATGCCTCATGCACATCAACATGCTACACTATCTGCAAGATCTTTGCTACCAATGGATCTGATCTACACGTTACATAGTAACTGCTAGGACTGAAGCATAATGAGCATGCTCCAAATAGGATTGAGCCAAAAAAAAAATTCCACAATATGTTGAACACTAAATAGAACCAGCATTGACATGGATAAGGAAAAATATTTAAAGTGTATCCTTATGTACAAACTTCTATCAATACACCACTAAACCACATTTAAACCTCTTCTATGCAATGGATATGTTGATATCAATGACAACCATTAGAGACAACAATAATAATAGAATCAACCTTACATACTAACAATGTCCTATAGAATTCCCTATACAAAATATATCTCCAAAACAAACCGTAGATCCTATGCCCATTCTATTACAAAACTAGCCTATCGAAGCATATAGATCGATGTTTACTTTCATAAAATTGTAACCAAAAATTTTTACCAGTAAACTATGGACAACTAGACCTTAAAGTTTCCTTTCTTTTCCCATTGCTTCATTTACCCAATAATCCTCAAGATTGAAGCACCTCTTTTCCTTTCTTCTTGGCACGTCTCTCTTCTCTAGCTTCCATTTCCTACTTTTTCTTCTCCATCTCCCGTGCACTCAAATGGTCCTTCAGTAGCTCCCACATGGCTTATGCTTCATCTCACCTCTCCAACTTTTTGGAAGTGGTGCTCCAAACTACAAATGGTTGGAGATCCTACGTGTTCTCACTCACCAACTAATAGTTGTGTTTATTGGCTCTAAAACCATTCCCTAGTTATGCTACTTCCACCATTGGAGTGAAACCCCCAAACCATTCTAGTTGAACACATGCTTTCATCACCCAAACTACCTCTTATTTAGTTCCAAGCTCTAGTGGTCATGCAAGCACAATAGATGCAATATCTATGTTTTTCCTATATATATGTTTAGCATTCAAAAATTCTTCACCAAGCAGCATCTCAATTATTTGCAAAAATTAAGGGTGATCAAGCATGAAAATAATATACATTCTCTTTATGTAAATCTTCCCTAGGAAGTGTTAGGAATGGGAACACTGAGAGGGGGGGTGAATCAGTGTTCTATATATTATTACTTTTTCCAAACTCTTGAATCTTAAGTTTATTTCTTAAGTACTGAACTGAATATTAATGCAAGATATGCAACCATAACACATAACACACAATATGATTACGCGGAAACTCAAATAGGTAAAAACCTCGGTGGGAATTGACACCCACTAAAAACTGCACTAGTGTTTTGTTATCCTTGTTAGAAGATCTTGCAACCCTGTTAGGAGTTGTTCTTTACAATGCTTTTAGTACAGAGACCTGGTCAAAGGTCAGACCCTGTTAGGAGTCTTTTACAATAACCCTATTAGGGGTGGGGACACACTGTCCTAGACCTCACTGCTCAAGTGGTGAAGGCTATAACATTATGGATCTCAAATACACACTATATCTGCAAGGTGAACTGTTGTTGTGACACTACTTGTCTGATCAGTTCTTTTTGTGCGTTGATGCTTTAGCCTCTTGTAAAGCTCTATGACATTCTATCTGCTCTTCGCATACTTCTGCTCTGCTTCTATCAACTCTTTTTCACATCTCATACATAATTACAAGGGCGCATGTCTCATTTATATGTGCATACAAAAACTCTTCATCAAGTTGGCCTATAACTAATTACATACAACGCTTACAATTGAATTGGCTCAAGCGTGTTTACATATAACCATATTAACATGTCTATGACCTAAATACAATAGGCGCATAGCCTTTACAAAATAATATTACAAGCGCTTATCAAAATACAAACAGTCGGCCCTACGCTCTGTTCTGTTCTACCGCTTACTGATTGTGGCTCTTCAACTGGCTGTATCTTCATCATACTGACTCATCTGATCATGCGCTCTTAAACTAAGCATGACTACATACTAACAAGCTTATATTCAAGGGCCCATGTCATAACTCTGTCATACGCACGTGCACTGATGCTCTGTTCACCTGTGCTCTGCTAACTGTCTAGTCTCCCATACTTAGCCAAATTTTGATGTTCTAATCGCTTGCACTGACTCCATAGTATCATATGACTTTGTTGCCATAATGACAACACTGAATCATAGTCATATACATCAGTATAGTCAACTTGCCAACAATTTACCCCTTTGTCATTAATGGCAACAAAGGAATATGGCCAAGTTACTAACTGTATCCTTGTACAAAATTTTCTAATACATACTCTAACTTATATCTCCCCTTTACATTATATACAAAACTCCATATTCTGTCTTCTATATTCTATACTCCCCCTTTGACATTAATGACAAAGGTGCCCAAAAAATATATCCACAAGTACTTACATAGTTAATACATCTAGGTAGGCTATCTGAAGGTTTGCAATCTCATTCTTCCAAAACTTCTTCAATGTGTCTATTGTCTGGAGATGGGCGCACAAAGCATATGTCAACTTCTCCATCTTCTCCAAATCTGGACTATGACCTTGATCATATGTCACCATAGTGGCATCAATCTCCTTGATGTTATGGTTCAGTACATCTAATGAGGGCGCAAGAGCATTTCTTAGTTGTGTTTGCCTTGCCCTTATCTTGGACATTTCTTTCTCTGCCTTATATATTTTGTCAACTTGTCCTTGGTACACATTGTTACACATATTTACATTAGAGGAAGGATCTTCTACTGATTTCCTCACTGCGTCCATCATAGCTTCTACTTCCTGGATTTTCTTGTAGAGATTTGCAGTTAGCTTATCTTGGTTCATGCAATTTGCTATGATTTTCCTTCCTTTTACTGCAATTTCTTTCAATGAAGCTTGACCAACCTTCAAAGAGTTAAGGTCAAGTGCAAAATTTGCAGTTAGCTCATTCAACCTCTTTTTGAGATACTTCCCTTCTGCTACCTTAGTTGTTGATTCTTCTAGGCTAGAAAAGTTTTCTTTGAAGCTTGTCAGGATGGTACTGACATCATCCATAGAATGCACTTTTGTTACCTTCTTCTCTGCTGGCAGTAGGCTGTTTAAGATATTTACTGACTCAACAAAAAAAGGATTTCTCATCACTTGTTTCTCCTTGGCTTTCTCCATAGCAAGAACACTGATCTTGATCAAGTCTTCTTCTCCCCATGAGTCCAAGCTTGTAGTGTCAGGGGTCAAACTTGACAACAATGATGCTGATGGCATAGGAGTGATAGGTGTGTTGTCTATCACTTTTGTCTTTATCCTTATAGGTAATTCAACAGAGGGTTCATTTGTTGATTCCTTTTCTTTCTCCTCTTCTTCTTCTTTCTCCTTTTCTTTTTCTTTTTCTTCTTCTTCTTATTTTCCTGTTAGATCCTCAATCAACACTTCTTCTTATTGCTTAGGTGAATTATCACCACAAAGTATTTCTACCTCTTGTGTACTCACAAAGGCTTCCTCAAATTTGTCTAAGTCTTTGTCAGTGGACACGATTGATATCTTCACATTATCAATCATTATTGTGTCATCTTCTTGTGTTCCGGCGAGTATGGGTGTAGACTTTATCTCATCTGTAGACACTGTCACTTAGGGTATTGAATCTCGCAGACCTGTTACTAGTGCATTTTTTATCTATGACTCCTTGGTTTGCTTAGAGGGAACTTGAGTTGTGGGCACAGTAGGTGGATACATGTGCATGTTCAAGAACACTTTCTCAAATGTTTTCTCAGTCTCTTTTGCTACCAACTCATAGTCCTTATCCATTATCTGTAGAGTTCTCAATTTTGTTCTTAGGTGTGGCTTCACCAGATCCAACAGTAGTGTTTTCTCTTTTATTGAGCATACAGGGAGGCTTTCATCTAATATCTTTTCCCTTCTTATGAGGTCCTCCTCAATAGCCCGTCTCTTCAAAAATTCTAGGATGTTCCATACTTTGTCCGGAATGATTGTTTCAAGTTCCAAGACTGTCTTCTTGAACTTAATCATATGTTTTATTATCATACCATGGATCTCTAACTTATCAATCTCATTGTACATATCATAAAATTTCCCTATCTGATCAGTTCTTCCTTCATCAACTATCCTGGTTTTCAATACTTGAAGACTCGGTCTGAAACTTGCCTTAGGAGGTGCTTGAGTGTTCCTTCTTAGATTTCTGGTTGTCCTAGAGGATGGATGGCTTGCGCCGGTCTCCTTCTTCCTCTTTGGCATCTTTCTGTATTTAGGAGGTGATGTGGATTCTACATCAACTGTAGCTGAGGGCGCAGGGGTGATATGATCTGTCTTCTTCTCCTTTTCTTTTGGATCATTAGTTTTCTCAATTTTTACTTTCTTCATCTTAGGATCATTAATCTTGGCTTCCTGAATGGATGCGCTCTCAATTTGCATAGCTATCTTTGCTTCCCTAGCTTTATCCAGGTCTTCTTGGGTCACACCATGGATCTTCAAAATCTCAGAGGTGATTTTGGTGGCTTTCCTCTTGGTTGCAACACTATTTAGTACTGCATGAACCTGTCTGGTCTTTTCCTCATATGTTCCCCATCTAGGCTCATTGGGATCTTTGGGCATTGACAGTAGGACTTGTGCATAGGCTTCCAAAACTTGCTCCTCCACTTCATAGCCAAGTGGATGAATCCACTTAGTTCTAGGCTCAACAGCCTCCATACAAGTAATGTATGTTTCCACCATAAAGAAAATACTATCCTTGTATTTCTCAACAATTCTTTCAGGTATCCTATACCTCATCTGCGTTTTTATCCTGAATGTTTTTAACTCTAACTCCATATAATCCTTTAGTGTACTCTCAAATGATGCCTTAATAGATATTTGTGGCATTGTAGGTAAACTTTTGTCTAGGTATAAGTTTGCTACTTTCCCAACTATATGAAAGTACATATAGATTATCAAAAACCCAAACCTAAATATCTTGGTCTTGTCATGCTTGATTGCCCTTATGTTATCTATCAACTGTGTGTGCAAGATATCACACAAGTTGAATTCACCATCTTCTCTCACCAATCTAATGGCTGCAAGAATAGTGGCTATGAACACACTATTGACCCTGTTTGCATGTTGAAATCTATATCCAAGTATCATAGACATCAATTTGATGTCTTTCTTCTCAATCGTCTCTATGGTCATGTCGCACCTATCACTACGGGATTTACAGGCATGTTCAACTAATTCTCTGACATCCTTGCCAGTGGGAAGGATGGCGCCAGTCTTTGGTAATCCAATCATTTCATGGATTAGGTCTGAGGTGATGCGAACTGGTACTTCACCTATCCAGAATAGGTCATCATGAATTCTGCTCAATAGGATCTTGATCCATTCGGATTCATAGAACTCATAAGCTATAGCATACTCTATAATGGGGTTGCCTTCCAACTGCGTGAACTTATCAGTGAATGTCTTATCTAGATTCATCATGGTTTCCATATGTGCCCTGATTCTATCCAGTCCTACTGGTTCCTTTTTGCAATAGATGTATGTGCGTATGTCTTCTATGTGCATAATGCCCATTTGGGTTCTAGAAAAGGCTCCTTCTAGGTCATCTAGGGTGGACTTGAAGGGATGCCTCTTAAACACATCTTTTTCTTTCAGCAACATCAAATACAACAGGTGTAGCCATGACTTACTTGAATTATTTCTTCACAGAGGTTTCCAAGGGTTTCCGAAATTGTTGCGTCTGAACTAGGGCTTCTTATCTCAATTGCTTGATCTTCTGTGCTCTCCCAATGCTCAACTTAGAATGCAATGTGTGAATAATGAATCTTTGATGGCTATAAAGCAACTTTTCCACCATTAATGCTTGTTGCGTAAACACAGAATGCAAGTGTGAATTTCATTCTTCTTCTCTACTATCAATCAGGCAGTGTGCTCTTGCATACTTCATCACATAGTCTCCAAATGATTGTAGTCCAAGGCGCATACTCTGAGGGTGAGTATACCAACCGCGCAGGGGTCTAGAGATGGTCTAGCTCCCCCTATGACCATGAAGGTCATTTAACCATAAATAGGAGGTGCGTCCATTGCAGATGCATCCTCAACTATTCCACCAAAATTATCTGACTTTTCTTCCTCCCAAATCAAGCTCGCATTTTCTGAAGCTTTCACAAACTTGACTTCTCCTACTTCTTCCAAAATTGATCCTTCTGACTTTTTAGGGCTTTCCTGTCTTTGCGCCCTTGTTCTGCAGAACCTAGAGATGTGTCCAGCCTTATTGCATGAGTGACAAATGATTGGAGGCCTGATATTCCTTGGCGCATTCAAGTGAGTTACCATACTGCACTATCTGGCTGTGTGACCAACATAATTGCATATCTGACATATAATGTTCTGAGATTTTCTTACATTCTATTGTGGATGACTTCTCTAATTTTGCTGATTTTGATTTGATCTACAATTCATAACTCTATGACCAAACTTATTGCATGAATAATAGTAACCATTGAAAGGTCTTACCTCTTTACAATTTCTTGCTATGTGACCATGCTTGTTACAGGCATAACAAGTCTTATTTACTGGCTTGTGTTCATCCTTAGATGGTTCAACTTTAGCTACTGTATGATTTCTTGCATTCTTAGCTTATAAAGATTCTTCTAATGCTTTCTTTCTTGCTTGCATGTCATTGATTTGGTTTTGTGCTTCATTGTATCCAATACCGCTAGTGTCTCCTTTAATCTTCTGTGCATACAATTGTGACTTTATAAGATCCTTACTTGTGTGCACCTTGTCAATATGATTCTTTGTTTTAGTTAATTTAGATTCTATCTGCTTCTTGATGTTTTCCAACTCCAGGATTTTCATGTTTGCTTGCCTTAGTTCTTCATCCAACTGCTTGTTTTCTTTGATTTGTTCTTCATAGACTTCTTGATTGTTAAGTAGATTTTCATCTAATTCTTTAATCTGATCCTTCAGAGATGTGTTTTCTTCATTCATCTTTTTGATCATTATCCCTAAGCCACTTGTAGAACAATCTTTCAAGTCCTTTCTTAATTTCTTGATGATTACTTGAGAACTACTAACCTTGTCTTTCAGTTCTTCAATTTCTTTCTCAGATCTGTCAAGGTCTTCAAGAGCTTCTTTAAGATTCTTCTTTAGATGTTTCACTTCTTCCGAACCCATGATCTCCTCAAGTGGTTAAACTTGTGTTCAGAGGACCAAAGCTCTGATACCAATTGTTAGGAATGGGAACACTGCACTAATACATTTGGGGTCATTTTGCGACGGCTATGTGTCGCAATTGCGACAGCTATGTGTCGCAATAGCAACACCCATAGACGTCGCTGTTTTTTAGTCGCAAATTGCGATGTCTATGCGTAGCCGTCGCAATTGCGACACATATCCGTTGCAATGTGACTAAGATTTAAGAAGCGGCATGGCCGTCGCCCCCCCGTCGCATGGCTTCGGAGGGCCGTCGCAATCGCGACGGACCTCCCAAGCAATTGCGACGGGCGCCTGCATCGCATTGCGACGGGTTTCCGTCGCAATTGCGATGCCCGTGGGTGGATTAAAAAAATTAATTAATTTAATACATTGCTAATGAACCACATTAATGCTTTTTTCTTTCAACAAATGAGGACAGCCACTGTAAAGACAACATGATAATGTACACTCACTGTAAGGACAGTCACAAATGAGGACATCTCACAGTGACTGTCCCTAGTGTAATTGCCACTTGAATGTATTGCTATTCAGCCACATTAATGCTTTTCTTCTTCAACAAATGAGGATAGTCACTGTAAAGACAACATGATAATGTACACTCACTGTGAGTGTACATTATCATGTTGTCTTTACAGTGACTATCCTCATTTGTTGAAGAAGAAAAGCATTAATGTGGCTGAATAGCAATACATTCAAGTGGCAATTACACTAGGGACAGTCACTGTGAGATGTCCTCATTTGTGACTGTCCTTACAGTGAGTGTACATTATCATGTTGTCTTTACAGTGAGTGTACATTATCATGTTGTCTTTACAGTGTCAATATATGCATTATTACTTAAACTAAAGAGTACTCTAAATAATATGTCATTGTGGAGTTCTGATTGCTTCCAATTTGATATACGCTTGTTCTACTTATGTATCCAGCATCATGTAAGAAAAGTTGATGCTTTTAAATAGATTCATTTAGCCATGAAATGCCTGTGCATGTTACATACAAGATTCCAAGGCCCAAAACTGATTACTCATTATAATTCATGTACAGAATGATAATCAATCACAACGAGGCATGCGTAGGCGCTGCTTAGATTTTGAGGCATCAGAAGCTCGTAGAAGAAACTTGACCAATGGCTCATGGAATGCAACAAACTTATTGCCTAAAACAGGAGCATTGGTAACCACAGATGATGGTTTTGAAAAGAACACTTCACCATCAATGTCACGTGAGGGAACTGCAATTTCTGATGGCAAGTAACTTGTAGTATATAAGAGAGATGCAGGTACAGATGCTGGGAATACATTGCTAATGAACCACATTAATGCTTTTTTCCTTCAACAAATGAGGACAGTCACTTTAAAGACAACATGATAATGTACACTCACTGTAAGGATAGTCACAAATGACGACATCTCACAGTGACTGTCCCTTGTGTAATTGCCACTTGAATGTATTGCTATTCAGCCACATTAATGCTTTTCTTCTTCAACAAATGAGGATAGTCACTCTAAAGACAACATGATAATGTACACGGGCTGTAAGTGTACATTATCATGTTGTCTTTACAGTGACTGTCCTCCTTCAAGTGGCAATTACACAAGGGACAGTCACTGTAAAGGCAACATGATAATGTAGAGAAATGTTGTCATTTGTATTTTCAACAGTGCCGAGAGAGATTCCCTCCGCGAAATCACAGCTACAATTTCTAAGTACGTTGGGTTTATTTTTCTTTTGCCATTATTATGTAATCTGGTATTCAGCTGTTACAGAGCTAAAATACCCAGAAATGAGGACATATCTGTGTTGAATTTATTGTTAGCGGCTCTGGTTATTTAGAAGTTTAATTTTATTTGTTCATCTTTCAAGCACAAACGTTTTATGGACCGTAACATCTTCATTGTTTCGGGTATGCAATGAAACAGCCGTAACTTGCAACTACCTTCACGGTACTTGTGTACATTATCATGTTGTCTTTATAGTGACTGTCCTCATTCAAGTGGCAATTACACAAGGAACAGTCACTGTGAGATGTCCTCATTTGTGACAAGGACAGTCACACATGAGGACATCTCACAGTGACTGTCCCTTGTGTAATTGCCACTTGAATGTATTGCTATTCAACCACATTTATGGGCCCGTTTGGACCCCAGCACACAGTAGCATCTACAGAGAAGAATATCCCAGGTGTAACAAGTTGTAAGAATATACCAACAGTTCTAAGAAGTTCCCTAGCACATAGTAGCATCTACAGAGAAGAATATACAACATGAGGGCAGCCACTGTAAAGACAACATGATAATGTACACTCATTGTATGTGTACATTATCATGTTGTCTTTACAGTGACTGTCCTCATTCAAGTGGCAATTACAGAAGGGACAGTCATTGTGAGATGTCCTCATTTGTGACAAGGATAGTCACACATGAGGACATCTCACAGTGATCGATTGTCCCTTGTGTAATTGCCACTTGAATGTATTGCTATTGAACCACATTAATGCTTTTCTTCTTCAACAAATGAGGACAGTCACTCTAAAGACAACATGATAATGTACACTCATTGTAAGGACAGTCACAAATGAGGACATCTCACAGTGACTGTCCCTTGTGTAATTGCCACTTGAATTACACAAGGGACAGTCATTGTGAGATGTCCTCATTTGTGACAAGGATAGTCACACATGAGGACATCTCACAGTGATCGATTGTCCCTTGTGTAATTGCCACTTGAATGTATTGCTATTGAACCACATTAATGCTTTTCTTCTTCAACAAATGAGGACAGTCACTCTAAAGACAACATGATAATGTACACTCACTGTAAGGACAGTCACAAATGAGGACATCTCACAGTGACTGTCCCTTGTGTGATTGCCACTTGAATGTATTGCTATTCAGCCACATTAATGCTTTTCTTCTTCAACAAATGAGGATAGTCACTCTAAAGACAACATGATAATGTACACGGGCTGTAAGTGTACATTATCATGTTGTCTTTACAGTGACTGTCCTCATTCAAGTGGAAATTACACAAGGGACAGTCACTGTGAGATGTCCTCATTTGTGACAAGGACAGTCACACATGAGGACATCTCACAGTGACTGTCCCTTGTGTAATTGCCACTTGAATGTATTGCTATTCAACCACATTTATGGGCCCGTTTGGACCGCGGCACATAGTAGCATCTACAGAGAAGAATATCCCAGGTGTAACAAGTTGTAAGAATATACCAACAGTTCTAAGAAGTTCCCTAGCACATAGTAGCATCTACAGAGAAGAATATGGGTCAACGAGGTTGACTTCAAAGCCATGCAATCTAATGGTAATAGTAATATCATAATTTGACATACTATCAGAAATACTTCCTAAATAGACTATTCAATCTTATAAGAGATGGATTCATGAGAACTATTATTTATGAAATATGAGTCAATGACTTTAATTAAAAAAATTACACAATCTAATTCTTGTAAAAATATCAAAATTTGACACATTGAAAATACCTTCCAAAAGTATCGTTAATTGATTAATATGAATCACTACTCATGAAATATAATTTTATAAACCTAATCTAAAAACTACACAATAAAAATCTTAATAGCAATATTGTAAGAAACTATTCCCAAAAGCAAGCCTAATAAAATTTGATGAAAATAATTTTTGTTTCACTCAACTTTGACATTCACAACTTCCTCTTTTATTATAATAAGAAAAAAAATGTCTTTTTAGATATACCTCATGAACCATACTCGAATAATCTATCATTTTTCTTCTCAAAAACATATTTGCAGAGCCTGCTTCTTTTACTTGTTTGTACTTTTATCTCTCTGATGGAAAGGGTTCCTTCAGGACACATTTTTCCAAGTTCACTGCTTGAGATATTTGAGGAGGGTTCCCCTGCTTGAGTATCCATCCAACCCATATTCGAGTAGTTCTACAATTGCACAGTCTAAATTAATAATACTGACAATTGAATGACGAATGATGATACATAGAATTGATATAAACTAATCCTAAAAACACTAAAACATTATTAATATATTTATATTTCATAAATAAAATTGATATAAAAGATTTGGAAAGATACATTAAAAAATAGAAAAACAGTAATTTATAATAGAAGGAAACTTAAATTGCTATTTAAAAAAAAACAAGAGTCTTAAATCTTATCATTTTGTTTCATTATCATCCATAAGTACACACCTCTAGCATAATAATTATATTTTACCACCCATAAAATGAAAAATAGATTTTCACAAGAGAAATTGAAGCTAGATTATAAAAATGAACCATCTTATTGGAAACTGGAACTGTTATCATACCCAAAAGGACTACAAAATTTCACCTTATCATACCCAGATTGTTGCTTTGCCTGGCGGAGGGAAATTTGATCAGTAAAATTGACACAGAGTATGTTGTCTCCATTGTCATGCTGGATAACAAAACACCAACTTTAATGGGCATGTACTGTCCCTTGTGTAATTGCCACTTGAATGCATTGCTATTTGATGCAGGGGCATCCCTAATGCAAGCCAAAGACACCATGATTGAAGGAAGTTTCCATGAAGCCAAGGAGTCAAATCCTATCAATTGGAACATAAGATTTTCACCTTGGAGCTTTGAAGGATTGACTGGTGAAAGGTCCTTTTGATTGACAAATCAGAGTCTTTTTGAATGACAATAAATTAGAATAGGAGTTTTAGATGTTTTCTTGGTTTGTAATAAATATTAAGGATTGATTTTATCTCCTTATAAGCATCCACTTGTTGGACACAAGACCCCTTGGTGACTTATAAACCTTGGGCATCTTTTGAGTCCTTGGATGAAATGAGCATAGTAAGTGTTTATTAGGTGTCTTTTAGATGTTGTTAAGAAGTTTGAAGGTCCAAAATAACTTTAATAAGGTTCCTAAAGTTTCACAACACATTTTTAACCTTCTCGGCAAAGTTGTTTGCAAAGTTGTAATGCAACTTTAAAAGTTGCTTAGCAAAGTTGACATTTGTTGGATAAACTGTTCTAACCACCTAGATGGTTGAACCAACGTTTGGAGAGCCTATTTTAGGCTTCAAATGGTCGAAGACAGACAGAGAACCAGTATTGTAATCATTTTGCTTTCATAAAAAATAAAAATAACCCTGTTTTAGTGCATTTCTGGTGAAAAACGAACTCTATACGGCTGTACGGATGGTGGTTGGATGATAAAATTTTCCTGGAAGTTGTAATAGTGACATCTGATGCTTTGGAAGTTGGTTTGATTGATTCTCTTTGTTTTATATCTAAGTTATTTCAAATTTTCTGTGCATTGTTTACAAACCCTCATTTTCAGGGTTTGACTGATGTAAAGACCTTAACTCACGTTTCAACCATTGGAATTCCTTCTTCCTTGGTGGAATGAGAGTTAAGGATGTATATTTGTATATTCTAAAAGCCCTGACTACTCTGCATCACTATTGAACCACATTAATGCTTTTTTCCTTCAACAAATGAGGACAGTCACTGTAAAGACAACATGATAATGTACACTCACTGTAAGGATAGTCACAAATGAGGAAATCTCAGAGTGATTATCCCTTGTGTAATTGCCGCTTGAATACATTGCTATTGAACCACATTAATGCTTTTTTCCTTCAAGTGGCAATTACACAAGGGACAGTCACTGTGAGATGTCCTCATTTGTGACAAGGACAGTCACACATGAGGACATCTCACAGTGACTGTCCCTTGTGTAATTGCCACTTGAATGTATTGCTATTCAACCACATTTATGGGCCTGTTTGGACCACGGCACACAATAGCATCTACAGAGAAGAATATCCCAGGTGTAACAAGTTGTAAGAATATACCAACAGTTCTAAGAAGTTCCCTAGCACATAGTAGCATCTACAGAGAAGAATATACAACATGAGGGCAGCCACTGTAAAGACAACATGATAATGTACACTCATTGTATGTGTACATTATCATGTTGTCTTTACAAGGATAGTCATTTGTGACAAGGATAGTCACACATGAGGACATCTCACAGTGATCGATTGTCCCTTGTGTAATTGCCACTTGAATGTATTGCTATTGAACCACATTAATGCTTTTCTTCTTCAACAAATGAGGACAGTCACTCTAAAGACAACATGATAATGTACACTCACTGTAAGGACAGTCACAAATGAGGACATCTCACAGTGACTGTCCCTTGTGTGATTGCCACTTGAATGTATTGCTATTCAGCCACATTAATGCTTTTCTTCTTCAACAAATGAGGATAGTCACTCTAAAGACACAATGATAATGTACACGGGCTGTAAGTGTACATTATCATGTTGTCTTTACAGTGACTGTCCTCCTTCAAGTGGCAATTACACAAGGGATTTGTGTTTTCATTTGTGTTTTCAACAGCGCCGTAACCCTCCGCGAAATCACATCGGGATATAAGGGCAAAACAAACAAGAACGTTGTCATTTGTATTTTCAACAGCGCCGAGAGAGATAAACAAACTTAAAACTCAGACTTAAGAAAGATGAAGGCAATGCTTCAAAAGGCCGATGCCCTAAATACGGGAAAACACAATACCACCATTAAACGATGCCCTAGTCACCGTATCAATGCTGCCAGCTCCGTACCAGTATGCTGACTGCTCACTTTCATCCTGTGATAAAGGTAACTTCATTAATCATACTTGAAATGGCAGCATACGAACTAAAGCTGATGAACATTTATAAACTAAAAGTTTAAAACTACAGATTACAAATGTAGTAGTTTCATACGAAAAGAACTTGATGTCTGAAATTTACCATTAGAAGTATCCAAAGGAATACCACAGTACTGTTGAACTTGGAGAATCGGAGATGATCTACACAGCAAGGTTCAACAGCTGTAAGGACTGTTACACCATCTTTAGCATTTGAATACATTTTCTCCTTGGCTTCTGGTGGATCCTCAAAGACCCCCAATGACGTTTTCCCTACAATTATCAATTGTTTGTCAGTATGAGATATTAATAAATAAACATTAATCACAATATTAGGCAAACAATGTTCTTGATGTCTGAATCTAAATCACAGAAAGCTCTAATAAAGCAGTTCTCAGTTTCACATTAAACTAAGTTTCAATTTCAAATGGTTATAATAATTTTTGCAAGTTATAAGTAGCTGGTTACAGTATATGACATAAAAAGAAAAAAAATCATTTCTATTCTTTTCTTCTTTTTCTCTTTCAACGAAGCTTTGGCACCACACAAATGCATACCAAGAATTTCTCAGGAGGTTTCAAGACCATTGCATACCAAACTTCTTCTCTGTAGATGCTACTGTGTGTCGTGGTCCAAACGGGTCCAAATAGACCTAGTGACTCTAGTAGGTCTCCAAAACCTGTTCTGCAGCAATAACTCTTCAATTTGACAAAGGACCTTATGAACTTATATGTTTTTTGAGTACCCTTTTTGATGTTCTAACAATCCTCCAACTCCCAGACCTTGACTCCACTCCAGCATATCAATGTCCTTATTGAGTCCGCAGACCTAATGCATGCCTTTGGGTGTGGGTTCCAAAACAAGGCATTGAAAATGGGTGCATGAAACCAAGATCAGAGTTTGAAGATGTCCACCATGCTCTAAAGATCTAGATTCAACAAGGTTTGAGGTCCTTTACTTGCCGCTACCCTCTGATCTTGCATAATCCATCAACTCCTAGTCAAGAACATTGAGATTCTTGACCTAGGGCTTGCTCTTGAAATTCTCTGGCTTAGTATCCTGTTCCAAAGCTTTTAAAATATGAAAATAAACCCCCTTAACTTGCATTTTACAAAGAACAGAGGATATCCTATGGTTTATTTGCAAGTTAAGGCCATTTGAATGCAATAACCCAAAAAATGAGGGTTTGACAGAACAACAGATAAGAAAAAGGAATAACTTTGATATAAGGTGTCTTGAATCTACCAAATAAACTCTCAAAGCATAAGATATAAATACTCTAACTTCCACACTGGTCTGCCCTCCCTTTCACATCCGTACACTGTACAGTGCTTGAAGGAAATGCACAAAAAAGGCTCTGAAATAGTGGCTCTATCTGACAGAGAGTCCATGCTAGGCTTCATGACTAACCTAGAGCACATTCCTTGTTATGGAGGAAGTTTGAATGGTGAAGAACTTATGGAATGGATAGAGGACCTAGATAACCATTTTGACTACAAGTATCTTATTAATAACCATTTTGACTACAAGTATCTTATGGATAGAGGACCTTGATAACCATTTTGACTCATTTAGTATCTTATTGAGCTTCACTTTGTTTCGAGAATATAGTTTAATATTCTCTACTAAACAGGGCCAACCACGTGAAGGTGGAAGCTCATTTGGCCCCACCCCCCTCCCCCTAACATCACTCTACATTCCCCGTTAACATCTAACATTCATTCATTCTTTCAATTATTAATAAAATGTAACATTCAATCAATATCACATGATAACATTCATTAACACATTAGATTCGTTAACACACAACATTCATCAATATGAAAATAAACACATAATTCATGAACATTCATTAGCACATAATTAAATTCATTGAGACATAAAATTCAGTCATTATCAATTAAGGTATTTAGATGACAATCATTTCTTTTTTCTCTTTCTAATTTTTTTTTCTATGTAAGCTCTAAGAGGAGCATCAGTGTTATCATCAATACCCCCCTCATCAGTTGTTTTGTTCTTTGTTCTTGATGATCTCAAATTCCTATGCTGCTACAAAGGGGGGTCCTCTACAATAACAAATAAAAGAGTTAAATTTAAAATATTTAATTATAATTGTTACAAGTATTTAATTATTTTAAAGAACATAACTGTGGCGCTCTTTAATTACCTGATCTGGCCACATCATTTTGTCTAGACTCAACCTCAACATGCTCATGAGCACCGACCCCTCGATCCTCTACAGTTGCTATACAAAATGTTACATTAATCCAAACACCAATTGTAATTACATATAAAAATTTTAATAGCAAATGTATACCTCCACCACTAGGATGCACATCATGCGAACCTTCATTATGCATAGATTGTGTAGAAGGATTGTCAGGCTGCATTCCAATATCCTACACATTGTTATCATTGCTTTCTTAAAACAGATATACTCACTTTATATTAGAACTTAACATCAAATAGACTAATTGGTAAAGTATTCAATTTGAAATAAATTTCATTTAGCTTATTTACCTGTGGCTCAGATGCATCATTATTTGAACCTTGCACACTGATTTCAGCTCGTAGCCGTTCAGCTACGGCTCTATAGCCTTGTTGGAAGCCAATTCTCTTGTCCTCTTCTGTGAGGCATCTATTGAACTCTGACCCCTACATTTTTTCTTGGTATGGTGAATTTTACTTGCATTGTTTGATCAAAAAAAATTTCCTTGCAATATATAAAAAAATTGATACAAGTTTTCATTTACTAATACTTACAACTCGTGCTTGAAGTTTGGAAAAACCACCAGAGCCGAGCTTGTGTGTCCCGTGCTTTTCTAATCTTGCCTTTGTTGCCTTTGATGTGTCAGGCAATCTATGAAAAGTTTGAAATATGTTAGAGACCAGTATAGGAAAAATTTAGAGGTTAATTAGTACATAATTACATTCTCAAAAGTATCACATACCTTGCTCTACTCTCTACTGGCGTAATTCCTTTTTTCATGTCGGCTTTATACTTTCCATCCAAAATCAAACCCTGCCACTCAGCCTCAAGAACACAGGGCGAACGCTCGTGCCTTGGGTTAACCTCTAAATATTTCCTGTACTGGTCCCTAATATACTTCAAACATAAACCAGCTCTTTCAAGGAGCTTGTTTCTCTCGAATGCACGAGGTCCAAAAAGCTAGGTCATACTATGTACAAGATCATCCTTCAACTTTTTATCTTGGTTATTCCACCTTTTAAGTAAAAAAAAACATGTTAGACTCATAAATGAAGAGAAGCTACCTTTAATATAGTTCAAGAAATTGATGAAAAGGAAAACTATTCTAGCAATGATATGAAATCAAAATAGTGGTTTGGGGTTTTAGTTAGGATATGATGTTCCACCATGTATGTATGGTGGGCCCGAATATCCGCAAACACTCGTCACCAAGTTTTCGCCAAAAAATATCATTCCCTACAAAATAATCATGGGATCATTAGTCGATGAAGAGTGATCAAAAACTAAATTACTATTATATCACTATAGAATAATAATAACTTTAAAGTACCTGGAAGTTTGGATACTTTTAAGGGAACGCCTTCATTGTCGCTGATGATCAATACGCAATCCTTCACCGTTCCCGTACTAGGAACACGGGAACATCTAGGAAATGATGTTGCATCGGGACTTGTTGCATCTCCTATTGCAAAAAATGAAAACCATTATCAAATGCCTCTAAGAAATAATACTTCAAGGGAAATAAATTGGTGCAGAGCACCCATGGCACAAACACAATCAAGGGATCTACATCGTAAACACATAACACTTAAACACATAACAAAAGAGAGAAAAAGAGGGATTTGTGTACCAGTAGATGGTGCAACAGTTGGTGCATTTAGGCTGTGTGTTGTTGATATGGCAGTCGGCAAGACATTTGTGGCTGTCCTGGATGGAGGCGGCGTTGTCATATCATCATGGAAAGGAGCTAAAGAATAAAATTGTTAGAGCATGCATAAATATAGAACGCGTGGACTAGCACGGACAAGATTGTTAGAGCATTAAAAAAAAAAATTGTTCGAGCATGTATTGTCAATGATTATGATCATTCCTATATATATTCAGTGGAAAACACAAGTGGGGAATGGAACATGTGATTTACCTGAACCACTTGCAATACCGGCCTCATCATGGGAATGGGGTTCAAAATTACGCAAATAACTCTGTAAAGACAATGCATCCATATTTTAATTAATGTCATAAAAGAGCATAACATAAAAACCATTATTGAACTCTTGTAATAATTAAAAATTTCATTAATACTTACTTTAAAGTTTTCAGAAGTGCGCAACAACTCAGTTGCCCTGTCTTTTATTTCCTGAGTCTGAGGATGTATGGATACCAAACGTAGAAGTTCTTTCCTAATTTTCTTTAGCATCTTTTTAATGGAACCGATCGGGTCATCGGTCTCTGCTAAATCAATAAAAAAAGGGTCCACAAGGGGGGACTCCTGAGGGACTGCAGGTTGCTTTCCCTCTCTCCGACCACCAACCCTCTGTGACAACAATAGTATTAGTATTATCAAAATTACTCCAAAACAATGAAGAAAATAACATTAAAAAAAAAACATTTTGCTTCTATCTAGTTTGCACAATTACAATGAATTTTACCTGCTCATGTGTAGATGAGCTAGGAATATCGTCACCATCACCTTCGGGCGATTGCTCCATATTGTGCCCCTGTGTCAAAGATCAAGTATAAAAATGTTAGCCAAAAATTTAATAACTAAATGGTATGTTGGAGTCATTGATTAGAAGTTGGTTTAATAGTATGTACCACCCCCATGATAGTAGCCTCGTTTGTATCTATGCAGTTCAAATTGTAATCAATAAGCAGCTCTTCCCCTGCACGTATTGATTTTATCGCACAGATGAATACACGATTTCCCTCGCGCGCCTCAAATATGCAATTGGGTTGCTTTATAGTTGACCCAGGTCGTGTACTATTTATAAAACCCGCAATATTCCCTGTTGCTTTTGGCCTTCCATCAATGTATATAGCCACACTTTTACTTTGATTATTGTCTTGCTGTTGTATATAATTTGCCGAGAGTGCATACCTACGCATACTTTTTTTATATTGAACAATATGCATCCAACTTTTGTAATCGTAACATGGTCCAACATACTCCATCAATTCAGAAACTTTGTTGTAAGACACCTTTATGCCATCCATAGAAAATAGGCCCAAACCATGTAATGATGATGGTGCTATGCGATATATCCTCTCATTAACACAAAAATCAATGTTTATTGGAGGAAGTTCCTTGGGTATCCAATGTTTCTGTAGATGTTGGTACCTCAAGGGCACCTCGATGTCGCCTTTCGTCTCATCATCATAAGAACATGACCCCCCTTGAGCAAGGAAAAATTTCATGTGTTTATTGAATTTCCTTCTAGTCCTTTGACCTCTAGTTAATCTCCCTATTCTAGATAAACTGCATGTCTCACTTTCCTCTTCTATTCCTATATTTCCCTCACTCGAGGAAGACACTTCTGACAAATACCTATTTGCTGGTACCTGCAAATGGGAGAGATCTTAGAAGACATCAATCTTACTATTGATAAGTGTATTAAATAGACTTTCTATAAGGTGTATTGACTTATACCTGTCGATCCATGAGACTGTGCGGGATGCTCTTGAAAGGGGTTCAATTTCCTGCAAATGTAATTCAATTATCGTGAGCATAATCACATCATAATCATAATCACATCCATCATAAGCATCACATAAAAATTAAAAACATTAAAACGTACACATTATAACACTTATAGCTTTTAAATAGATAATGAATAAACTATGTAACCATTTAAGACAAATATATTTCTATCAAGAAATGAATATTAAATACATTAAGGATTGATGGCATACCTTTAAATTTCATCATCATCATCCTCATCATCATCATCATCATCATCATCATCATCCTCGTCATCGTCGTCATCATCATCGTCCTCGTCGTCGTCGTCGTTGTCGTCATCATCAACATCATCATCATCAACATCAACATCATCAGTAGCAACATCATCTTCTTCTTCTTCTTCATGAAAATTTGTCTCAGGAACATCATCCAATAATTGTCGATCGTGATCATCATCTACATCATCTTCTACTTCTTCGGTATCTTCTTCTTCCATCGCATTATACTTTATCGGCCTTCCTCTCGGTTCATGTCTAACAACAAATGACCAACCCGGTTTATGTGAAACCTCTGAGTAAAATACCTGTTCACATTGGCTTGGAAGAACATAGGGCTCATCCCCAACTGGCTCAAACGACCTTGTATTAACCATTGTAAATCCATTATCATGTTCAATAACAGTTCTATTAGGATCATTTGGATTAAGTCGTAGCCTGTACCATTTGACAACGAAGAGTACTAATTTGAAGGAACTAAAGTCACACTCAAATATATCATCCAAAATGCCATAGTATTGATTTTTAGACTCTTGAGGATCTAAGTCATTTCTAGATGAAATATTAGTCACTTGAAAGACTGCAGTTATTCCAGAATCACAAGTTTTCTTCGTGTCATCCAACACTTTGACGTGAAATTTTTGACCATTACAGAACATACCCTTGTGGTGTTTAACCTGCAATAATATGTGAAACATGTCAAAATTATTATATCGTGAGTTGATAAACATACGGGTGATTAATAATTTTGTACGTACCTGGAAATCTCTTAAACCATATGCTAAATCTATTTCCCTTTGCGTAACATTAGAATCTCCATTACGATGAGCTTCTTTAACCAATGAAGATACACCTTCCCATGTTAATGTGTGACCAGAATGTTGACATCGTTCAATCCATACCGTCATCCAATCAAGATTTTTTGCAATATACAAATGTAGTGCATCCCACTCTCGAGCAACTGTACAAAAAAAAAATAGATGACTTACAACCGATTTATTTTGAAGATTAAGAAATAATTTATTACAATAACATCTTATAATTTATTACCTGTCACTTTCCTCAATCTACCTTTCCCCATCAAGTACTCCCCTTTGAATTTTTTAAAAGGGTCGAGATCCCAAATGCGATCTACATGGATATTTGAAGCAAACTTAGGAAGATATTCAGTAATGTACACCATAGTCTGGTATACCATGTATCCCTCTACCATAGAACCCTCAGGATGTGCTCTTTGTCGAACCAAAGCCTTCAAAGATTTCAAGTGCCTCTCAACCATCCACATTGACCTAGTGTGTGCAGGTCCACACAATTCAATCTCCTCAACTTGGTGTATGAGGTAGTGTTCTTGTGCATTGAAAAAAGTTGGAGGTAGACACTTTTGCATTTCACACAATAAATGAGGAATTCTTCTCTTCCAATAGTTTATATCTTCTTTATGGATTTCTTTAGATGACAACCACCTACATTAAGAGATTCAAGTCACAAAAAATATATAAATACGAGACTTTACAAAATAATATACAATAGATTACATAGCAAGAAAAACAAATCGTGAATATAATAAATATATACAACAAATTGAACAGATATTACTGCTTACCTCATGTATTTTCCAAGATCATATATCACTTGTTTGATGTTATTGTTGAAGTGCTCTGGGAGAGATAGAGGTAGCACGTACTGCAGTAATTATAAACCAATCATTTCATTATTTTCTAACATAACATAATGAATAGTACACGTAGTTTATGAATATATTGTAAATACAGAAGAACATAACTTACCTTGATGAAAGTATGCCAATCATGCGTTTTGAGCCCTGGCCCAAATTCACTTTTCTTTGATATGAGATTGCTTATGTTCCCAGCAAATCCTGTGGGAAATCGAATTTTTCGTATGACTTCTTTTATGGCATCACTTTGCTGCTCCGTTAATAACCAAGGAAGGGCACTTATATTAATCTGATCTCTATTGCTATTTGAGTGAATGAAATTCTTCAGTGCATGATTGGATTCATGAATGTCATTACAAATTTTGACAATTTTTTCTTTGTCACGCCTTCCATCCAGTATTTTCCACAATGTCTCTGTTATATTCTTTCCAACATGCATAAGATCAAACAAATGCACAATTTGTAGGTCCTCGTAGTAGGGCAACCTACTAAATTGTCTGGGATAGCTTTTTAGTCCCTTTGGAAGGTTGTCAGTAGTGCCTTGACGACCTTCACGATCATCAATTACATAATTAGTAAACAAAAATCACAATAGAAATATATAAATTACAAACATAAACCATTAAGTGGAACGACATTACCTCGACGATTAATTCTATTATATTCCAACTTCCATAGGCAAGGTGTCATTCTTCGTGGCTTTCATGTAGTCTCTTCTTTCCCATTGAAAAGATGTTTTTCCATACTTCAATACTTATGATTCCTGTGGAGGAAGTGTCTGTACTCATCAAACACATGCTTTCCTAAACTTTTTGAATGACGAGATTTCATCTTTGGACCACAAACTGGACATGCAAATTTTCCCTTTGTTTGAAGACCTACAAGATAATGATATAATTGGATTATTAAATATGTTGATTTTTATAATTAGAATTATCATGCGCAACTTGAATTCACTATAACATACCACAAAAATGTGTTAGCCCTGGGGCATCATGTATTGTCCATACAAGTATTGCATGGAATTGAAATTGTCTTTGTCCTATTGGTCTAGACACGTCATACATAGTGACACCGTTCCATAACTCCACCAACTCGTCAATAAGAGGCTCAATATATACATTCATATCTTTAACTTGATATTTACCTACTTGAATGAACAGTAACATTACATAATTATTGTGACCATTTTACTGTAAGATTTGTAAGTACATGTAAATTAATAACTATCAAATGATAAAATACCTGGAACAATCATTGCCAACATAATGTGCTCCCTCTTTATTGACATCCACGGAGGAATGTTATTGTTGATAACAAAAACAGGCCACACCGAGCAAACAGATCTCATCTCTCCAAATGGATTGACACCATCCGCTGCCAATGAAAGCCTGAGATTACGAGGTTCTTCTTTGAAGTGTTGCCACTTTTCCTCTATGTGCATAAATGCCGAACCATCCGCAGGGATTCGAATAATGTCATCTCGACTTCTATTGCGTGCATGGTAATCCATAAATTGTGCCAAGCTAGTACACCTGAATAATTGTCGCATCCGTGGAATAATGGGGATGTAACGAAGAACCTTGTGAGGCACCTTTTTTGTTATTCGATCTGTTCGATATCTACTCGTATGACATACAGGGCATTGTGTTGCAAATTCATGTTCTTTATAATATATAATATGATCATTGGGACAAGCATGTATTGCTTGATACTCCATTCCAATATCTTTCATAATAGCAGATAATTCTCGACATGAGCGAGGTAGAATATTTGATGGTGGTAACAAAAACTCGCCTATCAATCTACAGCAAAAAATATAAGTTTTTAATATAAACAATATTAGTGGTACATTATTCACCCTTTGTTAACTATAAAGACATATATGACATACCTTAACATACGTGACATTGTTATGTTGGATAAACCATTCATAACCTTCAAGTTCAACAACAACAATATAGCAGAGAGAAGAGTTGTTTGGGAGTCTTTGTATAGGGGCTCGTATGCCTTCTCAAGTAGAGGTACATCAAGGCTATCATCATCATCATGATCAGATCCGCTTGGACTAAATGTGTCATGGATCAATGTATTTATACCATCATCTTCAATTGTGTTTTCTGGCGCATGATCGTCATCTTCCATGGGATCATTATCTTCACCTTGGATATTCGCACCCCCATGTTCCTCCATATCATGTACTTCCCTGGGGAGATCAACCTATATAAAATTGATTAACATAAATAAACCATGATCTTCAACTCATCATCAAGTGATTTCATATGTATATAAATTGTTAAAATGATATAATGAACAACTTACCAGTGGATGATAGTCATGCCCCCCTTCAATGTGACCATTCTCCCTACAATGTCTCTTAACTGTTTTGATTAGCAATCTTCTACGGTTTACGCCCTTACAAATTTTGCAGGGACAATAACATTTTCCATCACCTTTTCTTTTCAAGTTAGACCACAATCTAGCGATTGTCTCCCTATTTTGTTCTTCACTCATATTATCTGACATGATCGTTCTTCGCAGGAAGCAAAAATTGGGCTATGAAAACTTCGGTCTACAACTTTCAGTGACTAAGCAAAATTGTCAAAAGTACACAAAACATATAAGCTACAAGGCCTTCTTGCTTAGCTCTAGAAGCTCTCTAGCAATCAAAACATATAAGCTACAAGGCCTAACAGCAATTTCAAAACATATAAGCTACAAGGCAAGACATATTACATGACATGGCAAAAGGATTAAAATATACATTAGATTAAAAAATATACAATTTTCAAACCTGAGCGCGCGGCTATAACTCGTGCAATGGTCTTCTTGCTTAGCTTTAGAAGCTCTCCAGCAATCAAAACATATAAGCTACAAGGCCTAATAGCAATTTCAAAACAAGGGTCATCAAAAGAACCAAAAACAATGTGTGCAAACAATACCTTGTGAAGTGGTATAGACAATTAGAAGATGCTACTATGTGCTAGGGAACTTCTTAGAACTGTTGGTATATTCTTACAACTTGTTACACCTGGGATATTCTTCTCTGTAGATGCTACTGTGTGCCGTGGTCCAAACGAGCCCATAAATGTGGTTGAATAGCAATACATTCAAGTGGCTTACACAAGGGGCAGTCACTGTGAGATATCCTCATGTGTGACTGTCCTTGTCACAAATGAGGACATCTCACAGTGACTGTCCCTTGTGTAATTGCCACTTGAATGAGGTCAGTCACTGTAAAGACAACATGATAATGTACACATACAATGAGTGTACATTATCATGTTGTCTTTACAGTGGCTGCCCTCATGTTGTATATTCTTCTCTGTAGATGCTACTACGTGCTAGGGAACTTCTTAGAACTGTTGGTATATTCTTACAACTTGTTACACCTGGGATATTCTTCTCTGTAGATGCTACTGTGTGTCGTGGTCCAAACGGGCCCATAAATGTGGTTGAATAGCAATACATTCAAGTGGCAATTACACAAGGGACAGTCACTGTGAGATGTCCTCATGTGTGACTGTCCTTGTCACAAATGAGGACATCTCACAGTGACTGTCCCTTGTGCAATTAAGTATTGTGGGGAAGCATTCTAAATAACCAAAGCCGCTAACAATAAATCCAACACAGATATGTCCTCATTTCTGGGTATTTTAGCTCTCTAACAGCTGAATACCAGATTAAATAATAATGACAAAAGAAAAATAAACCCAACGTACTCAGAAATTGTAGCTGTGATTTTGCGGAGGGAATCTCTCTCGGCGCTGTTGAAAACACAAATGACAACCCGCTTGATTTCGCGGAGGGAATCTCTCTCGGTGCTGTTCAAAACACAAATGACAACCCGCTTTGTTCAAAACACAAATGATAACCCGCTTGATTTCGTGGAGGGAATCTCTCTCGGCGCTGTTGAAAACACAAATGACAACGTTCCTTTTTTTTTTGCACTTATATCCCGACCAACATAAGGTCCATTTGTAATACAACATGATAATGTACACTTACAGTGAGTGTACATTATCATGTTGTCCTTAGAGTGACTATCCTCATTTGTTGAAGAAGAAAAGCATTAATGTGGCTGAATAGCAATACATTCAAGTGGCAATTACACAAGGGACAGTCACTATGAGATGTCCTCATTTGTGACTGTCCTTACAATGAGTGTACATTATCATGGTGTCTTTAGAGTGACTGTCCTCATTTGTTGAAGAAGAAAAGAATTAATGTGGTTGAATAGCAATACATTCAAGTGGCAATTACACAAGGGACAATCACTGTGAGATGTCCTCATGTGTGACTGTCCTTGTCACAAATGAGGACATCTCACAATGACTGTCCCTTGTGTAATTCAAGTGGCAATTACACAAGGGACAGTCACTGTGAGATGTCCTCATTTGTGACTGTCCTTACAATGAGTGTACATTATCATGTTGTCTTTAGAGTGACTGTCCTCATTTGTTGAAGAAGAAAAGCATTAATGTGGTTCAATAGCAATACATTCAAGTGGCAATTACACAAGGGACAATGTCATGAGCCGTGACATATTGAACTTAGTATAATAATAAAATGATTAGATGATATATAATAATCTATTATTAACGGTATATAACAATAATATATAATTATTATCAAAAGATAATAATAATATATAGTTAGCATAATAAGTAATATGTTAATTAAATAATATTAAAATATTAATAAATAATATAATTATGATTGTAATTATAATATAAATTAATAATAAATAATTATTAATAAATTATATATATTATATTATAATAATATATTAAGTAATAATATTAAATCAATTATTGATATAATAATTTTAATATATAAATAATATTAATAAACCTCTCAATATAAAACAATATGTTATCACTATAATAATATTTATTATAATATTATTAATATTACTAACATCATTAATTATAATATTTAATAATAACAATAACATTAATAATAATAATAATAATAATAACGTTTAAAGCAATATCGAATATCTGTAATCGATATACATCTACATTAAACATCTGCATTATCTATCATGATGAGGAACGAAGAAGTGATACAACAATCACTAGTCATTACACATCGATACCATGAGAGGATGATTAATGAACCAAATACTATGAAGTCAAGATCAACATGATATGAATAAGGGATAGGTCGCTATGTGTTTCAGAAGATGTATTGATAAGCAAGAAGGATAACCATTCATATATTATAAATAATCATTAATTGCACAAGTTTAGACAATGACATATCCGATAAAGCAATATCAAACATGAAGACCCGCTAGCAAATATGCACCATCACTTCCTATGTTATCATGACAATAACATAAACTAGATTGAATTCTACTATCTATATCAATAGACACCACATAGGAGGATATCGACTAAAGGATTGAAAGATTATCGATTATCTGAGATAAACCACATCTTGTAGAAACACAAAAGCATCAGTGATTATATCACAAGCTATTGATGAATGAGGCATCAGTCATGGATAATAAGTACAATGTATCCTTAAGTATTAACAGGAATGGAAGTCAATTTGAAGATCAAACTCCATTACCAGCAATCAACCAATAAATGGACAATTATCAGAAAATGATATCGACTTATATCAGAGTAGAAAGATTGGATATCATCATAACAATATGGGATAAGGCAAGAGTTAATATCGATTGACTAAATACTAATGATAGTTAGACCAAACTAATACAAACACAATGGATGTTAACTACTGGTTGCACTACCAATTAGGGAAGATTACCTTCATAAAAAGATTTGATATTGAGTCAATCTGGGAGTTATCTATGATCAGAAAATAATGAAATAATATTATGTGAACTGTCGGATTATGGAAAGGTGTGCTTAACAAAGGGACATGGAGGAAGAAACAAGACACGTCTCATTCATAGCATCTCTTCATTTGTTAAAGACAATATAAGAATGCATTCTCGTCAGTCACTCAAGGCGTCATTAGAACTTTATTTACTTATCCATATTTGGATATACTCAATAGAGCATCTGCCTTTGGCAGTTTGGTTTCAAGTTTATCATTGCAGATCAGAGACAACACCATGATTGCACAGATAGAAAGGATAGTCAGAAACAGCATCAATATTTGAAGTTGCAAGCATATAATTCAGAATCTGAAATAGCAACATATAACTCATAGCGATATTACACATTTGCATAATTACATCATCATATCAGACACAGCAAATACATTGTTGTAAGCAATACTTATTGATTGTATATCGATATTGTTTATATCAGACATACCATCATTATACTATCACTATAAGTGATAGGAAACATCATATTCATAGCATATTTCATATCATTATATCCGACAGTGCTATTAAACATATTGGTATCAATATCATCTTGCACACATATTGTGATTGAATCTGAAATAGCGGTTGATATCTTAAGTAACCTCCATTACTTAGTTTAATTGTAAGTATCTGATAAAGTAAGTCTGAGAAGTGGAGTAATTGTTCCTGTTTTCCAAGTTAGCCAAAAATGGGACATTACAGACAATCACTGTGAGATGTCCTCATGTGTGACTGTCCTTGTCACAAATGAGGACATCTCACAATGACTGTCCCTTGTGTAATTCAAGCGGCAATTACACAAAGGACAGTCACTGTGACATGTCCTCATTTGTGACTGTCCTTACAGTGAGTGTACATTATCATGTTGTCTTTAGAGTGACTGTCCTCATTTGTTGAAGAAGAAAAGCATTAATGTGGTTCAATAGCAATACATTCAAGTGACAATTACACAAGGGACAATCACTGTGAGATGTCCTCATGTGTGACTATCCTTGTCACAAATGAGGACATCTCACAATGATTGTCCCTTATGTAATTCAAGCGGAAATTACACAAGGGACAGTCACTGTGAGATGTCCTCATTTGTGACTGTCCTTACAGTGAGTGTACATTATCATGTTGTCTTTAGAGTGACTGTCCTCATTTGTTGAAGAAGAAAAGCATTAATGTGGTTCAATAGCAATACATTCAAGTGGCAATTACACAAGGGAAAATCACTGTGAGATGTCCTCATGTGTGACTGTCCTTGTCACAAATGAGGACATCTCACAATGACTGTCCCTTGTGTAATTCAAGCAGCAATTACACAAGGGACAGTCACTGTGAGATGTCCTCATTTGTGACTATCCTTACAGTGAGTGTACATTATCATGTTGTCTTTAGAGTGACTGTCCTCATTTGTTGAAGAAGAAAAGCATTAATGTGGTTCAATAGCAATACATTCAAGCGGCAATTACATAAGGGACAGTCACTGTGAGATGTCCTCATTTGTGACTGTCCTTACAGTGAGTGTACATTATCATGTTGTCTTTAGAGTGACTGTCCTCATTTGTTGAAGAAGAAAAGCATTAATGTGGTTCAATAGCAATACATTCAAGTGGCAATTACACAAGGGACAATCGATCACTGTGAGATGTCCTCATGTGTGACCTTTGTGAAGGCAAGTGCCAATTTGTACCCAAGTTACCAATATTGTGGCAAAAGTGGGAATGAAGCATTTAGGGGTCAAATTGGGCAAAGAAGTGTAGAAGTGGCCTATGTGAGGTTTAAATAGCCTAACTAAGTCATGGTTAGGGTCTTATGGTGTTTGAACAATAAGTTTTGAACCAAAATCCCAAAGGTTGTAACAAGTTGTCAATGTTGTCATTCACAACATTGACAACATTTGTGCAAGGGAGCATTTTCGAGTAAGATGGTTATGTAACTATATGAAACCATTGAATTAGGCATCAGATCAACTATAAGAGGCCTCCATCGATCTATGCAAAAGGTTGGGGGGAAAAACATTTGGAATTAAGAAGATTTGTAGAGTAACACGGTTTTAGTGAATTCTTGAGTTTTTTTGTTTCTTTGTTTTCAGTTGATTAATGGATTAGATAGCTCGCAGTGTCTATTGGAAAAGTTAGTACAAGTTGTTTTTTTATTCTGTGTTGTGTTTTTTTTGAGTTTTGAAGCATTCCAACTAGTTTGTTAATTCTTTTGTTAAGTACCCTATCATTGGTTTGAACCAGGCAGGTTGAACAAATGGAGTCTTAGCTCATCATTCCATTGTCAATTTTGTACGGGCTCTTGGAATGGGTGAGGAGACTCCATGTACTATATGTTTGGAAGGAGGGGCCCTGGGAAGCTCATTTTCTATGTTTGCAATGATGTCCTAGGTGAGTCAGTTGAGCACAGTTAGGGATGACAAATCATTACAAGAAGATTACAACAAGTTGAATGCATTGGTTGCTTCAACTAAAATCTCATGGAGAGGTAGACACACATCTAAAGAAGCCCCAAGTCAAATTAGAAGATTGGGTGAGTTTCTTTGGCTGCTAAGAAAACAAACTCTTAGTTAGACTGTCCAAGTTGTGTCAAAATACTTGTTTTCAGGCATGGCTGTAGCAGTTGGTGTACAAAAAATCTAGGAGGAGAAGACCTTAGATATCTTGGAGTTCTCAATAAAGGGCATCTGAATCCTAAGCCCTTTAGGTGGCTTAATATAAACAAAAAGGCTTGACAAAGGCCTAATTGCTAGCAGCCTATTTTTGGGTGCAATTGGCATGCATGGTTTGATGAACCGGATTGAAGTACTGATGAAAAGTATAGGTGAAGGAGTAATATTGAAACCAATAGAGGTCCTAGTGGCCAGCCTCTCCATGGAGTAAAGTTCTAGTTGAATGTGTTTCAATTTGTGAAGACAAGACTAGGAGTGTCCTAGTAGCTAGATTGGTATTGAGCAGAGTTTGTTGTATTTCTTGTTGGTGTGCACTAGTTGAAGGAGTGGGATCTTGGGTAGAGATACCTAAAGAGTGTAGGGATAGTTAAGTACCCTATCAAGTCAAAACATTGGCCTAAAGAGACCCTAGTGAAGGATAGGGAGTGAGCAAGACAAAGTGTTACATCAATTAACAAGATCATTTTTTGGTAATTGTGTACATTATCATGTTGTCTTTACAGTGACTGTCCTCATTTGTTGAAGAAGAAAAGCATTAATGTGGTTCAATAGCAATACATTCAAGTGGAAATTACACAAGGGAATATCACTATGAGATGTCCTAAGTGTGACTGTCCTTGTCACAAATGAGGACATCTCACAGTGACTGTCCCTTGTGTAATTGCCACTTGAATGAGGACAGTCACTGTAAAGACAACATGATAATGTACACAAGTACCGTGAAGGTAGTCGCAAGTTAGGGCTGTTTCATTTCATACCCGAAACAATGAAGACATTACAGTCCACAAAATGTTTGTGCTTGAAAGATGAACAAATAAAATTAAACTTCTAAATAACCAAAGCCGCTAACAATAAATTCAACACAGATATGTCCTCATTTCTGGGTATTTTAGCTCTCTAACAGCTGAATACCAGATTACATAATAATGACAAAAGAAAAATAAACCCAACGTACTCAGAAATTGTAGCTGTGATTTCGCGGAGGGAATCTCTCTCGGCGCTGTTGAAAACACAAATGACAACGTTCTTGTTTTTTTTGCCCTTATATCCCGATGTGATTTCGCGGAGGGTTACGGTGCTGTTGAAAACACAAATGACAACGTTCCTTTTTTTTTTTGCCCTTATATCCCAACAACATCGCAATTGCAAGTTAGGGCTGTTTCACTGCATACCCGAAACAATGAAGACGTTACGGTCCACAAAATGTTTGTGCTTGAAAGATGAACAAATAAAATTAAACTTCTAAATAACCAAAGCCGCTAACAATAAATTCAACATAGATATGTCCTCATTTCTGGGCATTTTAGCTCTCTAACAGCTGAATACCAGATTACATAATAATGACAAAAGAAAAATAAACCCAACGTACTCAGAAATTGTAGCTGTGATTTCGCGGAGGGTTACGGCGCTGTTGAAAACACAAATGACAACGTTCTTGTTTTTTTTGCCCTTATATCCCGATGTGATTTCGCGGAGGGTTACGGGGCTGTTGAAAACACAAATGACAACGTTCTTATTTTGTTTGCCGTTATATCCTGATGTGATTTTGCGGAGGGTTACGGCGCTGTTGAAAACACACATGACAACGTTCCTTTTAAATTTTGCGCTTATATCCCGACAACGTCGCAATTGCGACAGTGACAAATGTATTGTCGTCGCAAATTGCGACGGTGTCGGGCTATATTTGAAAAAAAAAGAGCAAAACCACATGACATTTGCCTGCCGTCGCAAATGGCCATCGCAATTTCACCCCAAATGTATTAGTGCTGAGAGGGGGGGTGAATCAGTGTTCTATATAATATTACTTTTTCTGAACTCTTCAATCTTAACTTTATTGCTTAAGTACTGAACTGGATATTAATGCAATTAATATATGCAACCATAACACATAACACACAATATGATTACAGGGAAACCCAAATAGGTAAAATTTTCGGTGGAAATTGACACCCACTAAGAACTGCACTAGTGTTTTGTGATCCTTGTTAGAAGATCTTGCAACCCTATTAGGAGTTGTTCTTTACAATGCTTTTAGTACAGAGACCTGGTCAAAGGTCAGACCCTGTTAGGAGTCTTTTACAATAACCCTATTAGGGGTGGGGACACACTGTCCTAGAGCTCACTGCTCAAGTGGTGAAGGCTACAACCTTCTGTATCTAAGATACACACTATATTTGCAAGGTGAACTACTGTTGTGACACTGCTTGTCTGATCAGTTCCTTTTGTGCGCTGATGCTTTAGCCTCTTGTAAAGCTCTATGACATTTTATTTGCTCTTTTCATACCTCTACTCTGCTTCTATCAACTCTTTTTCACATCTCATACACAATTACAAGGGCACATGTCTCATTTATATGCGCATACAAAAACAATTCATCAAGTCGGCCTATAACTAATTACATACAATGCTTCCAATTGAATTGGCTCAAGTGTGTTTACATATAACCTTATTAACATGTCTATCACCTAAATACAATAGGTGCATAGCCTTTACAAAAAAATATTACAAGTGCTTATCAAAATACAAACAGTCGGCCCTATGCTCTTTCTGTTCTGCCGCTTACTAACTGTGGCTCTTCAACTGGCTGTATCTTCATCATACTGACTCATCCGATCATGCGCTCTTTGACTTAGCATGACTACATACTAACAAGCTTATATTCAAGGGCGCATGTCATAACTATGTCATATGCACGTGCGCTGATGCTTTGTTCACCTGGTGCTCTACTAACTGTCCAATCTTCCATACTAGCCAAATTTTGATGTTCTAACTGCTTGTGCTGACTCCATAGTATCATATGACTTTGTTTCCATAATGAAAACACTGAATCATAGTCATATACATTAGTATAGTCAACTTGCCAACAGATAGAATTCTTGGTGTCTATCTATTTTTAAAGTGAATTCTTCCTCCATTTTTAGACCACTTACCCTACCAAACCACACCTTTAGTTGAACCTACAATGCAAATAATGCCCACCAAATTCCCACTAAGTATATTGAATTCCTTCCACCATTGTCTCATGTACTCACCCATAATATCATCTAGACCTTTGTTGGAATTAGGAGAGATAGGTACTGAGAGGGGAGGGGTGAATCAATGCCTTCAAAAACTTTACTTGTAAACCTTTCAGATCTATGACTATAAACAATGATAACCTTGCAAAATAACTTGTATCTAATTGCATGTATCAATCATCCATTTGACTTATGAAAGTAAACAACATGAAATCAAAATAGCAATCACATAACACAAGTATTTTGGTAACGCAGAAACTCTTGTTAGAAGGTAAAAACTGCGGTGGGGATGACACCCACAAATTCTTCACTACTGCAGATAGAAAAGGTTTGCCTATTAGGGCTACAAGTTTTGATCACTTCTGGTGATCTTACCCTGTTAGGAGTAGCATGTTAGATCAGCTAGATCTACCTAGTTATAAGATTTTAACAACACTAATGAAGTGTGCACTCGGTTAAGAGATTTACATAAGACTATTAAGTCCAATCTGTTAAGAGATTTATCCAAAACTCTATTACAATTGTTAGAAAGCAATAGGAAATTATCTGTAAATTGACAACTCAATTGTCTGATACAGATCTATAAGTTTTGAATGTATTTCACCTTTTACTGTGATGTATCTCTACTCTAAACCACTCGGTAGCCTTTTCTAATTCTACTTAATCTGATATCCTATGCAATCTTCTCTGTTAACTGATAGACTTGAAGTTAGGCAAATGCTTCAAGTTTCTCCTTGATTCATATATCTGTTCTTACATCAGTTCTCACCAAAAATGATGTAAACATACATTTATATAGTGATCTGCTTTTGCCACTTTAACAAAATTAGGTTACACAACATAGTCATAACCCTAAGATCTATGGTGTACAAAAATGACATAGATCAAACTATTACATAAGATATACATTGCATTAAATGAATATCATAACAATAAATATTCCTTGATCTTGGTAAAACATTTTCTGATCTATTGTAACCGTTTGCATAGAAGAATGTGTCATTTCAGATTACTATGTCATTTTCTGTGATCCTCGTTAAACACTGTATAAACTGCTCAGTGTATACTGTGACACTCAGTGTTTATTGTCTGTCGGTGTCAGTGTCTACTAGTGCTCGGTAAATTGTCTGATGCTCGGTGTATAAGCTTTACCGATTAGTCTGTCTTGCTTCTAGTTACCGATTTGCTCAATGTAAGTGACCGACTGATATCTTTGATAACCTTTGATACTAATGACAACCTTGAATGCTCAATAGAGATAACAATCTCCCCCTTTGGCATTAGTATCAAAACTTGAATGTATATAGACAAAAAATTTCTATATATAACTTATATCTCCACCATATACATATATGCTTACCAAAATTTCTAAAGTAAGTACTCCCCCTCAGTGCATGCTCCCGGTAATATGTAGTATATGTAGCATCTATGTACATATTTGGCATAATGACTTATACATTATTTTCCCCCTATTTGATAGTAATGCCAAATACAAAAATTAAACTGTATACTCACATTTGGTCAAAAATATGATGTGGGTTTTCTTGACTGACTCCAAGAGGTTTTCCCATTCCTCTTTCAAGTTGGTGAGAGCAATATACTCAAGACCGACTTGTGCATGCATGTCAAAGATGTTCTCCAACACCCAAATCTTGGGTGTTGCAACAAGTTGTTCTACTTTGACAATATGTGCCTCAAAAATTTTCAGGTATGGCAGGAGTTCTGTCTGTAACTCAGTGACCTGATCAGTTATGTGCTCTTCTTGTTTCTTTAAATCTGCAATTAACCACCGGAGTTCCTAAACTCGGTGAATGTGCTTTGTGAAAGCATTTGGATCAGTTATAGCTGCAATTGTACTGACTTTGATTTCTGCTTCAAGTCCTTTTATCTTTTCACTGACTTCAACAGTGAAGGTGTTTATAGTACAAAGCTTTAGTAAGAAATGACAAATTAATTGGGTGATAGATTTTACCTCAAATAATTTGACCTTGTTTATGGCCACTTCTTGGCTAATTTTCTCTGCCAATTTATTTTGTATCCTTGACTCTACCCTTTCTTCAATCCATTTGTCTACATCGGTATCTGGGGCATTGATCTTCTTTGTTAATATAGCAAGTTGATCTATGATGGGAGTATCTTCATCAATATTCACCTCAAGTACTACCTGTTGTAAGATATCCCTCACATCTATTAGAATTTCTTTTCTCTTAGTTTCTTGCTTCAGCTTCTCTTGCGCTGCCTTCCTTGAACATAATTCCCCATATTTTCTTAGTTCTTCGGGGCTCAGGGTCCTCGGGTCACACTCAAGAATAATTATCACTTCATCTAGAGTGACCGACCCTTTTCCTTTCTTTTTCTTCTTCTTCTCCAATACTAATGGTGATTTCTTCTCAATAACGACAAGAGACTTGTCTCCAGTCTTCGGAGTATCCTTCCCCATTGACACACTCTCTTCCTTCTTCTACTCCTCGGTAGTTGTTGTCTCGATTGATGGAGTGGGAGCCTCAGGTGTGGTGTCAGATGGGATCACCTCGGTTGCCTTTGTCTCATCTGTTACCTTTGTCTCGGTGGAAGGTGCCTCTATTTTGTTAGGCTCATCTGTCTCTGGAGGTTTCTCAGTTTCTTGTACCCCTGTGGTGTCTTTGTGTTGCTCGAGGACTGATCCATCGGGTTGTTCCTATGAAAGAATTTATACTACTTGTGCAAGTACAGGAAGCTCACCCGATAGTGATGTAAATGCACATTCAGTGACTTGCACTTCAGCTTGAGTGTTTTCCAGTGCAATATTTACATCCTCATCATCCTTTTCATCAGGATCACCATTTGTGATGTCCTCAATGAGTACATCGTCATCAGTTTTCTTCTTCATTTGGATCTCTACTTGATCCGATGCATCCTGCAAAATATTTATGTCTTCTTTTTCTTCAGTGATATCAATTACCTTGATAAATGATATACCGGAATCCTTTGACTTCTCTGTTGTGCCATCATCAATATAAATACCTTTACCTTTGGAATTTTGTCTCTTTTTAGATAAATTTAAATATGTATTTTTCTCAACTTGTTCTTTGGCTTTAAAGATTGCTCTCCATAGGGCATCGCCAGTCTCCTCTACATTTGCCTCGTTCTCATCCAGTATCATCATGTCTCAGTTCTTTACATCAAATCTCAGTTGATGATTAACCATGATTTCACCAAGTTCTGCTAGGCTTAGATGTGGAGCAGCCCGAACTAGAGATTTTTCTCTCTTTCTTTTCTTGGTTTCAAGTGCATAAGCCCACTTTTGATTTATCTTGTCATCCAACTCCAGTAATGAACATGCAAATTCTGATGGAACTCGCTTAAACTTTATCATCATTTGGATGACTACCTCTTCTAACTTGGTTTGATCCTCAGTTGACATCTTGTCAAATCTGTCTATTTTCGGATCAGTAAGGTCTCCGTTCTCAATTATGTCTTCAATGACTTCATCTATGGACCTTACCTTGTTGCTGACCACCTTGAATTGATTGTTGTCATCTTCAGTTTCAGTGTCCTCGAGGTCTTCTCTACCTCTTATCAGTCTTCTCCTTTTCTTCGATGCTTCAGCTACAACCTTGGATCCTTTCTTCACATAAGTCTTAGTTGGTGTAGCTGCTTTTCATTTTATTACCTTTTCTACTTCCTTCTTTTGTGGTGGTGAAGCTACAATTGATGATCTTGTCCTTATACCTTCTTGTACTTGTAACTGCTTCTTCTTAGGAACTTTGGGAGGAGGAACCGGTGTGGGATCTTTTTCTTCGTCAGACTCAGTTTCCTCACTATCATATGGCTTGTCAGCTAACACTAACTGACCTTCGGTTGCCTATTCAATTGGTGTCTCCTTAGAGGAGCTAGAGACATCTCCAAATCTATAGTAAGATATTTCTTCATCTTCTTTTCCCTTCTAGACATTCTACCAATCTCTATGCCTATAGTGATTCTAGATTTGGCCTCTTCATATGTTCTGAACCTAGTGGTAATGGGGTCTTTTGGTAATGCAAGCAGTGCATTAATAGATTCAGTGTGAAATCATGGTTCATTTCATAACCCATAGGTGCCAACCATTTTGATCTAGGTTCAACTTCTTTTATCATGGAATGATCTGTATCGACTACAAAACAAATGTCTGTCTCAAATTTTTCAACTAATTTCCTTGGAATTCTACTTCTTTGATGCATTTTGGTCTGAAATTATTTGAAGTATGCATCAAATACTATATTCAGTTTGTCTCCTAACTTATTTATCATCTCAGTAATCTGTGCAGTTATTGGTTTATCAGTTGTCTAGTTTACTTTACCGATGCCAGGTACATACTTTTGTAGATAGAAAAATATACAAACAAGTAGTGATCCAAACTTACAGGTGTTTGACTTCTTTGACCTTATAGTCTTCATGTTTTCCTATAGTTGATGTAACAGTACTTCGGCAAGATCAACTTGGTGACCTTTCTCCATAATTTTATATGCCATGTCTACTGCGCTGTAGGGTACGCTGTTGAGTCTACTCAATTGAAATATCTTGTACCCGATTACATGTGCTATGAACTTAACTGCTAGGTCTTTGATTGTTGAAATTTTTAGTGCTCAACCATCCTATTGAGCTCCAGTGTTCTTCTCAACATCAAGTCATGACAAACTACAAAAGGTTTTTGCCTTGTCGGTTGTAGGGAGCCCAGTAACCCTACTAATCATTTTCTTAGTGACCTCAATTGGTTTATCCAGCTAGAATTTTCCATCGTGATACCTACTCCATACGATTCTGATCCAATCTATCGTAAATGATTGCGGATAGTATGTGATACATGATAACCTTGATTCCTCAATCTTCTTGTATTCTCATTTTAATTTTCCATCTGTGCCACAGAGTAGTTAATGTGCTGCAACAGTTTCAAAGTCTCCTACTTCTCCAATTTTGCAATGAATATACACAATTATGTCTTCTTTCAATAAAACCCTATCGGGTATGCTTGAGAAAGCGCCCATTGAATATGTTTGTGATGTGACATTGGGATGTGGCTTGAACTTAGGTTCATCAAAATTTTCCCTTACAATCAAATTAACTTCTTCCTCGACACTTTGAGATTTGCTAGCGGACGATGTAGATGCCATAAATCAATTTAGGGTTTCGGCTAGCAGCAGGTAAATAAAGTGTATGATAGCAAATGAACTTACTCGGAATCATCGAAGAATTATGTCGGTTCGATCTACAGTAGCCTTGAATCCTTCTGAAAATCTTTTTAGCTCGAACACTTCTCTATGAAATCTTCACTCTTCGAAATCGCAATGTGAAAATGAACTCTGTTTCCTGTGTATTTATAGACTTTTTGATATTCTCGCTCAAACTTTCATGCATTTAATGCTTGACCTACTTTTAGTTCATAACAGTTGTCAACTCGGTGACAACTAAAAATTTTATCCACTCGGTTAACACATAATTTCTTCGTCAGTTGATGCATTTCCTTGGTTAACCTTAAATAGTGATTAACGATGGGTAACCAGCTCTCGATCTAACTTTTACCGACTATATAACTTTGTTAGCTCAAAACATGTAAACCATAGTGCATCTTTATTCATGCAGATTTGGTATGTGCACAACATATATAAGGAACTGTATGCAAAATGTGATCATTTTGAAATGTCAATTCCATACATACCTATATCACCTTAAGTGGAGGTATCGATGTCACCCAATCTAGTGGATGAGGTTTCACCAACAACATTACTCAACTCAGAATTCTCATTAGATGCCTTTCTCTACATCGTGTTCCTTATCTTCATGATATTTGCAATAGTGTGCCCACTCTCAAATACATGATTTTCATCTGGTGCTCGATCTTTGCAGTCCTTGCTTAAATGACCGACCCTATGACAGTGCATACATGCCATTCCAGTGCTTGTCCAACTTCTTGATTGTCCAATCCGACTCTTTCCGTAACAATTTGCTACAATGTGTCCATATCTACCACAAGCAGTACAGTTAGCCCAAGTGTTATAATCCCAAACATAAGAATTACCTTGTCTCTTCGGTTGATAAGGCTTTCGATGTGTTTTCTTCTTAGGAGTCCATACTTGCTTCATCTTAGCCTTACACTCTTGTGCAGTGTGTCCATGTTTATTACAAGTATAGCATATTTTCTCCACAATAGTATTGTTAGCAATATCATTCTATTTAGCTCTACACTCATAAGCTTGGTGTCCAAACTTTCCATAGTAATAACAATATCCATTGAACTTAGGAGCGACAGGAGGTTTACCTTGTGCTTTTCTTCTACACACATTTGATGTATGTCCTGATTTTCCACAGTGATAACATGTCAATTCTTTAGGTTTCTGACTTTGATTGTTGTTGACTTGTTTAGCTTGATGTGATGATTCTCCTTCGCCGGTGTAGCCTAGACCAGCTATACTCCCAAATCTTCTTTGATTAGTCAAAAAGTCATCAATCTTCTTAGAACTATCCTCAACCAATTTCATCATTTCATTGTGTTGCTGTTGATTTTTTAGTTCATTCCTCAGCTTCTCATTCTCCTCTCTGAGTCTTGCAACATCTTCTAGTCTTCTTGACAATTCTCCATTCACTCGGTTTACTTCTTGATTCACAATCATCATTTGATTAGATACTTGGAAGTGACGATCGGTGAGTCTCTGTATTTCATTTTCTTTAGCTTGAAGTTGTTCAGTCATCTGTCTTCGGTCATCAATAGCTAGATTCCTTTCTTGCCCGGCTTGTCTAGCATTGTTCATTGTTTCTACCATTCTCACCATCTGAGATTCTTGACCGATTTGTAGTGCTTTCACTTGATCAGTTAAATGTTGATTTTTTTCAGATAAATCAGTGATTATACTTTCAGATCCATCAGAGATGCTTCCAGAACTAGATCCAATATGCTCGAACATTTCATCAATAGATTCTTCATGGTAACCGATCTCATTTTGTAGAATAGCTAGGTTCTTCCTTTCAACTAGTAATTTCTTCAGTCCTTCTCTAGCTTTCTTATACTGTTCAACAAACATCTGCATTTGTATCTTATGATTCTCAATAGTCTTATCAAGCTTATATCTCTCCATGACTTAGATCTTTACCCTTCAGTGGTTAAACTGTTCAACAAGAGAACTGTGCTCTAATACCAATTGTTGGAATTAGGAGAGATAGGTACTGAGAGGGGAGGGGTGAATCAATGCCTTCAAAAACTTTACTTGTAAACCTTTTAGATCTATGACTGTAAATAGTGATAACCTTGCAAAATAACTTGTATCTAATTGCATGTATCAATCATCCATTTGACTTATGAAAGTAAACAACATGAAATCAAAATAGCAATCACATAACACAAGTATTTTGGTAACGCAGAAACCCTTGTTAGAAGGTAAAAATTGCGGTGGGGATGACACCCACAAATTCTTCACTACTGCAGATAGAAAAGGTTTGCCTGTTAGGGCTATAAGTTTTGATCACTTCTAGTGATCTTACCTTGTTAGGAGTAACATGTTAGATTAGTTAGATCTACCTAGTTATAGGATTTTAACAACACTAATGAAGTGTGCACTTGGTTAAGAGATTTACATAAGACTGTTAAGTCTACTCTGTTAAGAGATTTATCCAAAACTCTATTACAATTGTTAGAAAGCAATAGGCAATTATCTGCTAATTGACAACTCAATTGTCTGATACAGATCTATAAGTTTTGAATGTATTTCACCTTTTACTGTGATGTATCTCTTCTCTAAACCGCTCGGTAGCCTTTTCTGATTCTTCTTAATCTGATATCCTCTGCAATCTGCTCTGTTAACTGATAGACTTGAAGTTAGGCAAATGCTTAAGTTTCTCCTTGATTCATATATCTGTTCTCGCATCAGTTCTCACCAAAAATGATGTAAACATACATTTATATAGTGATCTACTTTTGTCGCTTTAACAAAATTAGGTTACACAACATAGTCATAACCCTAAGATCTACGGTGTACAAAAATGACCTAGATCAAACTATTACATAAGATATACATTGCATTAAATGAATATCATAACAATAAATATTCCTCGATCTTGGTAAAACATTTTCTGATCTGTTGTAACTATTTGCATAGAAGAATGTGCCATTTTAGATTACTATGTCATTTTCTATGATCCTCAGTAAACACTGTATAAACTACTCAGTGTATACTGCGACGCTCGGTGTTTACTATATGTCGGTGTTAGTGTCTACTGTGCTCGGTAAACTATCTGATGCTCGGTGTATAAGCTTTACCGATTAGTCTGTCTTGCTTTTAGTTACTGCTTTGCTCAATGTAAGTGACCGACCGATATCTTTGATAACCTTTGATACTAATGACAACCTTGAATGCTCAATAGAGATAACCGACTCTTCTCTCTCTTAAGTACTCAGGTGCTCCCCTTGGCTACCACGTATGTCTCAAATGGAGTAAAGATCATGGCAATTAGCTCCACTATTACAATCTAACAATTATGAGTTGGCCCTTGCCAAATAATGATAGTCGCCTCCATTAATTTCATAATCCTTTATGGTTGTTGTCCAACGGATTGTGAGTGATTTAAAATGAAAGAAAACTTGAAAAGGGGTGGTTGAGAGTGCCTATCCACATTCAAAGAGTCACTTAATCCATATATCACAACTCAATTTTTTTCTTGCATAGATTTGACATTATGTTATATGATTAGACCCTTGGACTTTTGACGCAAATTGATCCATATGTTGGTGAATGTGTGTACATGGATGATATTTTAAAATGCATATTTATAATCCATGATGATCATAATGAAATGTTATTATAATATTTTGGATTACAATTATAGGTTATTGGACTAACCCTACTAATGTGAAATTGAGTGCAAATGAATGCAAGTACAATGTCAAAGATGGAAACATGACCAAGGTAGAGGTGTTAAGTTGAGTGGTATCTTTGAATATGAAGAAATCTTGTACACACTCACATAGGACTCATTGCATTCATAATGTTTGTGCATTTTACGTTTACTTATTTACATAGATATTTGAACATGACGTGTGAATAATGTTATAGTTTTGTACTTGTTGTCATTGTGTTTGTTTTAAAGCAATATGTTTGAGAAAAATCAAGTCACCCCTTTTATTAGTTTTCATTAATATACATATACATTCTTCTATTAAAGGAAAATAAAATCCCCTCTCAATAATTGTATAATTCGAGAAACTAAAGATTATTTATAGTTATTTTTAATGCAATTAATTACTTTAAAAGGAGTATATAAATAATATATCTTATATTAGAATACACATAGTT
>BSBK01002844.1:1550000-1610000 GCA_027943335.1 Chamaecyparis obtusa
GGTCTAAGATTCAATATTCAGGATGAGCTTGGTATGCTCAAGATTGATTCTGTTGAAGATGCTTATCAGTATGATCTGAAGGCAGAAGATAAGTTGAAGAGGAAATAGCCTAGTAACTCCCAAGGGAAAGAAAAGATTGATCACTTAGTGAAGGATAAGTTGACTGATGTAGAAGATGAACAGAAACCTACGGAACCAAAGAAGAAGACAGGTAGAGTTATCTTTAAGGGTACTTTCTATAACTGTGGAGAGGAAGGACACCATTCTTTTGAGTGTACACAGAAGAAGGTTGACCGACGAACTGCTATGATGAATGAGAACATTCAGAATGAACCTGAATCAGAGAACTTGTTGCTTCAGTGAACATTGCTCGGTACAAAGGATGAACCTTGTTAGAGGAGTAATTTTTTTAGGACCTAATGTAAGACCAAAGGTAAACTCTTTGATGTTATTATTGATAGTGTTAGTACTGATAACCTTGTTGCTGAGGACCTGGTTCAGAAACTTGGTTTGAGTAGAATGAAACATCCTTGTCCTTATAGGCTTGGCTAGTTGCAAGATGTTCATGCTTTGGAAGTTAGAGAACAATGCTCTGTTGATGTTTAGATTGGCCAATACAAGGATCTTGTGCTTTGTGACATTGTGAAGATGAATATTTGTGATGTATTGCTCGGTAGACCTTAACAATATGATTGTAGAGCTATTTATGACTATGTAAGAAATGTGTTTACTAATTAGAAGAATGACAGGAAGTTTTCACCGATGCCTTTGATGGATACAACCCTTAGTAGGAGAAGCCTGAGTATTGGTAGCCAAGTTGAGATTGTGGATCCTAAGAAAATGAATGATTAGTATGGAGAGCCGACCTGTACATTGTCAAGAAAAGACTTGAAGAGATAGAGGAAGCTGAAGTGGAAGACTTTGCAATAAGAAAAGGTGGAGGACTTGTATGTGAAGAACCAGTTTGGGATTTATGTGTTGAATCCTGGAAGATGTTCTTCTCACATATGAACATCTTTTGGAACCTGGGGTGTCTGATGCAGGGGCATCCAAGGTTAAGGCAGGGACATTCTGTGTCCTTGGTAAACTTCATGGGGTGTTCATGTTTTGGCCAGTTTTTACTCGATTACAGCCTTGATCGATGGTCTCAGTCATGGAAGAAAGCTCGGTCACTGAAGGAGCTCAGTAGTCTTTGGCACTCAGTGAAATTCTTTCTTGGTCATGCCTGCGGTGCTCAATCGATACTGGTGCTCGGCGATGCCTGGCATGCTCGGTGATTTTATTGTTGCTTGGTAGTTCTGACTTACTGACTAGAGTTCTGTGTGATTTGTTGGGTTGACTTGGTGAATTAATTGTTGGTAGCCATTGTCTTGGGCCGACATGCAGAATTAAATGTTTGTATACATTTGTAATCCGACTTGTATGGCATTTAATTATTTGTTTTGGGGAGCTAAGGGTTTCATCCAGCCAACTTGTGGCTGATGGTTAGTATTTAAGGAGGGCTTGGGTAGATGTTTAAGGAGAGATTGGGGATAGATAGATTCCTAAGAGATTAGAACTTAGAGACTTAGTAGATCTGGAATTCAGATGTGAAGCCTGAGAGAGAAGTTGTGGAAAATTTCTTGATGTTCTTGTAGATCAGATTGTATTTCGATAGTCCTTTGTAGTAGAGCTAGGGGCTTTCATACTTGGAGACAAGGAGATTGCTCGGAGGCTTGCAAGCTCAAGCTTAGATATGCCTTAGGGTTTCCATCAGCTTCTGATTGTCTTCAGAGCTGAACTAGCTGAGATTGTATTGGATCTATTTGTGGATCTTGCAGGATTGTTTCATTTTGTAATTGGCCCTAAGCTGGAAGGCCTTACAATCAGGCATGTTAATGCAAATTACTTGAAACATTTGTGGTGTTGACTATTGTGTTGGGTATTCTACTGTGTAATTCTTTTGGCTGCAAGGTTTGGACTATCCTTCATTGGATCCACCATCCTTGACTGCATAAGATGGTGTTCCCTTGAGCAGTCCCACCTCCTATGTTGAACCCATGTGCATCCCTAATTCCTGTACCTTGCTATTTCTCTACATTCTTCTTCTGGTCCTTAACTTGTTGTAACATCTGCCCTATGGTGACATCAAAGTCAAAGTCATCATCTTTGGTGGATATTTTACAAGTGATATGTTCTCTGTTGAGAACATTTCTGACTTCCCTAATGACTTTCAATGCTTGAGGCTCTTTAACCTGCATGATCATGATAACTTGTGAGGCAACATTAAGAAATATGAGTCTCCGCAAAGACTCAGTGAGAAATCTACTCCTACTATTGAAAATATCCTAATTCATATACTTCCATATATGCCAAAGTATGTAAAAGGAAAGAGAATTCCAGAAAAGGTTGCATCTATTATTCAGTCCCAACATAGTTCTATAAAGGATATCCATTATATGAAATTTTATGTTTAGTTCCAACCCAAAAAGGCTCCATACAGAAATGAAAAATTGATAGTCAAAGAATATATGCAAGATAGTTTCAGGTTCAGAGCAGTAGGAACAGACATTTGGTTCACCAGAAGGCTTCTTAATAGGCAGCCTATGCAGAAGACAACGCCACATAAAATAGAGTACTTTAGGTTCTTTAGGGGTGTGTCATATTTTTCTAAGGTATTTACCCCATTTATTGGGGTATAGGTTCATATTACATTTAGCATTAAGGTTTTCATAGATGGTATATGTGTCTGCAAGTATCCTATACACCGCTTTGGATTTAGTATTCCACAATTGGGTGTCATCAATCCACTTGATAAGGTTCATCTTGTCAAAGTCAACCACAGTATCTCTGGGAAGATTGAGCGTTGAGCATGCATCCCTAATAGTGGTGTATGTCCTCCACTAGGATAGGGGTAAGCCAAATCTGGAGACAAGGTCATTCCAAGCAATCAGGTTCTCATTCTCAATAATATCTAAAAAGTAACTAATGCCTACTGAATTCCACTTCTTAGCAGAGCATCCCTGCAACTGGGCCAAGGGTTTATCTCCTTTCTATAGGTTCCACCATATGGACCTCTTTCCACACATATTATGATCCTGATCAAGCAAGACATTCCCTCTCACACTGGATCTTATCTCCTTCCAACCTTTCCAAATAGATTGAAAAACTACAGATCCTTCTACTACCACCTTGAACTTCCCCGACATGAGATCAATGAGTGGAAGATTTTTCCAATGCTTAGCATGGGAAGGTGTACCCTTGATAATGTTTTATCTCACCAGAACCTTCCAAGGCTCATTACCTTGAGAAGCTTTAGTTATCCATTTAACCACAAGTGCTATACCCTGCCATCTGAGATCTTTCAGTCCTAAACCCCCTTGTACAGTGGCCCTTGTGCACCAGTCCCATCTGACAGCATAAGCTTTCTTATTTCCTTTACCATCCGACCACAGGTAGTCTCTAATAGCATTATGAATGAAATTGATTTGAGCTTGATTAAAGATCCAGGTTGAAGATTAGTAAATAGGATAAGTAGCTAGTATCTTTTGGCAATCTTGGATTCTACCTGCCAATGAGAGGAACCTATTGTTCCATTTGTCCAGCTTCCCTTCTATCTTATGCTTTACCCAACTCCACATGTTTTTGAGGTCAGGTTTGATAGAGAATGGAATGCCTAGGTATCAAACTTGGTGAAGAGGTTCTCCCTAAGAAAATCCAAATTGATTACACCATTTTTGTGGAGAGTCATCCCATCCTAGTAGGGTTGATTTAGGGATGGACACCTTGCTGCCTGAGGCCAAACAGAATAAATCTAACTTGTCCATTAGGCATTTAAAGTTATTTTTGCACATCTCAATCATAAGGGAGGTGTCATCTACAAACTATACATTAATCAATTCCTCATCATTTGGTAGTCTGACTCCCATTACCTTTGGGGAGATGGAATCATCTCTAAGAATGTAGTATAAGGAGTCTGTTTCTATTACAAATAATGTTGGGGCCAATGGGCAACCTTGTCTTATAGATCTAGTTAATGGGAAGGGTTCAAACCTTATTCCATTCACTTTTACTATAGCAGTAGCCCCCTTCATTAAGGTAAGGACCATGTGTTTGAATTCCTTAGGAAATCGCAGAGCTTCTAACATTGTGACTATAAACTACCATTCAATCCTATCATATGCCTTCTCATAGTCGATCAGGAGCATATTGAACTATTGACCAAACCTTCTTGCCCATTCCATACTCTCCCAACAGGTAATTAGGTTTTCCAATATGTACCGTCCCTTCACAAACCATGTTTGGGTGGGGCTAATGACTTTGGGAAGGATATCTACCAGCCTCCTTGCTAGCACTTTGGCCAAGATTTTGTAAGACACATTTAACAAGGTAATAGGTCTCTAGTTCTTAATCAAGGTTTTATCTCCATCCTTGGGTATGATTTTAATGCAACTAGTATTGATCTCTGATCCCAGGGAGCCTAACTCAAAAGCCTCATTGTAGACCTGTAATAGGTCTTGTCCAATCCATTCTATGTTCTCCTTATAGAATTCAATAGGAAGTCCATCTGGGCCATGTTCTTTTTCATTTCTCATGTTTTCAATGGCCTCATTAATCTCCTCAACTGAAATTGGCATGCTCAATGCTATTGAGTCCTCCTCCTTGAGTTGGGGAGGGATGATAATCTTGATCTTGTTCCTCCTCTCTTCCATCACTATGCCCAACTCCTCTGAGGAAAACATTTTGGTATAATAGTCTACAAAATCTTGAAGAATACCTTCTTGGGTAGTGAGGGTATCTCCTTCCAGACATATGCATTCAATTTTATTCTTAGCCTCCTTAGCCTTAAGGAGTTGGAAGAAAAATCTCAATCCCCTGTCACCCTCTTTAATCTATTTGGATCTTGCTCTAATCTTAGCCCCATTGATCTTGTGTTGATGTTCTTTCCTTAGTGAGTCTTTGGCCTAGGCTTGACTGAGTCTGGCTACCTCATCAATTGGATCCAGTTGGCTTCTTTGTTCTACTTGGCATAGTTTTTTCTACAATTCTGATTTAACTCTCCTAGAGTCCTTAGCTCTCTTCTTCCCTACCACTTAGAACATTGTTTTCCAACTATTGGTGCATTGGTTCCATCTATTGATGGCACTCTGATGCCTAGAAACCCCATGGTTGAATCATCTAATCATGAGGGTAGCAGCCATGATGTCCTTACTCTTCAATAATGATGTGTTAAGGGAAAATGAGTGCCCTCCTTTTCTGGGGATAGGGGTTCTCTCCAACTGAATTACAGAGCTGACAACAAGGTGGTGGTCTGATAGGGAGTAAGGGAACACTCTAACACACTCACGACTAGCCTCCTTCTTGAAACTAAAAAAGTCCTTATTGACATATACTCTATCTAGCCTGCAGTATATCCTTCCATTTCCCTTCTAGTAGTTAGACCAAGTATGCTAAATTCCTTTGAAGTCTTTCTTCAGTCCTGCTAAGGGGTCATATATTCTAAGTTTACTAGTCATCTTAGTCCAGACATACTTCTCATTTCCTTTCCATTCCATCCTAGTCCCACCACCTTTATCATGTGGAGACTCCACCATGTTGAAGTCCCCAGCTACAACCCAAGGAATGTTCTTCATGTTGCACATCCATTACCATAGTCTAATTTTGTCATAGTGATCATTTGGTGCATAAATAGAACAAATTCCAAATTTAACATTGTTATGGATAAGGTTGACCCAAACAATTCTATTACATGAGGAGCAACCCCAATCTGAGACTTGTTAGCCCATCTAGGGTGAATAAGTATAGCACTCCCTCCCTTACTTCTTTGATGATTGGTGTACACACTCTTGGCTTCTTTCCAAATACACTTTAAGGCAACATCCAAGGAGAATCCTTCTGCCTTGATTTCTTGGAGCAAAAGGAAGTCAAATCCTTTCTGCATTCTAATGAATCTTTTGACTACATACTTCATGTCTGGGGACTCCAGGCCCCTCACATTCCAGGTTGCAAGTTTAAAGTCCATGACATCATTAAGAGTCCTCTTCCATGGGAGCTTGGAAGCTCTTAAAACAATTGGGCAGACTTCTCTTTTTTTATTTTGATGGTTTGATACTAGAGACATGGTTAGGAGGCCTGCATCTCTTCCTTTTTTTCTTGGGAGCCCCTCCTTCTTGCGGGTCATCTCCCCTCTCCTTAAGCTCCAAATTTGGTTTCTTGGTTTGGGGTTTTTAGAACTTCTTCTTAGCCTTGAAATTATACTCAGGAGGTCCATTACCTGCGAATTCAACTATGGCCAGTTCCATCCCCCGAATCTCACCTTCTTCCAGGTCTACAACCACCCTACACTCCTCAGGGGAGGCACACTTCTCATCTCCAAAGATCTTCTTAGGAAGGGATATACTCTCTCAGAGTGAAGGTTCAAGGGAAGAGGGGATAGGGATCATAGTGATAGAGAGATTGTTTAGCCTATCTTGTCATATGATTCCTTGATAGCTTCCAGAGCACCAGATGAGCTACCATCAGTGGGATTCTCTAACTTTTGGATCGAAAACTCTGAAGAGACAGGCCCTGACTCTCTAAGGATAGGAGTAGGTTCTCTTCTTTTGAGGGCTGATATCTTCTTGATCTTGTTAAGGAAAATTTGTTGGGGATTCAAGTTTCTATGTTTGGATATAGGATTCTTTGGCTTCAACCCAAAGTCAAGGCCCTCAACCTACGGGGTTTCAATTAACTCTTCAATGCTCGGGCCAGAGGGAGGGATTCAACAAGTGTCATCATTAAAGGCCTTCCTGATCATTTCTAAAGAAGTTGCAATAGCATCTGATGAAACTGGGATAGAAAATCTAAGGTTATTAGAGCTTTCTAGTCGGGGAGCGGTAGAGCCAATTATTTCCCTAGATGGTTTAGGGTCTATCTTTTTTCTATCTTTTATTTTTGGGGCTATCTTCTTTTTATTAAACAACTAGCACTTGTGCCTCATGTGGCCTTCCCTTCTACATAGGAAGCAAGAATTAAGTCCTCCTAGGAAGGAGATTGGGAAATTATAGGTGTGGCTACCTAGGTTGAACACAATCTCACCTAGGAGATCAATCCCTAGGTTGATCATGATTAGAATTCTAGCATTTGTGTGGGGGAGAAGCGTGCCAATTTTTTCAACCCTGAGGACCGTACCGAAAGGTTCAAGTTCCTGAGGGATACTTTTCCACAAAAATGGAAGAATGCTACCCATGGTAATCAAGTGGGGGCTCGAAAGGGCCAGCACTTCATTGTTGGCAACATCGAGCATCCAGGGGAGTGCCCTAAATTTGGCATTGCCAATCTACCAGAATTGTCTAGTGAGGATCTCTTTCTAGGATTTGGAATTTTTTTTTAAAATAAAAAATGCCTTTCTAAATCATACGAAGAAATGAAAAATGGTATCCAAATTTTTTCCCCCAAATATTTTGAAGCCAGTCATTAAGGAATGATCGCGACAGGATTTTATGAATGTCTTGGGCTGCAAGAAAATTTGCAGTGTTTCTAAGACAGTATTTTTCTTTTTATATAGCAATATTGGACATATGAGAATTAGGTTTGATAATACATACAATAGTAGGGTTAGATTTCTCACCTCCAACATTGGTTCCTACTCCTACCCTTAATGCTTGGCTTCCATCAATAACAAACTTTGCCTCCTACAGAATAATTGCTTCCTCATTGAGCACTTGTTTAAAAGTCTTGCCACGACCTTCTGATCCCGCACCAGGAGAATGAGTTTCCATAGTAAGGATTAGGGAAGATAAAAGGGGTCAACATAGGATGCTTGTTAGGCTGAGAGGCCACAAATGTTAGCAACCTCCAAGTTGCAAAGCCATTTCTCGATGTTGACCCATCACTTATTACCTACACCATAAAATTCACCCCTCCACTATATACAATTTGACCAATCCTAGGGGTAAACTACTTTCTCATATAATATTGTGATGTAGTTTCAAGGATGAATGATCCCCAAAGGAGGTGGCCAACCTCACAGCTAAGAGTAACATGAGGAAGAAACAACACAAAAGTAGAGAGAGAATACACTATCCAATGTATTTATTCAGAGATCAAACAACATACATGTTGGATTGTCATGCCTTCCCGATTACGACCTTTTACAATGAAATAAAATTTTTATCCTCATATTGATATGTCAAAGTCTCAAATCTAGGTTTCTCTAACCAACTGAACCTCTTCATAAGATACATTGATTTATTACATATAGGCAATGCCTCTAAAGGTCGGCCAAGAAATAATTGCATTCCCCAAGAAGGAAACGTGTACAAATAAATAAGTCCAACCCAAAATGAATCAAATATCCATGAAAAGGAAATAAAAAAATGTACGATCATAGGGAATGATCCATGGGAGATCCATGAACCACATGCTATGATCACAATAGTCAAAAGCCAAATATCAATGACTATACATCGAAACTCTAAATAGGTCCAAGCAAGCAACGAACACATTACCCAAGGATAGTAAGTGGATCAAATTTAGAGAAAACACAAACAATAGGGGATGTGATCATAGGAAGATGATCCCAAATAGGTCTAGAATAAGATTTTATGACCACACATGCTATCTCAAAAAAATGATGATCATTCAACATAATCACTCCAACTGGTAAAGAAGAACAGAATATAAAGAACTATTTTTGGTTCACGCAAGATTGCTATGAACCCAATATGCTCCTACATCAAACACCTAGGGTTGATAAAACTGATGCTCCAAATCAGAGTTGTTATACAACTTGAGAAGAATCTAAATAATCCAACTCAGATTGGAAAATCCAAGTAGTGTCCTCAACCGATATGTTCTTCCACTTAACCAAGTACTCCATGTAATCATTTTCTCTTGTGCTTCTCCCAATCCTGTTAACCAAGACCTTCTGAATTTCCTATGTCTTCTTCATAGGATATTCATGTTTCATGTGTGTCTCATCATCTGACTCATGGTATTCATACAAATCTTTAATGTTGAACATAGGAGATATGTCCATTTCAACCAATAACTCAACCTCAAAAGCATTACCATTGTATAATTTCTTTAGTATCTTACAAGGCCCAAACTTTTTCATCTTCAGCTTACTGTAGGTTCCAGTGGGAAATACTCCCTTCTTCAGATGAATCATAACTTCATTACCAACCTTAAAATTCTTATGTCTTCTAGATCGATCAGTTGTATCCTTATATTCTTATTACTATGTTCTAAATTATACCTCACCTCATCATGCAAAATGGCCTTTATGAATTAGCATATCCCTCTACTTCAACACTTCTCTTCTCCTCTAAGACAATATCTTTCAAATCTGATATTCCTTTAGGATGCATACCAGTAACAATTTCAAAAGGTGTTTTACCTATACTTCGGTTCATTGAACTATTATATGCAAATTATTCTTGTGCCAAAACCAAATCCCAATTACTAGGTTTATCTCCAACAAGACATCTTAACAAATTACCCAAAATCCTATTCACGACTTTTATTTTTCTATCGGTTTGTGGATGAAATGCATAACTAAACTTCAAATCTATACCCATCTTCTTCCAAAGTGTCTTCCAAAAGTATCATGCAAACTTACTACCCCGATCAGAAACAATAGTCTTAGGCAACCCATGCAATTTCACTATTAATTCATATGTTGTAATTAGTGTCACACATATAGTTGGCAAAGGAAGAAATTAGGCTAGTCAGTCAACACAATATGTATAGTAACCGAGTAGAGCACAAGGCATAATATCATAGTAACTAAACATAGTCATGACCAAGCACTCATACTAAGCTAGATGATTACCAAGTATCAAATACAATTATAAATGATCATTCATATATACAAAGCATCAGTAATTTACCGAGTGATGAATTGATGCAAGGAGGGATAAGGAACAGCTAGGGCCAAGGGCACACCTAACTATCCAGCCACCTTGTAGAGAAAACACAACAAAAGCACACAACACGGAGAACAACACCAAGGAGAGAAGGAAAACAAACACTTAATTGATTCATCCAAATTTCTCCATACATGCCCAGCTGTGAGGCCTTCTGGGTCACGACCAAAAAGATTTATCTATCTCTATCTATCTCGCTACCTCCCCTAACTGACTAAATGTCTACATCTAAACATTCTTATTTATAATTTCCAAAATGGCTTACAAAAGATTCTAGATCATTACATAATAGAAGGCTGACCACAAAATGGTCTGCACCCATCCCAATACAAGATCCCAATCATTAAATTTGTGACCTAAATTAAATACATAAGTCAGCTCCAACTAAGAACCAATCATGGGAAAACTCGATCAAAGAAGAATTGAGCATCAGTAAATAACAGGTTCACTGAGCACAGGAAGGAACGCTTGGCGAACATTGGATAGATTGACACATACAACACTCAGCCAACACCAGACATCTTGGCACACATAGGAACTCTCGGCAAATATTGCAACTAGGCACTTACTGGCAGAATGAAAAAAATGAGCAGGATAGCAAGGCAACCCAGGATGCTCCTACATCATGAATGCAGTGTATACTGAGCAATACAAGAAGGGCATAGAAGTTTGGAATGGCACAAACTACAAGGTAAATGGTTTACATTGAGCTAGAAAATAGTTTACAAAGATCGAGGTGAAGATTAAATACAGATGTAATCATTTAATGATTGATAATCCCTATGTAATGATGTTTGAGGTTATTCATTTGGATTGTAGATCTTAGGTTTTCTAGATGATGTCATAACCCTAATTAGGTCAAAATATTTTGATATAAGAACTATCAAGATATCATTTTGACATGTACCACACATGAAGTAGCCACATATACAAACATTTGCAGATCAGACAAGGTTGTGAAATTGAAGTTTTGACAGAGCATTCAAGGATTGAATAAATATCAAAAGGCTACTGAGCATACTTCAGAGAAGAGATCTATCACAAAAAGGTGATAATAGTTAAGTACTTATCATATCTGAAATCAGGAAAAGTTAGTTGCTATATAAAGATCAATTCTATTGTTACTTTCTAACAATTTTGGCAAAAATTAAATCTCTTAATAGAGTAGACCTAACAAGTCTTTTTTCTCTTAACTGAGTGCACACTTAATTGTTTTGGTTAAATCCTTTAACCAGGTAGATCCTCGCAGGTCTTTATTATTACTCCTAACAGGGTAAGATCATCAGAAGTGATCAAACATTGTAGCCTTAATCGAAAAAATTTATTACTGCAATTAGTGAAGCTTTGTGGGTGTCATCCCCACCATAGTTTTTACCTTCTAGCAAGGGTTTCTGCAATACCCAAATACTTGTGTATTGTGTATGAAGTTTCATGGTTGTTTACATGTTAGATTAGAAAGAATTTCTTATTTTCAATAATGCAATGAATGTATGAAAAGATAACATGTCAATCAGCTAATGAAATACATTTTTTTAAGGATTTAGTTAAAGAACCTTTGAGGTTACTGATTCACCCCTCCCCTCTTAGTAACTCACCTTACCATAATCCCAATAATTGGTATCAAAGCTAGTTCTCTTGTTGAGGAATTTTAATCATTGAAGAGAAAATATCTTAGAGATGGAAAGGTATAAGCTTGATAAGACAATTGAAAATAAAAAATTAGAGATGCAGATTCTCATGGAATATCTTAAGGACACTAGAGAAAAACTAAGAGAGCCACTTATCAAAAGAAAGGAATTGGCATTTTGGCACAATGAGACTGATTATCAGGAAGAAGAGATAGAGGAATTATCTGAAGGATCTAGAAGCATATCTAATGCATCTGAAGGATCTAGAAGCATATCTAATGCATATGAAGGAACTATAGAAGATCTATCTGAAAGTAATCAACACCTTACCGAACAAGTGAAATCACTACAAATTGGACAAGAAACTCAAATGGTAAGAATGATTGATGTCATGAACAATGCAAGACAGGCTGAACAAGAAATGAATTTGGCTATTGAATATAGAAGAAAAATGATTAAAAAATTGGAAGAGAAATAATTTGAAATACTAAGGCTTACTGAGCATCACTTTGAAATTTCCAATAAAATGGTTTTCATGAGTCAAGAAGTCAACCGAGTAAACAATGAGCTTGCTAGGAGATTGGAAGATATTGGCGAATTAAAGGAAGAGAATGAAAGACTGAATAATAAAGTGAAGATGTAACAACAACATAATGAGATGATAAAGAAAACTGAAGCAAGTACTAAAAGGATGGATGAATTCCTAAATAGTCAAAGAAGACTAGACAACACCATTGGTTTAGGTTATACCAAGCAGGGAGAGTCATCAAAACAAGATGAATAAAAGAATGCCTATGAAAATCCAAGGCCAAAGAAGCTCTCATGCTATCACTATGGAAAACCAGGTCACACATCAAATGTCTGCAGAAGTAAAGTTAAAGGTATTCCTAAATCTACTCCTAAATTTGATGGTTATTTTTATAAATGTAATAAGTATGGAAATCAATCATATGAGTGTAGATGAAAATTAAATAATTCACCTAAGAGAGACTATATGGAAAAGCATTGTCACAACTGCAACAAGTATGGATATATATCATAGGAATGCAAGACAAAAATGAAACAAGTCTGGAAACCGAAAAGACAAAACAACACATATCAACTAAGAAGGCAAGGTAATTCTTACACTTGGGATTACAACACTTGGGTTGATTGTACAACATGTGGTAGGTATGGTCATATTGAAGAAAATTATATGATATTTCACTAGAGAGGAAAATCTAGAAACTGGACAAATTCTAGAATGGCATGTCTGCACTGTCACAAGGTCGATCACTTAAGTAAAGATTATAGAGACCGAGCACCAAAACTAAATGATGATATGAATATGAATACCATTGATGGAATCAGAAGGAAAATGAGTCAAATATGGAGAATATCAACTAAAGATAATGTAGGAACAAGCACAATAGTTGGTGACACCTCATCCTTTGGTTAGGTTATTTCACCACCTCCACCTAAGTAAATCAAGTAAGTGTGGGAACTGAATTTTAATTAGTTATATCTTACAACAGTTCCTTATAGCTATTGTATAAATACCAAATCAACATGAAATTAGATGTGCTAGGTTGTTATATGCTTTGAACTTAGAATGAGTATAGTTGATAAAAGCATGACCGATTGAAAGTTTGTTAGTCAGTGAAAGTGATAAGGTTAACCGAGTTGAAGAGTCAATTAAGCATTACTAAGTGTTAACTAAGCTAAAGTTTCAAAAGGAGATAATAAAATGTTTTATCATTAACCGAGTTGTGGTTGGTGAAGCATTTAATGAAAAACTTTGAGTGGGAAAATATTTTTAGGTATAAATATAGGTCAAGACAATTCATTTCTTCACATAGTGAACAAGAGAGAAACCAAAGTGAAAAGAGAAAGATTTGAGCAAAGAGATTCAAACCAAATTACAATGATTTGAGAATTTCACAAACAGTTTGGAACCGATTCAAGTAAGTTTGAAGCAAACTGAGCTATTTATATACAGTTTTTGAGAAGCCCTAATTTGTTAAAACTAATGGCATCCTCATTAAAGACCATTCAATCTAAGGCCAATAGTGAGAAGAAGGTTACACTGATCAAGTCTATGACATATGAAGAACCAAAGTATAATTGCATCCTAAGGTAGTATCATAGGTTGATGAGAAAGGCACATTTTTCATGCATACCACCTAGGGTTTTATTGGTATAGGACATCTGGTCATACATTCACTACTTATAAGGTATTCCAATCTAGCAAACTGAATAGCATTCCTTGCAAAGCTGTCAACATAGTATACAAAATTGTGAAGAAAGGTTTATAGATAGATCTCGTCGAGCTGATGTTGAAGCAGCTAGAAAAAAACATGAGGACTATACATGTTGCTAAGACCAACACATGTAAGTTTGGATCACTCTTAGTATGTATCTTTTTCTATCTACAAAATTCATTTCCCTCACTCAGTAATGTTTAATGGGATGTCAACAAATTGGTTATCATACAAATCAGTGATTTCATAAAAATTTTAGGCCATAACTTTGAAGTAGTTATGGATGATTATTTCAAGAAATTCAAGGAATGAATGCACTAGACAAGAAGGATACCTGCACAGTTAGTAGAACAATACAAAGATTATATCTATTTTCTAGTGGACACTGACTCCACTCTTATTAAGGCAATTGAACCGAGGATTGCATGGTTACCACCTATGGGATACAAACTTGATATTGACTAAGCATCTAGGTCAATAAAGTCACTACTAGCATAGACCAAAGAGAAGAAAGAAACTAGGTTTAGAACCTGTGAGGAAGAAAAGCTAAGAATCAAAATGGATTTAGTCAGACTAAAAGTTGGAAGAAAATAAAAGAAGATGATGGACACATTGGAGAAATAATTTGGAGATGAAGAAGAAGCAGAAAATCCAATTGAAGAAGCAACTAAGGAACAATTGTTGATCGGTAATAGTGAACATGATGAAGAGACCAAGTCAGATTAAGAAATACAAGCAACACCAGTGAAGGAAATAAAAGGAAAAAGGAAACAGGTTGAGACCACCACATGAGAAAGGACAAGATCCTCTACAGGTGTTTCCCCACCTTTGAAATGGGGAGTTATGAAGATTACAAGGCCAACACCAACAAAGACATACCAAAAGAAGAGAAGCACTCAAGCATCTACCGAGCTACATAAGAAGAAGAGAAAGCTAATAAGAGGTAAATATGATATAGATTCTGCCAAAGAGGATACTAGTCAAATTAAGGTAGTTGTAAATAAGGCACAATCAATTGATGAAATAGAAAAGAATATAAAAGAAACAGGAAGACTAGGTCACCCTAAGATGAATTGGTATGTACATATGTCTACCGAGGATCAAGAAAAATTGGAGGAAGCAATCATCAACACGATGATTAAATTTAGAAGGTTATTAGTTGAATTCTCAAGTTATATTTCAAAAGAGATATATGATAAGGTATTAGCAAGATGGACTTATGCCTTGCATACCAACAAGAAGATGAGGGAATGATCATTAATCTTGGTAATGCCAAATTTATCAATAATAGAAATCGAGGATATGATGAAACAATATGCCAACAATTTTTTAGTGAAAGGAAGAGAAATAAATATTCTACAGGGAAAACTTGAAGAAGTAGATGAGGAGAGTAAAGAAAAATGGACAAAAATTTTGAAGTCCAAGGATGAAGCAGAACAAACTGCACTTGCAGTTATCCCCAAGAAAGGTGTCACGGGACATGGAAAAGGTGTACATTTTGATGATTTTTATCTTATTGAAAAAATGCCAATTGAAGAGCCCATATTACACATATCAGACACCGAGAAGCCAGAAGATGAAACATATGCAAAAGACTTCTATCCTATTGGCTACATCGAGGAAGAGAAAGAGGATACTCCTGAGAAGTTATTCATTACAGAGAATGATGAAGTGTTAATTGAGGATATCACCGAAGGTGATCCTGATGATGAGGCAAAAGAAAATGAAGATATTACTACTACTATCGAGAACACCGAGGAAGAAAAAACTACCACAGCGGCTACAACACAAATATCGGGTAATTTACCTATTTTGGTGCAAGCCATAGAAATTCCTACTCAAGAGAAACCTAAGGAGAAAACACCCAAGAAATAGATGGATACTACCAAAGATCAGGGTGAAGAAGGAAACAAGGAGACCAGTGAGCCTAAAACTAAAGAGGCAGAAGACAAAGGGACAAAAACTGAAATAAATGTAGAAGGTTCTACTATAGGTACAAGGATAGAAGCCCAAGGACCTTAGACCGAGGGAATAGTAAAAGGGAAAGACAAGTAGGAAAGTATCTCCACTGAGAAACCACTGTAAAATCCAGAGAAGAAGGCTATACCTTATGGGTAGTCCCCCACATCAAGTCAATAAGAGAAGAAAAAGAAGAAGAAACATGGAAAAGGATCGGTCACCTTAGATGAAGTCATTGAGATACCTTCATGTGACTTGAGAATCTTAGACCCTAAAGCTCTTAAGAGATATGGAGAATTATGCACCAGGAAAGTAGCTCACGAGAAGTTGAGGCAAGAGAGTAAACACAAATAGGTGCTAGAAGATGTGAGAGAGATCTTAATGCAAGTTGTACTTGATGTCAATATTGATGAGGAAACTCCCATCATTGACTAGCTTGCAAAACTTATCGAGTACATCAATTCTCCAAATATTGATGTTGAGAAGAAAATTGAAGAGAGAGTTGAATCTAAGAATCAATTCAAGATAGAAAATAAAATCATCCAAGTTGTGGTCATTCATAAGGTGAAGTTATCTGAAACTTTAACCAAAATTGAAACTATAATTCAACAGATACTCACCACCTTGAAGAAGCTTTGCACTAATGAGTCATTTACTACAGAAATAATAGAAAAATTGAAATAATTAGATGATAATCTACAGAAGAGTGCACAAAGATTAATCATAAAACCTAATGCATTTAAAGCACACTATGCAAAGGTCAAGAATATACATGGGTTGAGAAATGAATTTAGAAGAGCAGAGCACAAGATAAAGGATCAAACAACCGAACTCCAAGGAGAGATGCTACCACACATTGAGGTGATGTTGAGGCATGTAAAGAAAGCCAAGGATCTCATAGCTACTCCTGAGCTATCAGTAGTAGATCATATATTCGACATGCATGCACAAGTTGGTTTGGAGTATATTTCCTTAGACAGATTGAAATAGGAATGAGAAAACCTCTTAGCCAACTTGAAGAAAACCCATCAAAACATTTTTGATAAGTTGTAAGTATATACAAGTTTTTGGAATTATTACCAAAAAGGGGGAAGATATGCATACTTACAAGGAAAAAGATGTATAATTAGTATGTATACTTACCAAGGCATATAGACAGGGAGAGTCTACAATTTTGAGTATATAATTTTGAAGTTTTGAAATTTTGATTAAGGTATACATATGTGTTTTTGTCACTAATGCCAAAGGGGGAGAATGTTAGTTCATATGTTTTCATCAGTTTCATACATATAGTTGGAAAAGGAAGCATATAGGCTAGTCGGTCAACACACTATGTATAGTAATTGAGTAGAGAACAAGGTAGAATATCATAGTAACCGAACAAAGTCATGACCGAGCACTCATACCGAGCCAGATGATTACCAAGTACCGAATACAATTATAACTAAGCATTCATATATACTGAGTGTCGGTAATTTACCAATGATGAATGCAGCATATACCGAGCAATACATGAAGGACATAGAAGTTTGGAATGGCACAAACTACAAGGTAAATGGTTTACAATGAGCTAGAAAAGGGTTAACAAAGATCGAGGTGAAGATTAAATAAGGATGTAATCATTTAATGATTGATGATCCCTTTGTAATGATGTTTTAGGTTATTCATTTGGATCGTAGATTTAGGTTTTCTAGATGATGCCATAACCCTAATTAGGTCAAAATATTTTGATATACGAATTGTCAAGATGTCATTTTGACATGTACCACACATGAAGTAGCTGCATATACAGACATTTGAAGATCAGACAAGGTTGTGAAGTTGAAGTTTTGAGAGAGCATTCAAGGATTGACTCAATATCAGAAGGCTACCGAGTAGAATTGAGAGAAGAGATCTACCATAGCAAGGTGATAACAGTCAAGTACTTATCAGATCAGAAATCAAGAAAAGTTAGTTTCTATATAAAGATCAATTCTACTATTACTTTCTAACAATTGTGGTAGAACTTAAATCTCTTAACAGAGTATACCTAACAAGTCTTTTTGTAAATCTCTTAACCGAGTGCACACTTAATTGTGTTTCTTAAATCATTTAACCAGGTAGATCCTCACAGGTCTTTATTATTACTCCTAACAGGGTAAGATCATCATAAGTGATCAAACGTTGTAGTCTTAACCGACAAACTTTATTACTATAGTTAGTGAAGCTTTGTGGGTGTCATTTCTACTGCAATTTTTAACTTCTAACAATGGTTTCTACAATACCAAAATACTTGTGTATTGTGTATGAAGTTTCATGGTTGTTTACATGTTAGATTAGAAAGCATTTCTTATTTTCAGTAATGCAATGAATGGATGAAAAGATAACATGTTAGTTAGTTAATGAATTACATTATTTTAAGGATTTAGTTAAAATGTTTTTGAGGTTACTGATTCACCCCTCCCCTATCAGTAACTCACCTTTCCATAATCTCAATATTTCACAACCTCTCTAAAGAATAGATCAGCTATATGAACAACATCTGATATTTTCTTACAAGGAATGGAGTGTGACATCTTTGAAAATGTGTCTACCACAAAATATATAGAATAATTACCTCTTTGTGTCTTTGGTAAGACAAGAACACAATCCATGCTAATATCTTCCCAAGGTCTACTAGGAATGGGTAAAGGTGTGTATAACCCTGTATTCTGACTTACTCCCTTAGCAACTTGACAAATTCTGTAACTTCTAACAAATTTTTAAACATCCCTATACAATTGAGGCCAAAAGTATTTCTCCTTAATCAGACTTACTATTTTATCAATGCCAAAATGTCCTGCAAGTCCTCTACTATGTTTCTCCTTGATTATATTTTCTCTCATTGATCCTCTTAGTATACATAATTGAATGCCTTTGAACAAGATACCTTCTTGAATGAAGTAATCAACCCACTTACTCTGATTATATGTGATTGATTCCTTACATTCTTTCCAAGGTTCTACAAAATTAGGGTTAGTTTCTTACAAACTTTTCAAATAATCAAAACCAAGTACCTCAACTCTCATCTCAGTCAATAAAGTTATTCTTCTTCTTAATGCATCTGCAACCCTATTTCACAATCAACTTCTATGCTTCAACACAATAGTAAAATTTTGCAAGTATTACTTCTTCATATGTTTCTGATTCAACTTATTATGACTACCCAAATACTGCAATGCTTTATGATTGGTGTACAACACAAATTCCTTAGGTATTGTTACCCTATTTTTCATCATGCAAAATAATAGACAAATAGTAAGGGTGCATTTAGGTTCTTTCATTCAACAATGCTTTTTAGGTTATGTGAATCATCATTTTGTTATTGCATTCAAATCAGATTTTTCATTTTGTACTCTAAGTATTGATCAAATGTTAAAACTTTCAAATTCATAATTGATCATTACATTGTACATTCATACTGAATGTAATTTACAAAAAGCTCTTTTCATACTTCACATTTCTTATCAATAAATAGAGTACAAGTATAGAATAGAAAGAAGAGGTAGGGGTATGAATAAGTCCTCTACATTGCCTTGAAGTTGTCTGCATATCTGGAGCTGGTTGTCATGTCTAGTCCTAGTCCTCCGGTCTTCATCTTGAGTTTGTATATGTCTGGGTCTTATGTTTTTAGGGGTTGTCCTGCATCATCGTTAGAAGATTTTGTTAGATCCAACTGGATCTAAGCAATGCAAAAAGAATGAGAACATCATACAATATCAATTCTTTCATAGCTACATATATTTCTGATATTCAATGCAATAGAAAAATGAGCATGCACACAGAGTGAAAAGTAGTGTTAAAGATAGTTGTGCAACATTATGTTAGTGAGAACACCAGTGGTCTGATGGATGCCCAAAATTGACCACTGGGTCATGTTCACTAACATAATGCAATAATTTTGATATTTTAAGCTTAACAGAGAAATGCATTGTTCAAAATAGACTGGTATTTGTCACAGTCAAGATATTATAAAGGACGCAATATGCTATAATAAGTTGTTCATATGCTGAAAAGAAATCGGTACGTGGTTACGGTAGCTTGTTTATGAGTGTCATGAGCCTGTGCTCGAACATCATGGACAAGTTTCATTTGCTGGAAATTTCATCAAATTCAAGTCTTGTTATATCTAGATTATTGATCCACAATAGAAAATCAAATAGTTTTCTATCATGCATCTTGGTTGATGTTTACTGTCAAAGCATTTAAATGATACATTTGGACCTGGTAGCAATAGTATATGAAGGCAGCTCTATATTTTTATCAAGTAAACACAATACAGTGAAGCAATGTATATCTACTGCTGAGCCTTTAAGATTGTGTTTATCAAGTTGTGAGTGTCATTTTACAAATTTTCAAAAGGAAAAGCAGAGAGCTTAATGATGACTAATGAAGAATTAATTTTTTTAAAATAATAAGTTCATGAAATCACTCTTCTTATTTAACAGTCACGACTGTGTATTTTATCAAGCTGAAAAGGGAGTTCACCAGTCGCTAGTTCTAACTAATACATGGGAACAAAAATATTACAATGATAAAGCATCAGTCATCGAAAAGTAGACATGGTGATATACTGGTTAGAAGACCAAGAAGCCTTGAAGAACTCCCAAGTCTTTCAAATGCCAAGTTCTTTATTTGGAATAAGCAAGGTGAGGACATAGTTTTGAAATAACAAATAGATACCAGTTGATGGGTTTTATCAGTGAACCTGAGTTCTATAAGAATACAACATGCTCAGTTGCGACATTGTCAAAATTGCAGATTTTAAGGAAAAAATGGAAAGAAATGTGCTCATTCTTCTAAAACTCACGTGCACTGTAGGAGAAAATTGGTTATGAGATTGTCATCATAGGGTCAACTTGGAGCTCACGTCTTAACTCACAGATGGAGAGTAATACATCAAAGCTGAGTTTTTTAAAAAAAAATTGATGTAAGAAATAATGCCAGATCAGTGCATGATGAATAGATGACTGTGTTAAAGATAAATTCAAATAACGGTGATAGCATAGAGCAGTTTCAGTTACATTATACAAATAGTGAGTTAAAGATATGATACAAGCTCAAGTTTGTGCATGGAGATGAACTCAAGTTTCAAAATAGACATGAAAACTTACCAGTCATGACCTTTCTGACAAGAAAATAAACAACCAAATAACAGTCGACTTGGAGTAGCAGTGAGCTTGAGTTTAGTAGTAGGATTCATTCACAGTCAACATGCCGAGCTTCTTCATCAGAATTTTTTGAAGACTTTCCTATAAGTTAGGGGTTTTTTTTCCCTAGAATTTCTCTGTGAAGAATGACTGAAGCACAATTGCCAATACCAAAATGAGCATAACAAAGTTTGGAGTCTACAAGATAAGTGGTATTCAATGCCATCAATGCACATGCCTGATCCCTATAGAGTCTTGAAAATCGCATAATGCCACCTCACACTTTCATCTCTTTGTTTTTGAATTGTATTGCAAGTGGATTGAACAGTCATGTCGACTTTCTCCACTTTGCACATTTTACACTTAGAGTCTTTTTATCGAAGTTAGGAGTTGAAAATTGGATTATTTGATATTAGATTTTATCTAATAATTAAGTAAATATTAAATATTGGCTATGAATTGTAAAAGGATTAAGTCCTTATTATAAGCCAGTATTTAGGGGTACTTAGACTCGAGCTTTCATAGGCTTAGTTATAGGTTGTATTTGTGGCATAATTTTAGGGCCAAATGGGAATTTAGATTTTTGGATTTGAAGCTTAGGCAAGCTATAAAATTAATTTTTGATGATCGATTACAGGTTGCAAATTTTGGAGAGAGGGCATATAGTGAACTCATTGTTGCTAGGTTCTTCGAAGGCCATTTTTGTAATCATTTTTGTCAAATTTTGGAGGGAATGAACTAGAGATTTTGATTCATATTTGTGAAGTTGTTTTGATATTGGATCTTTTTTTCATCTTTTCTAACAAGTGTTAAATTATTTGTTATCCAAAGGAAGTGAGTAGATTTTTGTTCCTTCTCAAGACAATCAATTGCTTCAAGACCTTGTATGAGAAATGTATGTTTGTTGGCCATTCAAGCTATTCGTGGTAAAAGCCTGATAGTAAGTTTTGTTAACCTATATGTTGAGCAGAGATTCAGAGTGTTGAGATCTTCATTTATGAGTTAGGATTGAGGTTTCATCTTTTCTATAAGGTTTGAAATATTTCTTGGTGTATCACCCTAATCTAGTTTAAGTTATAATTTTTCTTTTCCCTTTTCCCAACAAATTGCAGATCAGGAAAGTGATATTCCATATTTTATAGGAACCGGCCTAGAATCTGGAGATTCCTCTTCATTCATAGTCTACCCACAGTAAGGAGAGGTTTCCATTGTTAGGATAGAATTGTTGTGTTGCCTTAATGCCTGAGTTAGGGTAACAATTCTAAGCCTGAATAGGTATCAAATAATGTCTCAATTTCTTCAAAGATTGAACAATAACATAAAATTATTGATCATAGACTGAATACTTCCTCTTAGCATCATTTAATTTCTCACTATAAACAGCAAAAATTTACCTTCTTGACTCAATACTGTGTCGATTGCACTTCCACTTGCATCATAATCAATTTGAAATGCTTTAGAGAAATCAGGTAAAGTCAGTACAGGTAATTTAGCTACCTTTTTCTTCAAGGTCCCAAAAATTTTGTCATCTCCATGTGTCCACTTGAAATATTTCTTGTCTCCTCTCATTGTCTCTATCACAGTATTACAAATAGAACTAAAATTCCTTATGAACTTTGAGTAGAAACTTGCCAATCCATGAAAAGATCGAACTTCACTAGAATTCTCAAGTGTATGTTATTCCAAAATTTCTCTTTCTTAGGATTCATCTTCAAACCTTCATCTGAAATCACAAAACCCAAGTACACTATCTATTCCTTCATGAAAGAACATTTCTTCAAGTTAATCAACAACTTTTCCTCTTTAAATATCTACATACACTAGTACATTTGGGACCTTTTTCCAATGGTGGGTCATCAGAATTGGGATGGTTTACCATTGATATTATGACACCACCTGACGTCGCAGTTTTGCAGTCGAAAAAAATGACGGCTATGATTGGCGTCGTAATTAAGATGACTATAGCCATCACAAAAAGGGGGTTTCAATACAGTGAATACACCATCGTGTCAATTTGTAGCCATCCCAATGTTGATGGCTAGATGTCAGACAAAGTTAGTTTACTGACGAAAATGTTGTACATGCGACGGTTAACCGTCCTAATATTCTGATAGATAACCGTCATTGGTAGATTGTCTACCGAAAAAAATGCTTTTCATGCGACAGTTTGGCGTCAGAAGTTTCTGACATATTGTCGTCTCTTTTCTAACGACGTCGTAATTATGACAGAATTCACAATTTTTCAAAAAAAAAAAAATATTTGTTGATCGAGTTTGTATCGATTCAGAACGGTGATCTTGCAGATCTGGTTCCAGCTGGTTGCATTAATTTTGGATCTTGATCGACTTGTAAGGTGGTTTGGTGAGTCGAGGTCTTTTATTTGTGCTCATGATTTGGTTATGTCATTTGGAGATGACTTTGTAGTAGATTCAGTAGATGACAAGAAGCTAGTGCTGCGATCAAAGATGCATTCTTCCTGATGTGTTCATGGGATATATGTGAACCTGATTGCATTCAGATCTGATTCGAGTGACTTCTTGACTTATTTGGTCTAAATTGGATGTGCTTTGTTCCTATGGAGTGTAGCAGTGACTTGACTTGTAGAACTTGCACAATGGAAATTTGTAGATCACTATGGTGCCCGTGATGACTTCGGAGAAGTATTCTTCTTAGTGAACCGAACTGAGAGACTTGGATTATAGAAATTAGGTCATTTGATGTGACTTATGAGACATTGGATGCCTCTTCATAGCGGGTTCATGGTGTGGTCTATGGTGTTTCTTTGCGACTGGGTTATTGGTAGAGATATGTTGATTTGATAGCCATTGAGATAGATCGATATGACTTGATCTTGGGTCAAGACTTCTTGAGGTGAGCTAAAGTGATGATTTCTCCTTGAAGTGATTGATGTTTCTGACAGATAGCCATCACGTTTAGTTTTGTTGTCAGTTATTCTTTGGTTTCCATCGTAATTGCGACGGCTCACACTATTTTTTAAAAAGAAATATATATTTGTTGTACGTTGATTGGGATCTTAAATTATTGAGCTTCTCTTTGTTTTGATAATAGTTTAACATTCGCTACTTAACAGGGCCAATCACATGAAGGTGGAAACTCAGCTAGCCCCTCCTAGGATCCTCTTATGACCCTTTACGACACTTTAAGCCCTCTAAGATGTATTCTTAGGGATCATAAAGGGTCATAAGGGGTCTTGAGACACAACAACGAAGAAACATAAATGTAGGCATCATGGTCACAATTGTTTGGAGATGCAACATAATTGAATGCTATACCCAGACAATGCAACACAACTACTACTCCTGCAATTCTAAGTGGACACTGTGTGATCCAAAAACCAAAGATAAGGAATCTATATATGGTTTTTGGATTCCCCAGTGTCAACTTAGAAATGCAGTAGTAGTGGTTGTGTTGCATCCTCTGGGTATAGCATTCAATTATGTTGTGTCTACAAAAAATTGTGACCATGATGCCTACATTTATGTTTCTTAGCTGTTGTGATACCTACATTTATATTTTGTAGATGTCATTTTTATTTGCATGTTCTTTATGTGTTTGGCTTCTCTCCCTCACATCAAAAATAAGATTTTCCCACTCTGAATCGAGAATGCACATGCAATACAAGAAGAATATGCATGGATAGCAGATGGAGTTGAGAAAACACAACACGTTTACATTTTTTTAATAGGTCAAAATTACAATGTTCGCGATGGTCTATTACTTAAAATACGCAATTAAAGACCTCTATCAAAAATGCAACCCTGTTGTGTTTTTCATCTCCACCTGATATCCTATGTATATGAATTGAGATTGCATATTAAACTAGGCGTCTCCTTCTGCATTGCTTGAAACCAAGAGACTATCACAGTTAACATCTAAAATCATTATTAAACTTTTGTTATTATTAAAAAGTACACTAGTCTCCTTTGTTTCTTGTACACCATCTTTGTCAAAAATTTTCTTCATGGATGGCCTCCACTTTCTTCCCCACTACAACTGTAACTACTATTCATTCTCCTATGGTCATTACTATCTTCTCTATTGATCAGACCTCCACTACAATTTCTCTGATAAAAATTTCCAAATTCACTATTTGGTATTCCTTCATCTCCCCTCAACTCCATCACTTATGGTTACAAATCAAGTTCCAAGAATCAGAATGGTGCGTCTCATCATCAAACTAATCCACCTTAAACAATTGATTAACCATTCTAGACAAGATGATGATTTAAGGTTTTTTGTGAAGCTTCTAACTTGGTAGTTGCAATCAACATTTGTATTACAAGTTTTGTTGTTTTTCAAGTAGTGTGTTTTAGAAAAGAACCCATTGAACATTCTAATACTAATTTCTCCTAAAATATAAAATCCACTAAAATTTAGCAAAAAATCCCTCCAACATTACAACAGTGTATAAAAGGAAACTCAGTGTTTCTAGTAGCGATAAATAGATTTTTTGAGAAGAGTAGATGAAACAATAATAGAAACAATACGCTTGGAGGGAGAAAACCCTACAGACTTACAACATACCTTTGTATGCAGCCCATTAACATTTCAAATGCAAGAATGAAAGAAAACATGGAACTAATCTCAAACACGTGTAAATAAACATCAGTCATTATCAAATAAACATCGGTCATTATCAAATAAGTTGCATAAATGAGAATCATTTTTTTTTGGCTTTTTCTTTTTTTTTGCTTCCCTATATTGTTGCAGAGGCATATCCATGTCCACATCATCCTTTCTTCTCGATAGTGCATGTGATCTCACTATCCTTTGCAAAGGTGGGTCCTCTACAATAACAAATAAAAGGCTTCATTAATTAAAAACATATTATCATAATTGAGGTTAATTTAAAAATATATTCATTATTGTTACAAGCATTTCAATATATACTTTAAAAAACATAAACGTGACACTCTTTACCTTGTCCAACCACATCATCTTTCTCGGTGGCTTGAACCTCAACATTCTCATTGGGAACAACCTCTACATCCCCTACAACTGCAATACAATTTTTTTTATTAATCCCAACACATTATAATTAAATTTTTATTACTATGCCAAATTCAATTTAACATGTTTACTTGTATTAAATATTCATTAAACAAAATTTGACTAGAAAATGTATACCTTGAGTACTACAATTCACATTAGAATCGATGCCTCTGTCATGCTCGGTCGATGCAGTATCAATATCAGCAGGCTGCATTCATACGTAAATAATTAGTGCATTTATCGACAATATATACATATAAATATAAGACAAATACTGAGAAATGTTAATCATTCAGTTTAATACATATAAATATATTCACTTTAAAGTTTTAAACAAATATATAATCAGTGTTTCCTTACTTAAAATAAATATATTCACTTTAAGTTGGAACTTCACATCAAATACAGTAATTGGTAAAGTTTTCAACTTGAAATAAAAATCAATTGGCTTATTTACCTAATCAACAGATCTAGCAGAAGAACCTTGTGCACTCATTGCTCGGTATCGTTCAGCCATGACTTTATAGCCTTGTTTGTAGCCTATTTTTTTGTCCTCTTCTGTAATCAATTTTTTGAACTTTGAGGCCTTCATTTTTTATTGGTATCATGAATTCTTATTGTAATGAATTTCATCAAAACTAAATTGATTTCAATTTAATTATAAATATTTGCATACGATTTTTCATTTACTAATACTTACAACTCATGCAACAAGTTTTGAATATCCACCCGAGCCAATCTTGTGTTGCTCGTGCTTTTGTTTTCTTTCTGTTGTTGCCTTTGTTGTGTCAGGCAACCTATGTGATGTTTGAAATATGTTAGATCACATAAGTACAAAGAGTAAATAGTACATAATTTCATTATTAACATTATCATGTACCTTCTTTCCTCGAGTGGTACTACTCATCCACTATGTCTTGCACTTCTCTCAAGTGCATCCTTTTTAAGATCCTCCCACTCATTAATAGGAATATAGGGAGGCTGCTTGTAATAAGGGTTGTGTTCTATTCGGGTCATGTAGTTGTCCCTAATATACTTCAAAACAGTGCCCACTTTGTCAAGGAGTCTAAGTCTATGAAAGACTTCGGGTCCAAAAAGTGTTGTCATAGAGTCAATGAGTTTATTCTTTAACCCTTTATCTTGTACTGACCACCTTTTAAGAAAAAAAATTGTTAGATTCATAAATGAAGTGAAGCTACCTTTTAATATAGTTGAAGAAAGGGATGAAACAAAATCTAATCTTGCAATGAAATCAAAATATGATACCATGTGCGTATGGTCGGCCCGAAAATGTGCAAACATTCATCATTAAGTTTTTCATAAAATAGATTATTTCCTACAAGAGAATTATGAGATTATTATAATTAGTTGTTGCAAGGGACCACACAGGGGGTTAGTGCATTACATTATGAGTATTATATTGTATAGTAAAAGAAAGGATCAATCTTTAAAGTACCTGGAAGCTGGGCTACTCTCAAGGGAAGTCCATCTTCATTTCTCATGAACAATTGATCACACTGTATTGTTCACATACATTTAACACGAGTACATCCAAGAATTGCGTCATCGCCTCCTACATAAAATGAATCCAATATTACAAAATGCCCCCTAAGAAAGAATATATAGTTCAAGTGAAATAAACACATGATAAATAAGAGAGAAAAATAGGAGTCTACTTACCAATAGTAGGTGTTGCCATCGCATCTGTGGTCATGCTACGTGTTGCCAACATTGCAGGTGGAACTAGATTTGTGGATCTGATCCTTGTACTAGGTGTTGTACTCAACATAGGTTCAATAGTAGGTGCTAAACAAAAATATTGTTAGAGCATAAAAAAATATGGATAATCATGGACAAGATGGAGGATAAAACATGTGATGTATCATCTGAAGTATTTGCATCTCAGGTAATGCCCTTTAATATATTTAGCATCCCCTATAAAGAGAACACATATATATTTTAGTTAATGACATAAATAGAATAGTATACTATGTGAGGTTGAATATTTTCCATTCGAGCTAACTCTTTTGATATTGCACAAAGGACCCTTTCCAGTGCAACCATAGGATTAACCTTTGATAAAAAATCAACATCAAATGGATCCTGCTCATTCTGTGGCTCCTCATGAGAAAATTTCTTGATGGCTCAGGGGCTACAAGCTAGGGCATCATACATTGTTCATGAGCTCACTATTTAATACTGGCATTGTTTACATCTTTTCATTTGGAATGCTTGATGACCCACGAGCTTTGAGAGCTAGGGCATCATTGCTATTACCTTCAAGGCAATGTGTGAAGTGTTTGATCTCTCTTTATTTGTTTTGTTGTTGATATTCACTATGTGGTACTTCCCGTTTATGATCATCTCATGAGGAAATGTCTTGATGGTCCACGGGCTGCAAGCTAGGGCATCATGCACTATTTATGAGCTCACTATTTGAGCACCGACCAATCAAATAGGGACATGAGGTGCTCAAACAGTGAGCTCATAAACAATGCATGATGCCCTAGCTTGCAGCCCGTGAGCCATCAAGACATTTCCTCATGAAATGATCATAAACAGGGAGTACCACAGTGAATATCAACAGCAAAACAAATAAAGAGAGATCAAACACTTCACACAATATATGTTGTTATATAAGATTTTATTAAGACTAAATATATTATTTTATTAAGATTTTATTAAGACCAAGTATTTTGGGTTAGTTTTATGTTGTTTTATAAGATTTTATTATGACTAAATATATGATGTAAACTCATAATTATACTTGATATATATATATATACTTCAAAGGAGGAATTATGAAATATATTTTTAGGTAGTTATCTCTTCTATAATGATGGAGGAGTGAAAGGTAATGATCAATGAGGTTGCTACTATTAGATCATACATTAATACACTTACTATTTTGAATTTGAGCTCGGGCATCATGCAATGTTATTGATGTCATTGCATGCTTCTTGTTGTTGTGCACCATATATTGTTTTATACACTCTTTATTTCATTGAGACTGTGAGCTTTGAATTTGTAATATATTTTCTATTATTGGATCAATGCTACCATGTTGTTGAGGTTGTAGATGCATTGAATCACCACTGTCATTCTATTTTTATAGAAGCAATATAACAAACAGAGCACTAGCCAATCAAATAGGGACATCAATAAGACATTGAATGCATTATTACTTCATCATGATGATAAAAATTTCATTGACTCAAACCACATGGAATGTGGGTAGATGCATTGAATCACCACTTCCATTCTATTTTGATGAAGAGAAACTATGTTATAAAATTTCAATGCATCAAATTTTATAACCGTACATATATTTTATGAGTATAACTATACAACATAAGAGCACCCACATGCCTTGGTTGTTATTGGTCTATGAAAGGTTTTGGTTTGCCTTTCCCAATTGAGATGTCATCCTAAGATTCAAAAGGACCAAGATAATAATAAGTCTTGAACATAAATGCATGATTGTGGATCCTCAAGTGGGAGTTGTGATATAAAGGAAGAACACTTATATGGGTTTACCCACATAAGGACAATGGTTTCATTCATCTTTCTTTCAAGTGCTCTTGAGTACTTTCCTTGGCCTCTGGGCTTGGGAATCCTATAGGGGTTGAACCAAAATTACAAAGGCAATAAGGACACATAGAACAATAGGTTTGGGGACTTAGACTTATGTTCAATCCTTAGTAATAGTTTGGGGAACTAATTACTAGATGAGTGACTATAGTACCCTAGTTTGCATTATTAGATGATCTTGATTAATTTGTGTTCATTTCATGCAAAGATACATGTAAAGGAAAATAAATTTTTTCATCTAAATATTACATGTATATATATGAAAAATAACTTGTATATACTATACAAGGAAAATAACTTTCAGAAGAAAATGCAAGAGTACAGACATACATAAGAGGATGAACATAAATAACAAGGGTGCCAAACATTGCCTAAAGTGATGAATTTTTGACCTGGGTATCAATCTAGTGTGCCCCTGTGTGATCCAGAACCTGTAAAGAAAAGAGAGATGGGGATTAGATAAAAAAATAATCTAAGCAATGAATGGCATCCTATTACTGATCCTCATCTACAATTATGCATGTGCATAGTCAAGCCATACACTTCTAAAAGAAAAATCATGCTATAGGACATCTACACTTAGAAGAATGTTGCAGAGAGTAAATGGCTGCATTTATGTCTGCATGAACACTTGGTGAGTCACTATTGTGACTACATCATTCAAATAGTGCAATAGAAACACCAGATATTGTTGTTTCATCTGGTGTTGTTGTGACATCATTTCCAAATGATGCACCCACAATAGTCACACACCATGCCCATCAACACAAGGCAGTCATGAGCAAGCATGAATAAGCAATGGAAGGGGCATACATCATCAAATCAAAGGAGAAAAACATCAAATCTGCATATTAAGGGAGGAGTACATCATGGATTTCAAGTAAAGATCATAACATCACAACATGGTTGGCAGCCCTAAGGGGGGCCCATTGCATGCAGTGAGTAAGCTACATCAAAACAAAGAGGTACACAAATCTGCATCATCTATACATTAATGCTATGGCATGGAGTATATTTGAATCTGCATTTTAAAGGATAAGTAAGAAAGCTGCATGATGCTAGTGAAATTAACAAAGGTATAGATCTAATGAAGTAATGAAGCTACCCACATTCTATGTGCTTTGAGTCAATGAAATTTTTATTATCATGATGAAGTAATAATGCATTAAATGTCTTACTGATGTCCCTATTTGATTGGACGGTGCTGTGTTTGTTATATTGTTGCTATCAAAATAGAATGGCAGTGGTGATTCAATGCATCTACAGCCTCAACAACATGGCGACATCGATCCAATAACAGAAAATACATTACAGATGCCAAGTTCATAGTCTCAATGAAATAAATAGTGTATAAAATAATATATGGTGCACAATAGCAGCAAGCATGCAATGACAACAATAACATTGCCTGATGCCCGAGCTCAAATTCAAAATAATAAGTGTATTAATGTATGATCTAATAGTAGCAACCTCATTGATCATTACCTTTCACTCCTCGATCATTATAGAAGAGATAACTACCTACAACTATATTTCATAATTCCTCCTTTGAAGTATATATATATCAAGTATAATTATGAGTTTACATCATATATTTAGTCTTAATAAAATCTTATAAAACAACATAAAATTAACCCAGAATACTTTGTCTTAATAAAATTTTAATAAAACAATATATTTAGTCTTAATAAAATCTTATAAAAAAACATACATTGTGTGAAGTGTTTGATCTCTTTTTATTTGTTTTGTTGTTGATATTCACTATGTGGTACTCCCTGTTTATGATCATTTCATGAGGACATGTCTTGATGGCTCGTGGGCTGCAAGCTAGGGCATCATGCATTGCTTATGAGCTCATTGTTTGAGCACCAGCCAATCAAATAGGAACATGAGATTCTCAAACAGTGAGCTCATAAATAATGTATGATGCCCTAGCTTGCAGCCCGCAAGCCATCAAGACATTTCCTCATGAAATGATCATAAACAGGGACTACCACATAGTGAATATCAATAACAAAATAAATAAAGAGAGATCAAACACTTCACACAATGCCTTAAAGGTAATAGAAACGATGCCCTATCTCTCAAAGCTTGCGGGTCATCAAGCATTCCAAATGAAAAGATGTAAACAATGCCAGTATTAAACAGTGAGCACATGAATAATGTATGATGCCCTAACTTGTAGCCCGTGAGCCATCAAGACATTTCCTCATGAAATGATCATAAACGGGGAGTACCACATAGCTAGTGAATATCAACAACAAAACAAATAAAGAGAGATCAAACACTTCACACAATATATGTTGTTTTATAAGATTTTATTGAGACTAAATATATTGTTTTATTAATATTTTATTAAGACAACGTATTTTGGGTTAGTTTTATGTTGTTTTATAAGATATTTATTAAGACTAAATATATGATGTAAACTCAATATAGCAAACAGAGCACCAGCCAATCAAATAGGGACATGAGGTGCTCAAACAGTGAGCTCATAAACAATGCATGATGCCCTAGCTTGCATCTCCTGAGCCATCAAGATATTTCCTCATGAAATGATCATAAACAGGGAGTACCACATAGTGAATATCAATAGCAAAATAAATAAAGAGAGATCAAACACTTCACACAATGTCTTGAAGGTAATAGTAATGATGCCCTAGCTCTCAAAGCTCGCGGGTCATCGAGCATTCCAAATGCTAAGATGTAAACAATGTCATCCAGACATGTGTACTATGAGCTTTCCTGCAACAAATGGACTTGTGATGATTTTCACAATAGTACATGTGTTGAAGGAAAGCTCAAAGTACTGCTTAGGAAAATATGAATGTTCATCACCTGTGCATATCAGAGTTGATCAAAGAAGGTATATGCACAACAAAACAAATAAAGAGAGATCAAACACTTCACACAATTCCTTGAAAGTAATAGAATGATCAAACACTTCAAAATAGGGACATCAATAATAAAATAGAGACATAAGTAATAAAATAATACACTTACTATTTTGAATTTGAGCTCATAAAGATTAAGATATCCCTATTTTATTACTGATGTCCCTATTTACATATTTTCATCAAATGACCCAAAAACACCAAGAATGGTCCTATATGGTCACTAATAGCCAACTTTCAAAAGAATATGAATGAATGTGCAAACATACATAAGTGGATGAACATAAATAATGAAGGTACCAAACATTGCCTGAAGTAATGAAGTGTTGACCCAGGGTTCAATCTAGTATGCTCTTGTATGATCCAAAACCTACAAGGAAGAAAAAGATGGGGTTAGATCTAAAAGATCTAAGAAATGTCTGGCACCCTAATACTGATCCTCATCTACAATTATGCATGTGCATAGTCAAGCCATACACTTCTAAAATGAACTATGCTACAGAACATGAGTGTGTATTAATGTGATTCAAAAGCTATTATGGAAGATTGTTTTATTATTGAGATAATGATATCTTAATTCTACAACAATAAATGTTTTGAGAAATATTTGAATTTAATTTTGACAATAACATGAGGAGTGATATATTTCAAGATTCGGTGAGACTTCATACCACGTAGTGTTCATAGATTATGTTCAATGTGTTATTTACGCTTGTATTGGTGGGAAAACTCTTGAAAATGCACAAAAGAGATTACATTCAACCATATTGTTTACACGACACATGTAGTTTACCTCCAACCTAAATCAGCGTTGCATACAAATCTACAGATAGTGCGTGGTATGAAGCCTCGCTCAAGCTTGAAAATGATAAGCATTATGATGTTGAGGTATGGTGTGGTAAGCACAAGTATAGTTTCTCATAAGTTGCTATTGGTATAGTTTTTTTTTTTCAATAGTTGTAGAATCCAGCTTCTCCTATACTTACACGTATGTATACATTTTGGGCTTGGTTTTAATGTCATGTAAATTTGAGTGAAATGGTAATAATATTTAAGAGCAACAAGTATGGAATTTTAAACAAGTATGCATATACATTATATAACAGGAGTGATATATTTTAATGGAAACACTTAATGAGAAGGATGCCTATATAACAGGAGGAGTGATATATTTTAATGGTAGTGGACATATAAATTGTAGTGAAACTCTATAATTTATTATTGTAATTGGACATAGAAATTGCAATGTAAGTAGTAGGATGATTGTAAGTGGACATAGAAATTGCAGTGAAACTCTGTAATTTATTATGGCTCAGTGTTGTATATCCATAGTCAATGTCTATTTAAACTTTAGGATGATACTTATATGATGGCTTGAGTAATTTGTTCTTACCTTGAGACTAGTACACCATGGGATTAGAGGATGGTTATTATAATAGCAACTATGCGTCTGTGGGATACTTTTATATTTTGTATTAAATGATGATACATATGTGTTTCTTCCTTTTACAACAATTTATATTCTGATACTTATATCTTGAATTGTCAAATGACCAATGAGTGATAATTTCAAAAGTGTAACATAATTAAAGGCATGTGAATTCATATTGTACTTAATCTGAATGCCGCAGTATAATGTTTTTACTTACGATATTTCAAGACCCTCTCCATTTTAAACTAACCTATGACTTCAAATGAGGAATTATAAAATATAGTTGTAGGTAGTTATCTCTTCTATAATGATGGAGGAGTGAAAGGTAATGATCAATGAGGTTGCTGCTATTAGATCATACATTAATACACTTACTAGTTTGACAACAATAACATTGCATGATGCTAGAACTCAAATTCAAAATAGTAAGTGTATTATTTTATTACTGATGTCCCTATTTTATTATTGATGTCCCTATTTGATCTAATAGCATCAATATAAAAAATAGAGCACCAACCAATAAAATAGGGACATGAGGTGCTCAAACAGTGAGCTCATAAACAATGCATGATGCCCTAGTTTGCAGCCCATGAGCCATCAAGACATTTCTTCATGAAATGATCATAAACAAGGAGTACCACATAGTGAATATCAACAACAAAATAAATAAAGAGAGATCAAACACTTCACACAATGCCTTGAAGGTAATAGCAATGATGCCCTAGCTCTCAAAGCTCATGGGTCATCGAGCATTCCAAATGTAAAGATGAAAATAATGCTAGTATTAACATTCATATTTTGCCATTAAATCAACAAATACCATCAAAATGAAATTGATTTAATGAGAAGACAAAGCTCGAATGCCTACCTCAAGCCATGGCTACCATATAAAGATCAAATGCTAAGGAACTATGTTATAAAATTTCATGCCAAATTTCATCAAGAATGGTCATATATGGTCACTAATAGCCAACTTTCAAAATAATATGAATGAATATGCAAACATACATAAGTGGATGAACATAAATAATGAAGGTACCAAACATTTCCTGAAGTAATGAAGTGTTGACTCAAGGTTCAATCCAGTATGCTCTTGTATGATCCAAAACCTACAAGGAAGGAAAAGATGGGGTTAGATCCAAAGGACACTATTAGGGCACTATTTATCCTTGACTGTATTCTTTTGGGGTCTGATCTATTGTAGTTGTTTCTTTTTTCTTTGAATCATTGTTTACAATTACTTATGATGCAATATTTGTGTGAAGAACAAGAACAAAATAGTGAACGAGTGTATTTGACAAAGATAAACATGACACATTTTGTTCGGCTGATTGGGTTGGCCTGGTACCATTTACATGGCCTGGCTAGATATTAAACAGTGAGCTCCTCAACAATGCTAATATTAAACAGTGAGCTCATGAATAATGTATGATGCCCTAGCTTGCAGCCAGCGAGCCATCAAGACATTTCCTCATGAAATGATCATAAACAAGGAGTACCAAATAGTGAATATCAATAGCAAAACAAATAAAGAGAGATCAAACATTTCACACAATGCCTTGAAGGTAATAGAAATGATGCCCTAGCTCTCAAAGCTCGTAGGTCATCAAGCATTCCAAATGAAAAGATGTAAACAATGTCAGTATTAAATAGTGAGCTCATGAACAATGTATGATGCCCTAGCTTGCATCCCATGAGCCATCAAAACATTTCCTCATGAAATGATCATAAACGGGGAGTACCACATGGTGAATATCAATAGCAAAACAAATAAAGAGAGATCAAACACTTCACACAATGCCTTGAAGGTAATAGCAATGATGCCCTAGCTCTCAAAGCTCGTGGGTCATCAAGCATTCCAAATGAAAAGATGTAAACAATGCCAGCATTAAATAGTGAGCTCATGAACAATGTATGATGCCCTAGCTTGCAGCCCACGAGCCATCAAGACATTTCCTCATGAAATAATCATAAATAGGGAGTACCACATAGTGAATATCAATAGCAAAACAAATAAAGAGAGATCAAACACTTCACACAATGGCTTGAAGGTAATAGCAACGATGCCCTAGCTCTCAAAGCTCGCGGGTCATCGAGCATTCCAAATGCTAAGATGTAAACAATGCCATTGAAATTGAGTTAATGAGAATACAAAGCTCGAATGCCTACCTCAAGTGCCAGTGCCCTCTTTCCACATGGTGTTGGCCTTTTTGTGCACGCCAAACTCGAATGCCCTCTTCACGCCATGCAAAAAGTGCAGTGTCGTCTTCACGGAAGCTCTTTGAATTCATAAAAATTACAAATGACACATTCTTTTTCTTTTTTTTGTTTATAACTAAAGGGGTGTCACAATTATGACATTATCATCGCTATTACGACACCATCAGGTGCACTTGCAAAAAAAAACACAAAAAATAAACATAAGTTGTAGTGGCGTCAAAATTCAACCCCAAATGTTGTAGTGATACTTATTTTAAATGCCAAAAATGATCTTCCTTATTCTTACTAAATGTCATAATGTCATCCAAGTAAACAATAAAAAACTTACCCAATAATTTCTTCAAGACGTCATTCATCAACCTCATAAAAGTACTAGGTGCATTAGTCAAACCAAAAGGCATAACCAACCACTCATACAAACCTTCTCTTATCTTGAAAGCAGTCTTCCATTCATCTCCTTCTCTAATTTTGATCTAATTATATCCACTCTTCAAATCAATTTTGGTAAAGTACTTCACACAACTCAAATAATCCATGATATCATCCCTTCTAGGAAAGAGAAATTGGTATTTCACTATGATCCTATTTATAGCTCTTCAATCTATACACTTCCTCCATTCTCCACTCTTCTTAGGTGTCAACACAGCTGGTACTATACATGGCCTCAAATTTTCTCTTATCAAACCCTTATGTAAAAATTCTTAAACATGTCTATTCAATTCCTCATTCTGTGCAGGTGACAACCAGTGAGGTGCCTTATTAGGTAAACCAGCTCATGGTATTAGATCCATACAATGACTGATGCTTCTAACAGGAGGTAACTCATTAGGTACATTATTTGAAATGATATCTTGAAATTTTGTCAATAATTCTTTACCTTCAAATGGAGAATCATCCTATGTCTTCACAACTGATCTATTAGGAATCAAATCATAAAACACACCATTCTTCTTCAACCCCTTTATGATCTATTTTCCTTCAACCAAGAAAACTCTAACAATAGTGCAATTCTCATTCTTAAATTCTTCTACCAGGGGTAACAAACCATGTTTCTTCCCATTAGCCATAATAGTATACTATTCAATCTACCATCATGTATAGTTTGTCTATCATACTATCATGGTCTACCCAACAAGAGGTGACAACAATCCATCAACATAATATCACAAATGACTCCATCATGATAATTTATAATCTTAAATTTCACAAGACATTGTTCACTTGCCAAAATTTTATGCTCATCCTTAATCCAAGCAATCTGATATAGATTAGGGTGCTTCATCCTCGGTAACTACAACTTTGTAACCAGCTCTTCTAATGCCAAATTATTTAAACTTTCACTGTGAATGATCACCTTGCAACACTTTCCAACAACCTTACATCTAGTTTTGACTAAGCCTTTCCTTATAGGGTCCTCACTAGTTTCTTCACTCCACAAAGCTCTCCTAACCATCAAGTTTTCACCACCTACTGGTTTGTTCATTGAATTAGGTGAATCTTCCTACACAAGTGTAGTCCTACTACTGCTACCAGCCTTCTTACATTCAAATGCCCTATGTCCTTCTTCACCACACTTGAAACAAGTTCCCTTAAACCAAGTTTTTTCTTCTCTTTTATGATCATTACCTCTAGGGTAACCACCCCTTGTATAACCTCCTCTTCCTTGGTATGAAATTTCTCCTCTCCATTCTAATTTTCCTTTATCCTAATTTTTTCTATCCTAATAAGATCTGCTACTTTATCCTAAGATCTACCTCTTCCGCTAGAAAATCTACCACCTCTTCCTTTGTACCTCTGCTCATGTTTTTTGTTTAGCTTTTCTTCTCCCTTCAATGCAAATTAATAGTCTTCTTCACTGCCACTCATCTTGACAAAACTAATTTCATCTTGTATGGAAGTCCTCAATCCATTCAAGTATCTTGCAACTCTTTCAACTTCATCATCCATATGTCTAGATCTAATACCCAATCTATAGAATTATTCAGTATATTCCCTTATAGTAGTGTCCCTTTTCTTCAAATTTTGCAGTCTTCTCACAAACTAACTCGATAATCACTTGGTAGGAATTTACCCTTAAATTTTTTTATCATCTTATCCCATACCTTGATCTGTTCTTTTCCTCTCCTCTAGTGATCATGTTTCATATGTTCCCACCATAAAGATGCATGTCCTTTCATTTTTGTACTAGAAAACTTCACCTTCTTATCAACCAATGTACCTTCATATTTAAAATATTTCTCCATTTCAAAGATCTAGACCAATAATTCATCTGAGTCCAACTTGCCATCATATTCTAGAGGATTGAAATGTGGTTTTTCATTCACACTTATTAAAGCTCTCATAAATATTTCTTCACCTTATTCAAGAATAGGATCTTGTTCTTCTCCTTCTACTTCTTTGAATTCATGTTCACTAACATCTTCAATAGGTCTTCCTCTTCTTTGGGTTGTCTCAACAGCTTCAAGCCTAGCAGAAATTTGTCTCAACATATCCAACATAGTAGGATCAACATCTCTCCTTCCACAAACCATTTTTGCAACCCTCTACAATTGTAGGCTAGACCATAATCTGCCACCCTACAACCAATTCAACTAGGGATTTCTACAAAAAAACATTGCTCCGATACCACTTGATGCAGTGCCAAGGAGGGATGATCCCCAAAGGAGATGTCCAACCTCATAGCTAAGAGGAACACAGGGAAGAAACAACACAAAAGTAGAGAGAGAATACATGATCTAATGTATTTATTCATATATAAAATAACATACATGTCAAGTTGTCAGTCCTTTCCGATTACGACCTTTTACAATGAAATGAATCTTGGATCTGAATACTGATCTATCAAAGTATTAGATCTAGGTTTCTCTAACCAACTGAACCTCTTCATAAGATACATAAAGTTTTTACATATAGGAAACAGCTCTAAAGGTCATCCAAGAAATAATTGCATTCCCCAAGAAGGAAATGTGTACAAACAAATAGGTCTAACCCAAAATGAATCAAAGATCCATGAAAAGGAAACAACAAGATGCACGATCATAGGGAACGATCCATGGGAGATCCATGAACCCACACTATGATTACAATGGTTGAAAGACAAAGATCAATGACTGCACATTGAATCTATAAATAGGTCCAAGAAAGAAATGAACACATTACCCAAGGACAGTAAATGGATCAAATCTCAAGAAGCCACGAACAACAAGGATGTGATCATAGGAATTTGATCCCAGATAGGTCTAGAATAAAACATTACAACTACACACGCTCTCATCTCAAACAAATGATGATTGGTCAACATAATTTATCCAACTGATAAAGAAGAAAAAAATACAAATAACTATTTTTGGTTGATGCAAAATTTCTATAAACCCAAGATGCTCCTGCATCATGTTGACACTGCTTGCCACCAATGGTTCTAAATTCATATCCTCTCTATTTATAGCCCATAATTCCTCAATCATCTCATCATTCAATGGGTCATTTAGAGTTAATCCCACTTTTGCCAATGTATCTACTATTTCATTTTCTCCTCATTTAAAATAAGAAATTTTGAAGTCACTAAAGGTACCAATTAATGAATTGATCCATTTAACATATTTATTCAAGTACCATACTCCAATCTCCCCTTTAATGGTTGCATTGACAATGATCAATGAATCCACTTCCAAGTGAAGTTGTGAAACATTAAGCCTTTATCCATCATTGTTGCATTAAGATAAATCTTAACTTCTATGTCATTGTTCATCCCATCATGAAGGGGTTTAGCTCCTATCGCTAAAATATTCCCCTTCTAGACTCTTCCCACAAATCATGCACTTTAGGGGCCTAGATTACCCTTTAATTCACCATAAACATGCACTTGTATCCACCTCTGATCTAGAGGATCCCAATTCTCCTTCAAAGAAACCTAATCTTTTGGATTAACCCAATTTTTATCATTGATAGGCTTGAACTTCACTAGAGGCTAATATTTTAAAATCCATCTTCAAGGATGAAAGGAATTTTTTTTAAATTAGTTTAAGAAGTTGAATTACTCACAAATTCTGATATAGCCCTTTCAATACAGAACAATAAATTCTAATCATTTTGTCTTATCCAATAAAATGTGTTGATTTGTCTCCTTTAAGACCTCCCAAATAACTGTTGATGGGAAGATCTTCCAAATGCTAGAAAAATGTATCTTCTTTTGAGGCGTATACCATCTCTAACAAAGATCAAAGAGTGTACTTGGTAATCATATTTTCCATCCCAATCAATTCAAAACAAAATTCCAACATGACTGAGAAAATTCATAGTTCAAAAGAAAATGTTCCAAAGACTCCTCTTTATTATAGAGAATGCACTTAAACAACCCTACACATTCAATCTTCTTTAATCTATCCCTTGTTAGGTTTCTACCTCTAAATACAAGCCATGCAAATACACCCACCTTTGGATGGTAGTGTTTACTCCAATAGAGTAATACTGGCCATTCCTCCAATCATGCCTCATTTTCTAATATTTTATAGCCCAACTTGACTAGGTATTCTCCCTTTTTTTATTCATGCCACGTGACTTGATCATCCAACCCTAATAACTAGACCATCGGTCCAGAAGAAAAAATTCCCCTCAATATTTGGGTTCTATCATCATCCAAATTGAGGTCCTCCACTGACATCCATTTCTATTCAAGCCTTGAAGACTCAATCCCCAATTCAATAATATCAAGCACTCTCTCAACCTCACTTCTGCAATATCTTTCAATTGGTCTACCCAGCCCATGTCTAATAAGACCTCCCTCCCATCCCAATAGTCTTCTTTGAATTTATCCTTCTTCCCATCACCAAGTTGCCAAGAAATATGCTTTGTTATAACTAGTCTATAGCTTAAAATAAAGTTCCACGGGGCCGAGCCTCAAGGAAAGTCTTGGATTGTAAGAATTTTGGTCCAATCATTACTATCCAGGTACTTGGCCTTTAAGATTTGAACCCACTTTTGGTTCAGATGCTTGTACATAATCCACACTAATTTCACCCTCACTACTTCCTTTAAAAGCCTCTAGTTGCGCAAACTTGCTTCCCCTACAACTTTTGTCTTTCAATTTTTTCCCAAGCCAACAAAGGAATTTTATCCTTCTCCTAGTTACCATTCCAAAAAAAATCCACATTTTTTTCTCAATCACACATGTGACTTTCATTGGGATCTTCAAGCACATCATTGAAAAAAGGGGCATTGTAGAGATTATTGAACTTAGCATTACGATTCTCTCAACTAGAGTAAAAACCTACTCTTATAACCCTCCATTTTACCTATGCTAATCAAAATATATATTAATCATATATTGTGGTTGAAAAGTATTATCTACAATTTTATTGCTATCAAAAGATTAACTAGACATAACATCCTTAGAATTTCTCACTTTTTATGATAGAGATGTTTATAAAAATGATAACACCAATAACAACATAAGGCATGAAGGTAAAGAATAAGTAAAACAAAGGGTTAACATAAGGTTAAAAAGGAGATGATAGAATGGACACTATCGTAATATATGTTCTATGTGTTTTTGCATCATTCAAATCAATTAGTTTACATTCCAAATAATTAACACTAATAAATGTGATTTTTACAACATGTGATTTTGTACCCTCCAATATATCATTCAAAGAATATTTTACTATCATGTAACCATTGCATTACACCCCCTTTTAGTGCAATTGCTAGTTTAAGTTTCTTTTGAGAAATTAAATATGCAATGCCCCGCCAGGGAACCCAAGAGAATTTAACCTAATACATGTCACTATGTTTACAGAATAATTTTTTTAAAGAGTTTAGAAACAATGATGATAAAAATGCGAAAGCAATACAATCATAAGATATAACCAAGTACATAAACACAACTCAATTACAGTTACCAATCCTCGAGGGTCCCATGACGTAGAATTACATAAATGTTAATTAATTACTTTCGATTATACATAATTACAAATCTCATATAAAGGAAAACATAAATACAATTTGTACCATAAGGTATCCTTAATAATCTATGTCCATTGCACATGTCGCAGGGTATGTGATACAATAATCCAAAATAAAGTACAACATGATATCTCCTGAATAACTGATACAATAGTACAAGGAACATAGAATAAGAAAGATAAGAATCCATCTCCAACCAAGAAGAATAAGAAGGTACAACTACTACAAGGATCATCTAGCACTGGTACATGAACGTCATAATCTCAAATGGTAAAAGAATCACTACCACCCGACCTCCTGGAACCTAAATGGTCCACTCCCACCATGGTGAGGAGATAACAACAAACTCCACTCAAATAAAAAACTCAATCAAAAGCAACTAAGAAAATGTCCTGAAGGATTTATAACTCAAAGGGGTACCACTAACTAATGATAAAGAAAAGATAATAAACATAAAAATACCAACATGTAACAAAACACTAAATGCCAGAATATTGAACAAATACAAATCACCAAATAATATTGAAATAACAGAGACATGCCACCTGGTAATACTGAAATACCAAGACAACCACCAGAGGAAAATGCAAATTAACTAAGGAGGAGATGTAGGCTATGTTGGCTCCTTTTCTTTCCACTTTCAGATTTACAATACATTTGATAGACTAGTGTCATTAACTCTCTAAAACCACTCCAAATCATACAAGCAAAAGGGGACAATTAACAAGGATCAAGAGTATGATCCTCCTGCACTTCGAGCCTTAATGCTTAGGCAGGTGTACCTATTGATTCTCTTCTTGAAAGGAATCAGAAAACTTTCTTTGTATCATTCAACACAAAAACTATGCATTAATGTCCCTTAGATACTGACTGAAAGAAATAATCATTTATAAACCTATTTTGATGATGAAGAAACTGCCTATCAAGAATAGACCAATGTCTTATTCAAGGGAATGGAGTCATATATAACATTTATCAAAAGAAAACTTAATTCAAACACACCCAGAACCTAGAACAACTACTTTGTAAATTGTTCCTCTCACTCTCACACTCGGACATCAAATTCTCACAAGAACATTGAGTTCTCTGAAATCATCTTTAAAATTTAATCCTTCCCTTGGCATGAACTCAAAAATAATTTCAAAACCTACTTTGTAAACCATATATTAACCTGCTTTGCAAAATCAACATATAAAAACCCAAGATCAATACAAGAAGACATACACTAATGTGAGCTGGGATTCCAACATGTTCTCATTAAAAATTTTCAAGATCAATACATTACAAAGACAGAATGCCAGAAAAGACCCTGGATGAACTCTCTCTATTCAACTCTGAATTTCACCACCCCTTTACAACAATGAAAAAGAAGAGAGATATAGGAGTAGAGAGCCAGTTCAAAAACAAACTGACAGTTGTCAATCCTCCAAGAAATATCTTCATCTTCTCATCAATGTTGATTTTCAAATTGATCCTATGTAACCTCCTTCATGCCTATGGTCACTTTCTCCAACTGATTTGATCATATTCCTCATCAAGAAATTATCACAGCATGCCTTGAATGTGTTCCCGTGAATGCTTCTCCAATTATTTAAAATAAAAATCATTTTTTGAACTATGGAGAAGACTATATCCATTCTTTTAAAATCTTGCACTTTATCTTATTTTACCATTTCTCTTCTCATTTTGGCTTTTTCCTACACTTTATGCCCAAACTTCACCAGAATTTGACAAGTGTCATCAGCTAGTTGCATGCTCACCTTGACCTTTGATTTGGAGATTCGGCAACCACACCCTTCTCCAATTCTCTGAATTCCTCTTCTAACCTTGGTTACATCTAGAGAATGGGCAACTAGTCTATTCTCCAAGCCTCTAAATTTGAACCTTTACTGTGGTTATATCTGGAGAATGGGTGACTAAGCTCATTCACCAATTCTTTGAATTGTCCTTTATTAACTGTCAAGATCTAGAGAATGAGTGACTAGGTCATTCTCCCATTCTCCAGATGCTAGGGACTTAACTGCACCATTGAGAGATTGTGCGACCAACCTATCTCCTAATCTTTGAATGCCATCCTCTTAACCACCAAGATTGGGAGAACACACGACCACGGTCATCTCCTATTCTCTGGATGCTTACCATAACCACTATCTTATTCAAAGAACCAGCGACCAAGTGCCACATGTCATATCTTTGACCAATCAATCTGGCATCCTCCTACAAATTAATTTAGTAGTCTTTGGCTCATCAGCATAGTTCCCAAGATGGCCTCACACACGCGCATGTTTAGAGCCTCCTGCTCTTTCTTCAAACTAAAATGTGAGCGTTGTTTCTTATAAAGACTTGAAATTTTCCAATCCTCATCAATGTGGGACTAAATCCATGAACATATTTAAACATTTCATTAAAATTTGTCTATAGCACCCAGCTGGCATGTTTCTGAATGCGGGCCCACAAGGGCAGAGGCTTGTCTACCTCCTTCCTTCTTCACTTTACTTTCATTTTGGGCGGCCTTACATTTAAATAGCTAAAAGTGCCAGATTGGGGTGCATATGGGATAAACCCACATGCACACACACTATATTTTTCACTCCATTTATGACCTACGCACATTTTTCCTTATCTCTGGCTTTATGCTACGATGTGTGTGTTACATCCATTTCATTGTTTGGGTACGCTTCCTACAAACACACTCACACACAACCCTTTACTTTGCAAGAAGCTTCTAGTCAAGACTCTCACGCCCTTGTTTGATGCATACACCAGTCACACATGCCTTCTTTAGTGCATTCATGCACTCTCTACATACTACCCTTCAAAACCAATGCACATTCCTTTGTTTACTAAATGTGTAGCCTTCATTCACTGCAAACAAGGCATGCACCCTCCAAACTCATGCATCTTTTATGCATTCATTTCATGGCACACACACTACTCCTTATGTTGGCCATTGTATTTTCCTTTTTTAGTTTGCAGCCTGCACTTTATTTGGTGTCTGTGCTACCTCCCTCTGCATTTTATGGCACAGGGTTTTGGTCAATAGCCTCATTGGAGACTCCATGCACCTCTAGTCAAACACACACTAGTATGTACAAAACTCAAACACTCAAAAAATTCATTTTTTCCTAGTATTTGTTTTGTTTTGGATGGCAGATATTTGGTGTGTGTGCTGGCACACACCACATCCCGCACACACACCTACTTGAAGTCTTAATGTGTGTTGTCTCTTTATTTTCCTGGCCTCACTCACCCACTGGTGTAAAATGTGCCTGCAAACACCTCCTTGCACATTCATGTACTCTCTTGCAAACTTCTTGTGCTCCATCTTCAACTTCATGTGCTAGTGTCTTCATTAGCACACTCACGCACTAGCATTAGTATTCCCCTTTGCTCCTTATGATGGTTTCTCTAGGTAATTATGCCCCTCGGCATGTGCGTACACTTCATGTCATGTTGAGGCACACACCCTTTGTTTAGCTTGCTCACACTGCATCAATGCTCACGCACTCCTTTGGGATTTACTTATGCACAGCCTTTGGTCCCTACCTCTTACACTGGCTTTTCCTTTTGCAATGTTGAATGTCAAGCATTGTTACCTCCAGCACTTTCACTTTGGTGTCCACAACAAACCAAAACATGCTAGCATAAAACTTTTATTGATCATGCACACATCCCATTTTTTAATATGCAATCAGAATGATGCAAAGGCTGGCCCATTCCATGAAGATAAACAAGTGCATGCAGCACATTAATAAATCATATGATGCCAACAAACCATAGCACCAAAGTATTTTTGTGCACAAGAGAAGCATCAGCCTGGAAGCACAATAAAAGGGTCAACATTTAAACTTCACCTTTTACTCTTTACTCATCGAAAATCCAATCGTCAAGATGAAGACAAGACCATGGTGCATTAAAATTTTAATCACATCATTCAGTTCACTCTGTCTCTAAAAAATGTCAAACATCAACAGCTGGCCTTCAAAAGTGGCCTCAAAAAACCAACCACCAAGTCACATAGGAGCACACCATCAAACACTTGCACTCACTCCCAACATGCAAGTACACCTGTCAGAGGAAATTGCTCAAAAATATTTGATCCAAAAGTTATCACTGACCCAACTTGGCACTTTGGAACATTGATTCTATCCGCACTACCAAATTGCACAAATCACCTCAGAAACTGGCTTGAAAAAATTTTCAATTGAGACCTTCATGAACTGGCAACTTGGAGACCAATTCACTTCCATACAAGGTACATGAGTCCATAATTAATTCACCCAAAATATCACATGGAGAAATGCAATTAAACACCAAAGTCGGCTTGTTAGACATATTCAGGATTAAAATAGTGAATTATGCAGAAATTGGGTTTGGAATTGGCTTAGGAAAGTGACTAGATAGATTGGTAAAGATCTAAAATTATTCAGGGAGGGTCACTCCTAAGTCTACAATGTAGGACAACCTTCAATTATAATTGATCTCGAACTGGGTGAAAACTACAAGACCCCAAAGTAGGCCATTCAGAAAATTGGACTACACACTCAGAAATTTTTAACAACCTGTAAATGGAATGGCACTGGAAAGGAGGTCAAATGTGCACATGGGGGGCTAAAAATGGACATGAAAACTCTCTCTCATGCCTATATCATAGTGCAACAACCCCCATGCTATGAACATTCACTGGGCAAAAGATGCAAAAGATGCAAACCCTACAAGTGGGCTACTTAGTGAAATTTTGGACAGACATAAATGCAGGTTTTCGAAAACCCCTCAAGAAGGCTATTCCCTAAACATGCTAGAACTGAAAACTGAAAGATTAGACCCATTACAAATATCAAATGAAAGGTAATGAACACCTTACCCAAGTGATTTCTCATGAAAAACAACAGGACCCTTTTACTATGCATTCAAACTAGGCTTTCCACAATGATTTTCAGGACACCAATTCACACTTAGAGAAAATTTTAGAAAATGGACTCAAAATCACATCCTAAATTTTTGAGCTCCAACATGCTACATACTATGGGAGTTTCATCACATGGCCATCTACTTGAGTTACCCTGGACTAGTCACACTGGACCCCAGACCCTCAAGCATTGAGTTACCCTGGACTAACCACTCTGGGCCCCAGACCCTCAATATGACCCATGCAGAACAAGAATACCCTGTCGAGAACATGAGGATTTCTAATCATACTTACTCTCTAGGTATCATCTCATTCCCACCCTTAGCCTATACAAGCACTCAAGGCATGGGCGAGGCATTATCTCTAATTTATCTTTTTAATGAATTCTACAAATTTTAATTACTATATTATCACTTATTAACAAACTTATGATAGGTTACCTAGGTTTTGACCACTTTGGGTCTCGAACCCCTATTGTAAGTCACTCCCCTAAGAAGCAACTATTTAACCTCCCCTAGGCTCACAATAAAATAACATCAAACTAATAATAATGATCCTCAAATCCGTTCCTTAGTGCAACGGGAACACACTTGTTCTCACAACCAAAATATAAAAAAAAATACACTCTTAAAGTGCTCTCATAATCATAAGCTTAAATAGAACAAGATTGGGTAAAAATAATCAAGACCACCATCATAATACAAGTACTAAAAACACAAATGACATACTAAAAAGATAAAACCCCTGAAACCTCTTGTTTATCCACTAGACAACTCTAACAACAACATACAAACCAAAAATAAAATGCATTTCATAACAAAGATGTTTTCATAAAATATGAAAAATACACATAACTTACGTGACACATTATTTGACACTGCATAATTAAATGTAAGTTAAACTAATCTTTTAATGATGCAAACAAAAAAAATAAAATATATAATTATAATTATATTCAAACTATATAATGCCAACTTCATAAACTTAAATTAAATCTAATTATAAACTAAAAATTTTAACCTCAAACAATAAATTTAATTATTAACACAATTTCAATCCTATAAATATTTATTAAATAATATAAACTACACTTAATAATTAAATTATAAATAATAATTAAATAATAACTAAAAGTAATTATAAATATATCTAATAATAATTAATTAAAAGAAAACAAAAAACAACAACATAAGAACTTGATTTACTATGGCTCTGCCTTTCCGCAAAAATCGCATTTTCTTTAGCATCGAATCTTTGGATTGATAGTTCTCTTTATTTTCAAAGACCCGATATGCACAGGAGACCAAGTTTCTTCCTTCTCATTATGTTCCAGGCTTCGAAAGCGCTATCAGTCTTCACTCAGCAAGGGCGTGAAAGGCTCCCCAATCTAGGATTTCATCTGCAAATCAGCCCAAGGAAACTCGCTCTGCTGAGAGTAGAGGTAGATTGGTAGGAGAACAACCATGCCCTACCCAACCCTCTGGGGATAAGGAGGAAGATGTCGAATGGACAAAGGTCAGTAATCATAAGAGCCATGGGAAACCCTCTCCTTCCTTTATCTCAGAAGTCAAACCCCTACATTTGGAAAACATATTTGACTCTCTCAGAAGTCAAGAGCATCTTCACAAACCAGATCATTTTCCCTATTATTATCGCAGAGGAATGGTTCCTAAGCATGGCATATTGCAGACCCCCAATTTGACCCAATCTCTTATCAAGATATATACCCCCCACATAAGAGAGGGATTTCTAATCAGCTTAAACCGGATTATCAGACTACCAAAACCCCTAAAGTTTCTCCCTACTCTCCTCCCCACCGTAGAATAAAATCATAAACACCTTTGCTAATTAAAGTAGATGACCGTATCATAGAGTGCTCCCAGGAACTAATGGAGCTTAAGGGAGTTTTCTTGAGATGGAATGGATACAGAGTTCCCGCAACCAAGATAGCAGATTGGCTCTTGGAAAACCTCAAAGACCAGGTAAGTATTTCTCTTCTCACTGATGAATTTATGTTTTTTTATTGTTTCAACATAGATACTAAGAAAAAAAAATTTGGATAATAGATGCCCCGAATATCTAGGGTTTGATTTCACAGTATTGGACTGGTGCCCATCCTTCAACCCTAATAATCTATAGGGTATTGAAGTGTCCAAAGCTATTAAACTATCTGTTAAAAATGATAAAGAACAAATAGGAAATTGTTTAATCCAAGAGCAAGGAGTTAGGAAACAATACCATGAATTTGCACAATAACTAGGAGCATACACCAACAAGGTAAAGAGGAGACAAGAATTTGAAAGGGGAAAGCTAAAAAAAACCCCTTATGAATTTTGAATGAGGCATGAAAAGCCTAAAGAGAGAGAGAGAATATGAGCACTTAGCTCAATACAATATGATAGAACTATGAAAGACAGAAATTGAGAGAGTTGTGAGAAAAGATTGATGAGTGTGTGGAGAAATATCTCTATATGTAGAGATAAGTGAAGGAGTTCAAAAAGTAACTCCCATGTGCATGTAAGCCACATTCATAAGTTTGTGAGCCACTTGTGCTATTTCCTCTTAAGGAGGAATCTAGGAATAAAAGGAAATTACAAATAAATATTATGTCCTCACACATGGAAAAGAGGACAAGTGTTCATGTAGGGATTCTATAGGAATCTCCTACTTACATAATAAATAAACTAAACTAAACTACCTTGGTTTATAATATATTCACCAAGGAAAGATTATACTTCTAACATCCCCCTTTAATCTTTACTTGGGGAAATGAGCTTGATGGGTATGAGACCCAAATTATTACAGTAATCTGCAACATGTTCATGGTTGTGAGGCACTTTCTTTGGTAAAATTGAACTTCTTATGTAGCATGGTGAGTGAGCAAAATCTGAATGCTCTAAAGATGTGGATTCACATTGCTGTTGGTCCAAGTTGTCAAAAGGAGTGTCTTCATAATCTGCATCATTATAACCTGAATCTAGAAAACAAGTACTTCTAGTGGATTGCCCACCTAGATTTGAATTAGTAAATGTATAATCTAGATAATAACTTTCAAAATTTAATAGAAATTTTGCATCATTATCAGAATTAGAATCAAAGGTATTATAACAAGAATTTGAGTCAAAGGTATCAAAACTAGAATTTGAATCAAAGGAATGAAAATGAGAATTTGAATGATAAACAGCATTTGAATTATAACCAGAATTTGAATGATAACCAAAATTTAAATTAAAAGCAGAATTAGAATCTTCTTTCATAGTAGGATCATTATAATTCATGTTAGGATCAAAAACATAACTTGAATCATCATCAAAAGGGTCATTTGGATCATCAGAATTATAAGCAGGATTTGCAACATCAAAAACATAATTTGAAACAATAGAATCATCTTTCATAATATTATCAACATTTTTCTTAGAATCAAAAGCAGAATTTAAATCTTCAAAATCAAAATAATAGAAATCATTATCAAAAGCATGTATGTCAGTTCTAGCATCATCTTTAGGATTAGAATCAAAACTACTTTGAATATCATCATTTGCATTAGTTTCATCAAAATTTTCAAAAAGATTAGGATGCATATTTTCTACACAAACAGTAGGATTAGGAAAAGGAATAATGGATAGGTCATGAGAAGCAGTTTTATGCAAGGAAGGTAAGGTCACATCTAGAAAAGTGGATATAATGTCATTTTCTTGATCAAGTATTTCATCAAAGGATACATAGGGAGCATTGTGTAATTTACCATTTGGAACAGACACATCTCTAAAACCTTCAACTTTACAACAATGATTATCAGCTAAGGAAACAGGAATATTCAAAGAATCACGTTGCAGAGAATCAAAAACTTCTTTATGAGAAGTAACATGTTGAGATGCACCACTCTCAACAATCCATTCAAGTGGTTTAGAAGCATTAAAGCTAACAGTAAAAGTAGAACGAGATTGATTATTAGAGACAATAAGTGCAATAAGGCCTGTTTGAAGGATTATTATTGTTAGTATTGTTATTAGCATTATTGTTATTTAAAGTGTTAATGTTATTAGATCTTTGATGATTTTGATTATAGTTGGAATTGTTTGATCTCTGATTATTTTGATTGTTATTAGAATTATTACTAGGTCTATTCATATTATTATTAGATTGAGAAACATAAGCATGTTCATGAGATTTCAATATACCAAATTGAATTAGTTTAGCCTCCTCTAGACGCAACATAGTTTGGAAAATAGCATAAGTTAATTGAGTTGCTAAAGAAGGAATAGCTAACTGAGAATAGATATTAGTGATAAATTGCTGAAACTGCCTAGGTAAACATTTACAAATTATAATATGAATGATTCTTAAATCAGATAATTGTACTTGTATTCCATCTAATAAAACTCTAATAGAATCAAATTTAAGTAAAAAATCATCAACAGAATTAAAATCTGTATACCTGAGATCTTCAAGCTAGTCTTGAAGTTGAATTTTACGGGTCTCATCTGCACTGTCATAGGTGTTTTTTAGTATTTCCCAAGCCTGATGGGCTTCTGTACAGGAGGAAATAAGAACATATAGTTCGGGACTTAAGGATATGCCAATTAACCCAAGTGCTTCATCATTCTTAGCTTGCCAAGCATCTTGGTCAGCTTGAGAAGCAGTGGTAGGAGGTTTAGTGCTAGCATTAGTGGCAATGTCTAACAGATGGTGGAATCTGAATATCCAGGTCATGTGATTTTTCCAGGCATGATAGTTGGTGCTAGACAGTTTGATTTCAGGCATTAGGGTAGACATGTTGGGGACAAGAATAGAGCAGAAAGGATAGGGAAGCTGGAAGGGAAAACACTCGAACAAAATAGAAACAACAAGTTAAGCTAACAGAAGTTGCATGCAAAGAAAAAAAAATGAAAACATAATAAACCTGCAAGGAAACGTTAGATAATACTAAAAAATGAACCTGCAAGAACGTTAGCCAAAGCTGGTAAGAAAAAATAAAAGATTGAATCTAAAAACTTTAATAAAAAAACTTGAGTTTAAAAAAGGAATTGAATCTAATTAAAAATAATAAAAGAACTAAATCTAAATCTAATTGAATCTAAAATAAAAAACTAAATCTATTGGTTTCTGTGGCACAGAAGTTCCTGTAGCACATAAACTAGATCAATGATTCCTGTAGCCAAAAAAAAAACTTTGTAGCACTGACATGCAAAATAGAATAGAGGTTCCTAGAGCAAACCAACTTCCTGTAGAAAAACCTGCAAACTAGATGAAATGTATAGATCCCTGTGGAATAGAGGTTCCTGAAGTAGAAATGGATCCTGTAGCGAAAAAGCAAGGCGGCTGAGGTTTGAATAAACAAACCAAGCAATGTTTACAAAAAAAATAAAATCACTTTCAATAACAGAGTATAATCAAATAATATGCTTTGAACTATTATCGATGCTCCTTTTTAATACTCCACTTAGGGTTTGGTACGCGGTTTGCAGGAAAAAAAATGGGTGAAGAATAATAAAAAAGCTCACGCAAGGGCGGATAGGAAAGGAAATAAAAGGATTTGAAAGAAAATGCTCGGATAAAAAAAATGATAAAAAATGCTGACGGTGAGGGGAAGGTGACAGAAAGAAAAGAAAAATAGAACGCTACCTAAAAAATGCGTGGGCTCCCAGAAAAAGAAGAATGAAGGAAAAAAATGCCGAAAAGAATAACGGCGGGCGAGAAGAAACCGTGGAGACGGGTGGGATAAAACGTAGGCAAGGGAGGTCACGACTCCCACTCCAGCAAAAAGAAAGAATGCGGGTGGGAAGCAGCACAAGCTTAAGAAGAGTGACGGGATGGAGAATAGGGCCGAATGCCAAAACATTGTAGGAAGATGTCGAACACAAGCGAAACAAACCAGAGAAAATGCAAGAAAACCCATGAACCAGAGATTTAAGCAAAAAAAAAATGTTGCACACAAAGGATAACTAAGAATTATTGGAGCGCATGCAAAGAACAACAAACGGAATAATGAAATCACAACCCAAAAACACGCATAAAACATACGTGAGCGGGCTCAAAAAAGAAATTGCTAGAAAAAAAGGAAACGGCGACAGAAAAAATGGTTACTGCAAATTGGAAAAAGGAAAGTTTACTAACTATAAAAAGAAAGTGCGGTAGGAAGTGAAATAGATACTGACGCACTAACCAAAAGATATCAGATAAACCAATAATAAAAGATGCGACAGGAAGATGAAACAGATAATGTTGCTCTGAAAAAAAAATTATTGTTTACTAAATAAAGTCAAACAAAATTTGAAAGCAACGGATACCAACCCACATGTAATGAATAATGATAGAGTTAGGTTAGTAAGTAACAAAATAAAGATATTCTAAAATATTTTTCACCACCAAACTAGAATGCAAGAATTGAAATTAAAGAGATTAATTGAAAAATAGGTTTTGGCGGTAAACCATCCAAAAGTTAAAAAAATGAATTTTCTCTCTTAAACAGATTTATATAAAAAATTTAAAGAACTCTCTCAAGAGTCTCTGATTTGGAGTGCTCCAAGATATGGTATGTCCTTCACCTGTACACTCAAAAAAGGATTAAACCAACCTGCTCTGATACCATGTTAAAAATGATAAAGAACAAATAGGAAATTGTTTAATCCAAGAGCAAGGAGTTAGGAAACAATACCATGAATTTGCACAATAACTAGGAGCATACACCAACAAGGTAAAGAGGAGACAAGAATTTGAAAGGGGAAAGCTAAGAAAAACCCCTTGTGAATTATGAATGAGGCATGAAAAGCCTAAAGAGAGAGAGAGAATATGAGCACTTAGCTCAATACAATATGATAGAACTATGAAAGAGAGAAATTGAGAGAGTTGTGAGAAAAGATTGATGAGTGTGTGGAGAAATATCTCTCTATGTAGAGATAAGTGAAGGAGTTCAAAAAGTAACTCCCATGTGCATGTAAGCCACATTCATAAGTGTGTGAGCCACTTGTGCTATTTCCTCTTAAGGAGGAATCTAGGAATAAAAGGAAATTACAAATAAATATTATGTCCTCACACATGGAAAAGAGGACAAGTGTTCATGTAGGGATTCTATAGGAATCTCCTACTTACATAATAAATAAACTAAACTAAACTACCTTGGTTTATAATATATTCACCAAGGAAAGATTATACTTCTAACACTATCTAATATGCCCTTGGAATGCTCTAAAAAAATAATTCTTAAGAATATTGAAAATAAATTACGGCATTATGTAAGATCTATAGCAACTAAGTATCCCCAATAAAATATCATCATAGTAAATATGGATATCTCAATAAAAACTTGTCCCCCAATTTTGATTCAAAGTTGCTCAAAGAAGTTTAGCATTAACCCTATTATCATGACAGAAATAGCTAGAGACTTCAAACAAGATTTTGGATATATTAAATCAATTCAGCCATGACTAGACCCGTCCAGAGATTTGGCCATCCATCTAAATGAAGTTGGAGGTGGCTTCTCAATTAAATTTCTAGCTAATTACCCTTTAGAGAACTTGGAAAGGCAAAAGAGCCCAGAATTAACGGAAAATGCTTGAATCCAACCTTCAGTCCCTCTAGATCCAGTTAAGAAACAACAGTTAACTATGAAGGAATCAACTCCCCCTATTATGGAAGCACTCATTGTAGAAGGTAATATTTTAGATGAGTAAAATGAATCTCTACCACTAGTGAAGAATCAAACAGAGGATAGAAGAATAATAATAGAAAAAGATTTGAGCAACAAAGCTAATGAGAACTTGGATAGAGAAGTAGCTATAGATGATATGGTCTCATATAAGATAAAATCTAAAAATCAAAAGAGTGAAGAGGGAAATAAAGAAACCAACATGACAAAGAATCAGGCTCAAATTAAGCCTCTTAGGATGATTAAGGATAAGGATGATTTGATCAATAAAGTTTTGGCAAGTCCTATAGCTACAACATATAAGGAAACAATAGAAAGTTGTATGGAACAGAATCCTTTTAAGGAAAATATTTTTGACAAAGTGTCAAAATATGAAAACAACAAAATTCAAGATGAAGTTAATACAATCTTAGAATTTTTATAGGAATCATTGACAAAAGAGTTAATGAACCAATTCATGGATGAGATTTATGATAAGGAAGAGCTAGATCTTCAAAAGGAACTCCTAAGTGAAGGTATCAGGTCAGGAGAGGCGGACATGGGAGGAATAGTGGAAGAAATTTTAATTGAACTTAGGAATTGGGAATCACAAGATCTGAAATCTCTAGGTATTGCCCTCCATAAAGAAAGTCAGAACTCCTCGAACTGTGCTAAAAAAGAAAGGAAAAGGGGGAGGAAGTCGAATGCAGAATTCAAAGAGCAAGCTGGTGAAGCAGTAGGTCAGGTGAAAATTACATCACTTCTTTATGCGGGGAAGGGGAAGAACCTTCCCATGGAGCCCTGAACATCCTAACTTGGAATGTTAGGGACATGAATGCCCCTAACAAGTAGCGATTAATCAAACGTTGCATTAAAAACTATAATCCAGAAATAATTTTAATCCAGGAAACTAAGTTGGATAACATAGAAATGGTCAACTTTAAAAGGAAATTAGGAATTAGAGAACTTGAGGCTTCACTAGCGAAAGGTGCTTCTAGAGATTTGGTCATTATCTGGGATCCACGATGCATTTCAATTATCATTATAGAGAAAAGGCAATTCTGGATGAGCGGTATGGTTAGAAACTTTAGGAATAATTTAACTTTTAACATTATTAATGTATATGGCCCAATACAAAACAAAGATAAACTTACAGTTTGGCATGAAATTGAATCGTACCTTAATCAAAGCCCAAATACACTTTGTATTTTAGGAGGGGACTTTAATGTTATAACAAAGATAACAGAAAAAATAGGGGGAAGTAACTCACTTCCCCTGGTAGCAAAAGACTTTGCCTTCTCAAGGGATAGGAACTCCCTTCTTGAAATCCCCATGAAGGATAACTCCTTTACTCGGAACAACAGAAGACAAGGTTTCTATAACATTGGAGATAAATTACATAGATTCTTTCTCAAAGGTAGTCTGATTAGTACTGATTTTTCCTTTGCGGCCAAGATCTTACCTGTCTCTGGATCTGATCATTATCTAGTACTTCTAAACATCCTTACGGAATCAAAACCAAAAAAATGTTCCTTTAAATTTAAAAAAGCTTGGCTCAGAGACCCATAAATCCTGAATCTAATAGAGCGTTGGTGGTCTGAACCTAACATATTGAGATCCAAGATGTTCATAGTAGTTAATAAATTAAAGTGGATCAAAAGAAAACTATTAGAATGGAATTCTAGTAAATTTGGGAACATCTTTGAAAAAAAATTGATTTTAGAAAAGGAATTGAGTGATCTCAATTCTCAAGTCATTTAGGAAGGAATGGATAAAGATCTCTATCTTAAAGAGAAAAATCTACTTATGGAATATGAGGAAATACTAGCAAGTGAAGAAATATTCTGGAAAAAAAAATCTAGAGACTTGGTTGGAGGCAGGTGACAAAAATACTAAATTCTTTCATAATAGCACTAAACATGGGAGGCATACCAATAGAATTTCAAGTATTATAGACAAAAAGGGACACACAATTAGTGATCTAAAATAAATCACCACTGAAATAGTATGTTTTTTTAGAAACATTCTTAACAACTTAGAAAACTCTAACTTGAATAATCAAACAAAACTACTTAAAAATATACCTAAAATCGTAACTAAACAACATAACAAGGCTTTAACAGAGAAATTCACAATAGAGGAAGTAAAAACCACTCTTATGCAGATGAACCCTGATAAATCTCTGGGTCTAGATGGTTTCTCTGATGTTTTCTTTTAGAAGTGTTGGCACTTTATAGGGAAGGAAGTCACTGAAACCCTAGAAGGAGTTATAAACTCAGGGAAGATGTTGAAGGAAGTAAAAAACACTTTTATTTCCCTTATCCTCAAAAAGGAAAAACCTGCCAGTCTCCATGATTTTAGACCAATTGCACTATGCAATACATTATATAAGCTTCTTACTAAAACACTATCCCTTAGACTTCAAAAAATCCTCCCCCTGATCATAAGTGAGGAACAAATAGGGTATCTTTGATGGAGTCATCATTGCACAAGAGGCCATCCACTTGATCCAAAAAAACAAGAATCCTAGCATGCTTATTAAGCTAGATATTAAGAAATCCTATGACAAGGTAGACTGGAGATTCTTTTGCAAGTTCTTAGAAGCCTTTGGATTTACTAGAAGCTGGATCAATTTAATTTTTGAATGCATATCTACCCCCATGATCTCTTTGTTAGTTAATGAAACTCTAGAAGGCTTTTTTGGCATCTCTAGGGGGTTGAGACAGGGAGATCCCATCTCTCCCTTTTTATTCATCATTATGGTAGAAGCATTAGGAAGGGCTATCTCAAAAGAACTAGAGAAAGGAACTATTGAAGGAATAACTATCACAAATAATCTAGATCCTACTACCCATCAACATTTTGTCGATGATACTCTGTTATATGGAGCCATGAACAAGAATGAGGCAAGATGCTTTAAGAAGATTTTGGATTCATACACTAAGTCATCAGGACAATAAATTAACCTAGACAAATTAGAAATCTTTTTCTTTAACACTAACAAGAAGGTAGAATTAGATATCTTTCGAATCCTCAATTTTAAGTAGGGTCAGCTTCCCTACAGATACCTGGGCCTCCCACTAGTAAAGGACAACAAATCTACAAATATATGGAATCCTATGATTGAGAAAATTAAGAACAAAATGAATTCTTGGAAAGGTAGATGGCTATCCTCAGTAGGAAGAGCAACTATGGTGAGGTCAGTCTTGGCAGCTATGCCAACCTATCAATTATCATGTATACATATTCCCTCTAACAAAAAAATAGAAATTAACAAACACTTGAGATAGTTTTTTTGGCAAGGGAATAGCGAGAAGAATAAAATTCCCCTGATTTCTCAGGATAATGTCTGCAAACCAAAAGAGGAAGGTGGAGTGGGTCTAAAAAACTTAGGTGATTAAGGGAGTGCTCTAGGTGCCAAGTTAATTTGGAGATTATTTAGAAACCCTGAGGCTAAATGGGCAAAAATTCTCATCTACAAATACTTAAGAGGTAGTCCCCCATTAATATTTTTAGAGAAATTAATCCTCCTAAAGGGTCAAGAATTTGGAACTTCATGTTAGAATGTAGACACATTATTATTGAAAAATTAACTTGGAACCCAGGTATCGATGAAGAGGGCCTTTTCTAGGATGATTCCTGGGGAGGTTATGAAGCATTATCTAATAGTCTAAATAATATCCCCCTTAAAAATTGTTTGGAGAATAGGATAGGGATCTTCCTCAAGGACGATATCATTTTTAAATGGAGAAGAGTGGGTATGAAAATCCTTTAAAGGAATGTCTTTAGTAGAGGAGAAGATATTAACAGAAATTCTTAACAAAAGAAAGATTTCTTTAAATAATTCTAAGGATACGTTAGTCTGGGATGGATCAAAAAATGGAGAATATAATACTAAAGATGGATATAATCTCATCATCAAAAGTTATAAGAGACCTAGGACTAATATACCAATCAACCTATGTTGGAACAAAGGTTGACTTCCTAAGGCAGGTTTCTGTACCTGGCTGGCCCTAAACTATAAACTCTTAACTATTGATAGATTTAAGAAGCTAGGCTTCTCAGGACCTAGCAGATGTCCTCTCTATGAGAAATGTGAAGAGGATGTTGACCATTTATTTGTGAAATTTTCCATTTCGAATCAATCTTGGAAGTGGCTTTCAGGAAACTTGGGCTGGTCTTCGGCTTATCCTTTCTCTCTTCTCACAATGCTTTAGGCCTGGCCAGCCATTTAAAAAGATAGTATTTATGCCAACCTCTGCAATTCTACCCCATCAATTTTAATATGGGAAATATGGAAAGAGCATAATAGAATAATCTTTAAGGAAGAAAAACTAGAATGGAAGCAACTGTGTAACAAGATTGAAGCAGCCATCATAGAGAATATTAATAGTAAAATTTCTAGAATTCAAAAAACTGATCTTCATATGAGCCATTGGGACAAAAAAATGAGAGGGAAATGGATAGGTCTCTCCCTCCCCCCTTTATTGGTTCAGGAGATCAAGGTAAGATATCCAGGAGAAGAGACAGTAAATGGAGCCCTCCAGTGGAGAGTTGGTTCAAACTTAATTTTGACGGGGCATCTAGAGGAAATATGGGGGAAGCAAGAATTGGTTGTTGTAGTCATAACCAAGATGGGCTTGAAATAGCCTCCCTAGCAGCCCCCATCAGAATTGAAACTAACAACTGGGTGGAACTTTTGGCATTAGTTAAAGGACTACGAAAATGTGTCTCAATGGGATTACAACATTTGGAGATTGAAGGAGATTTAGCAATCATTATTAATGTTTTGATGAAATGATCAATACCAAATTGGAGACTAAATTCCCTCCTTTCCCATGCTTTAAACCTATGCAAATCTTTTAAGAAGGTCACCATAAACCATATATATCGAGAAGGAAATAAGAGAGAAGATGAACTAGCAAATCTAGGAGTAGATGGTATTACACTTCAATAAGAAAAACTTCAAATATTAGGTTTCTTGAGGCCCCTAATTGATCCCTCACCCAATTTAAGTAGCCTATCCTCAATATAGTCTACATACAGTATTACAACAGACTAAGACTGCATAAATATATATACAGTGACCCAATTATTTTTACTGTTACTCAGGAGCACATCCATAAAGACTTTTCCCTACTCAAATATGATTCCTATACTTATGAACTCATAATCAAACCCATTTTATGCTTATATATTATCATTTAATTTTTAAAATTCATATATATATATAGAAATATATATACATACAGACATATATATAATATATATATATATATATATATATATATATATATATATATATATATATATATATATATATATATATATATATATATATATATATATATATATATATATATATATATATATATATATATATATGTACACAAATAAATATAGTTTCTAGATATATATAAATAAATCTTTATATTTATATAATTATTTATATTTACAGAATCTTATACTCA